>OX101741.1:14446088-14802381 GCA_944452665.1 Stenoptilia bipunctidactyla
ATACAAATATACTGTTTTTTACCACATTATACTTTTTACTGTTGAAGAAAAATAAAGTATACAAAATACTATTTTCAGCATAAAATGATAAACACTTTACGTGCTAGACTTAAAGTAATTATTTATGTGAGAAGCTCTTAAAATATGTGTTTAAAACATTAAATAAATTAAATACTGTTTATTTTTCCAAAATACTGTTTGATATTCTTTTCAGGCTCAAATATTTTTTCTAGAAAAAAAAGTTGGCAACCCTACCTGAGTAAATCAATCGATTACGCAGGTTAGGCAACGCTCGGCGCGATCGGTACAAGGATGGGTGACCGCCGATCTTTCTCACGGCGGCGACTTCCGCGCTTCGGGGGAACCTTCTGAGCTGTCGGTCCCGGGTGCTGTATACAGTAGTCGTTAAGGTTTGTTAGAAACTATTTTCAGCACCCATAAATTTCTGACATCTACCAAACACCACTTGACTAGCTAGGTGGTTTTCGCTCTAAACCTCCTTGTCACCCTGGAGAGACACATAGCTATGCAGTGGGCTCATAACAAAGAGTTGTGATGATGATCTGACATAACCTTAACGAACGTCAAGGTTATAATATACATACATACATAACGTCACGCCTGTATCCCTTATGGGGTAGGCAGAACACCAGAGGTTACATACAAGACCATCTGATGTCACGTTTGACAAATTTGGAGGTATTATAAAGATGGAGAGAGACTATTGTAGTGACAGGGGGTCAGCCTATCGCCCACAAAAGCGCCTTTAAAACCTCTGTCGCTTAACTGACTTTTACAGTATGCCCGGGAAGAGAAGCAGCTGGCACATTCTACGTTTTTCTTTCGCTCCCAGTCCAGCATGGAAGACAGTTATAATATGGGTTTTAAAAAACGAACTAAGTGTAGAGTCTAAAGTAAACCGAGAGGAATATGGTTTCGGAAGTAAAGTAATTTAACGGAGTAATTTAACTTCATATGAGCACAGAATACATAAACTGGTATAAGGAACTATGATGTCTTGTCAGACTGCAGAGTTCTTGCATTACAAGAACTGCCATTTAATTCAAGAAATTTGAATTTGGAATGAAAGAATTCTCGCTGCTGGGAAAATGGCGGTAACTCCATGAAAATGCATTGAATACCTATTTAAAGAGAAATCGATATTTGAAATGACTGTCCTACAATTTTGGAGTTAGCTCTGCTGCATCTTCACATACCATCAGGAGCGATTTTGGTCAAACGGTCACGTCAACAAAACATCAAGAAAAAACAAACAACATTTTAGCACCTACGACTTAGGTACTAAGATCCTTAATTGTATGATCGCAGTGTCCTTTATTTGGCGAACCAGAAACTGCAAAGTCCTTGAATAAGTTACTAGAGGCAGTATTGATCGGTTCAGCATATGGATATCGTTCACAGATGAAGAATTCCCAGGTAAAGGTAGGTAGGACGATTAAAGAGCATTTATAATAAATTATAAGACACGATATGTTTTATTAAATAAGGATGGGACATTTGTCTTCCATGACACCTGGTGCTAAGTGGTCATGAAGCTGAAGAACTATTCACTGGAAGCTTCTACTTAAGCTAGGACTGCAGTGGTCAGCGGGGCTGGCATGCGACCATCGACAACGATCAATTTATCCTTTTATCTTTCCTTTATATCCATATTTTCCTAGAATATGGCACTTAGAGTATGTTTTTCTTTTGAAATTTGGCATCTTTGATTCTGTAGGCTTAATCATGGTATTGAATCGAGTTATTCTAAATATTACATACATACATACATAACTTCACGCCTGTATCCCGTATGGGGTAGGCAGAACACCAGAGGTAATAAAATCATCAGATGTCACGTTTGACAAATTTTGGGGCATTTTGGAGACTATTGCAGTGAGAAGGGGTCAGCCTATAGCCCACAAAAAAAGCCTCCCATAACACCTCGGTCCCTTAACTGACTTTTACAGTATGCCCGGGAAGAGAAACAGCTGGCACATTCTATGTTTTTCTTTCGCTCCCAGTCCAGCATAGAAGCAAATCTAAATATTATAGTGCGCATATTAGCTAATATGATAGGATATAGATAATAATAAAATAATATTTATCTTGTCTTCTTCTCTTTTTCATGGTCGCATGCTAGTCCTACAAGAGAGACAGACGCAGGCAGTTTATTCAGCCAAGGTTGGCTTGGCGTTCTGTATCAAAAAAGATCTCTCAATGTGGTTCATACTCCCAGTTACGCGTAATTTTACTGGCTTAGGTTCTTATCCCGTAAGAATAGTTAATATCTACAGCCTGTGATACCTACTAATGAGTGATGTAGCGTTTTTTTTTAATTAGCGAATAATTAAAATCCGCCAATCAGTTTTTGAGTTAGGGGGTTAGCCGATTGCCCACAAAAACGCCAATAAAACCTCTGTCCTTGCACTGACTTTTACAGTATGCCCGGGAAGAGAAGCAGCTGGTGCATTCTATGTTTTTCTTCCGCACTCAGTCCTTTACACAAAAAGTTTTTAAGTTAGTTTTTTTGTGTGTAAATAAAGTTGATTTCTTATTATTATTATTTCTTATTATTAGACAAAGGGAGGTTGCGGCCTTGCTGGTCACTGAGCCAAAGTTTGAGTTTAACGGTATTTAATGGTTACCACGGACTCCCACGATAAGACACCTTTTCGACCCATCACACCAAGCTTGGTAGATTCATGATACAACCTTTTTATTTTATTTACATACATAACGTCACGCCAGTATACCTTAGGGGGTAGGCAGAACAGCAGAAGATATAAACCATCTGATGTTACATTTGACAAATTTGGAAGTATTATAATGATGGAGAGAGACTTGCTATAGGGGGTCAGCCTATCGCCTACAAAAACGTCAACAAAACCTCCGTCCTTAAGTGACTTTTACAGTATGCCCGGGAAGAGAAGCAGCTGGTACATTCTATGTATTTCTTTTGCTCCCAGTCCAGAATGGAAGGAATTTACTTTTATTTATTCAGTTATTTTTAACAGTATGTTAAGGTATAGTCATTACTAAGCTATTCTTCACACAGAGAGAGGATAAAGCTTGAAATCACACAAACGATTCATGTCATCCTGATATTCCCATGCGAAAGCGACCTATAGAAGTAAAACTTAACCCATACCTATTACTAAATACTACAAAAACTCAAGAAAACGTAAAAACATCGGAAAATATAACGAACTACCCGCTTTCATAAAACCAACAAAGATTACTCGGAAGCAGACAAAGCAGTGAATATTAATTATCACCCCCGCACCCGCGCTCCTCACCCCTCACCCCCCGAACTGAGAGGGTGGTCTTTCTACTCCGCGCCTGGCACCGAATTTCATAGACTAGGCGGTGATGACAGTATTTTTGAATTCCAAATAAGTATGCTTTGTAAATAAATAAATAAATGTTAGGAGTCGTAACCCCTGGTGAAAGACTCAATATGGGCCCAAAACTAGACTGACATCTGCGACTATATCTAATATACTTATAAAATTCTCGTGTCACAGTTTTCGTTGCCATACTCCTCCAAAACGGCTTGACCGATTTTGATAAAATTTTTTGTGCTTATCCGGTATCTATGAGAATCAGCCAACATATATATATATTTTTATTTATATGGCAAAATAACGTTTGCCCGGTCAGCTAGTTTATGTATAAAATTGCCAAGTAAAAAGCTACGAAAATGCCTAATACGTACAATTTTATTATACACATTTATCAAGACTACGTCCACGAAAATGTTTTTCCAAATCTGACTCTATTTATGTGCGAATATTCAGCTCGGTCCGTTACATCGTTTCATTGTGAAAGGTCAGTAAACATCCTTATATCCTTACAAACTGTTTCATGTTTCTGTTTCAGCCGCGCAAACCCCGAACCCGACTTAATAATAATAATAAATTAAATAAAATATTTAAAAAAATTATTGTACACCAAAATGGTTACACAATAAGTAGGAATGATGACAATTAAATATGGTTTACAAATGGCGGCCTTATCGCTGGAGCGATTTCTGCCAAGCAATCCAGAACCAAAGTATCCTTTGCGTTATTTCAGGCAATTTCCTACATTTTTTAGACATTTCAGCTTAATCTGCCCAGTCGTTTCAGTATTCTACCGCAAACTTTCTGACCTCTTAAACTTTTTTATCTTTACTCGGTCTTGAGCGGATAAAGCGGATAAAGTCGTGAATATAATTTTAAAACACAAACGTAAATCAAAAGTTCAATTTAAAATCAAGCTTCTATTTTAGAATTTTGACGAATAAATAAATAGATACAAAGAATACACAGTAGAACTACGTAATCAATCTTCTTTTCAAACTCTATCGTTATTTACTACACGATATTTACCTATTTGATTTTCTTTTATTCTATTTTCAAATAAATTACGACACGAAATTATGTGTGATGTTTTTCTTTTTTCTCAGGTTTTAAATTTCAATTTCGAACATGGAAAATTGGACGCCTGCTCTTTTTGTACATGTGTATTTCCTTTTCTTTTTGCAATCTTTTTTCAAATGAGTAATTGGTGATATTTTTTTCTCAACTTTAAAATTTTAAATTTAGAACATGGAAAATTGGACCCCCGCTCCTGGTGGGCTCAAGATTTTCACACAAAGAACGGACGAAAGCCTTTGTGATGGCGCTTGGGGATGGCTCTGTATACAGTTTATGATTTTATGTATAAGATATACAGGGTGGGAGTCTACCTACGCAGACGAAGTGTTTTCTGGAAAATTTATAATAATAAGATTATTTACTGTACACGTAGTATTTACGTAGTATGAGTAAGTACATTGTATACTTATACATTTTTTGAGTTCTCTACTTTGTAGATATTACGATTTTTTTGTGAGGATAAATTATATTTAGTAGGTATAAAATATATTTAGAAACTTATGATGAGTGCTTAGTAATAGAAACATTGGGATTATTTTGAATGAAATTTATACAATTTTCATTTGGACGTTTATTCTTAAGCTATTTTTTCTTCACTTTACTTTGTATCCTTAAAAAAATACCTTTCATAACTAATGGACTATAACAGTTCAAAAGTTAGGTTTATTATAATTCCTACAGGATAGTATCCAATATGCATTATCAAAATTATTCTTTGAGCTTCAAGGATTTGAGGAGGTGAATAAATATATATTGTAACTATCCCTTAGTTATGTAACAAAAGTCTTTGTATGAATGTATGTATAAATTTCCTCCCGGGTACCGCACCCAATAGTGGTCCTCTCATTGAATTCTATCTGAAATAGTTATCCCGACTCTGCCTACAAAGCGTCTTTAACACAATATGTTAAAGTTTACTTTAGGTGCAAATAAATTTACTGTACATATGACCTTTTTAAAACTAGGGTATGAGCAAGATCGATTCTCTGGAACAGATGGCTATAATCTTAAGTTTAAATCTTATACCAAGCTTATAGGGTTTATTTTCGTCTGCATCTCTGAAATTATATGCCGTTCAAAAATGGAACACCCAAAGATTGTTTCTCCGGGGAAAAACGAGGTCATGAATACATTTGAGTTTGGTTCATAATGTCTAGGAGTTAAAGTCTAGTTTCCTTTAGTTATTCAATTGATTTGTTTTCTTTTGCTACTTCAGTTCGGAAAATCGATATTCTCTGGGGAGAAAACGTAGCTGCTGAGCAAGATTATGGCGGCTTCTATTTCGTTAAATTTTTGCTTTGAAAAACTGGAAGAAAGGCTTGGAAAACAGAAAATCTGTTTAAAGCTTTATAAGCTTTATTTAAGTAATGTTTTTGTCATTATTTTCAGCTTAATATTTAATTATCAAGTATGTATTTAAAATCGATACATTTATCGTTTGACGTTTATTAAATTGCTTTTGCCGATCTGTCGCCTATTTTTTGGAGTTATGTTAACAGATTTGATGCTAAGTTATGTCGATTACTCTGTTTGAGCTGTAGAATACAATAACACAGTGGAAGCCATATAAAAAAGAATTTGTATTTCATAAGATAAGACGTCGTACTTATTAAGAAAATCGAAATAAAAATGAAATGAAACGAAAAATTTATTAAGACCTAACCAAATTTTTTAAGTCATATTTAATATTAAGAGGCACTGTTTTGAAATTTGGTAAACACCATGCTACTTTGTTGTTAAAGAAATTTCTTATTCGAAAAAACCTAAGAATATAGGTAGGTACCTAATAAAAATATTCCATTTTTTAGCGATACCTATAATGTAGTTGCAATTTCTTGTCATTCTTGATACTTTCCCTAAGTGCCAACGCTGCGTCATGCGTTCGAACTGTAACCTTACGCGCGTTCGATACGGACGTTCGGAATGCGCCAAGCGCCGCGTATGATACTCGCTTAAGGTACGGAAAATGTTATGAAAGTTTGTATGTTTAAATCTCTGTTAGTAGGTGTTATATAAATCTACGGGTAGGTGTGCCTATTTGGAGATACGGACGTACGGTACGTGCGTTTAAATGCGTTACGGAGCATGGCACTTAGAGGTGGGCTATCAAAAAATATAGTTACCGGATTAGCCCGTTTGAAAACGTATTTTAGTTTATTAATTGATATGTTTTTTTTTTATTTCAGTAAAATTCATAGTTAAGACCAAAGACTAACTTTTACGTCCTTTTACCATATTTGTTGGTAAAAGGCGAAAAAGTTTGATTTTTGATTGTAAAAATTGTGGCGCCAACGCTCCGAAACCATTTTCCCGGAAGTACAATTCAAAGCAAGAAGTCCTGGTGCATATATAGTGGTGTAATATGTAGTTATTATTGTGTATAAACAAAAAAAAAAAAATAAAAAAAAAATATATCTCCGCCCGCCCATCGGCCCTCATCTGCGCGCGCCATCCAACAGATCAATGGGAAGGGCGCAGGGCTCAGGGCGTGGCCCTCAGATCACAAGGGAGGTAATATATGTGCAGGCTTAGTTATTGATGACAAATGTTTACGAGTGTTTTACTTGTTATTTTTATTCAAAATCAAATTAATTTATTGCTCAAATAGTTGTTTACAATTTATAATTAATGTCCCACATACAAAACTAGTAATCAGCATGCAATATTATTTTAATGAAAGAAAAAAGTAATCAATAAATTTAAACGATAAGTGATTTAAATTGAATTAATCAAATTAGATAAATATTCTTATAGATTTAAAAAAAATCTTGCAATTCGGGTTATTACAAATTTACGATTTACATTGAAAATATTCGTTAAGTGAGTAAAAACATTTTTGTTTTATAATTTTGATATTGAAATTGAGGACAGTAATAAAGAAAGTAAATAAACTTACATGTTTATTGATTTTTCAAAAGCATAAATTACAAATTAATAAATTAAATACAAAGGAAAAGATACAACATAGATGCTTGAATTAGGAATATCCGGTTTTTCAGGATGGAGTAACAATTAAAAATCATTTATCTTTAAATTTAAAATAAATGCACATTATGCGTACCTATATTACTTATCAAAAAACAACTTATAATAGTTAGTAGCATAATCATCAGTAGTGTAACAGTCAGTCGGTTTTTTCATGAGATAATTCCTGGAGGCGTATTTACAAAGGCTGAAGTGAAAGTGCGAACTGAACTAGCTTAGCTTTTGTATGACAAAAACTTGCCGAAACCCTAATCTATTCTAGTACAGAAATTGACCGAAGTCGCGTAGACTTTGTGAGATAACTTCAATTTAACATTGCAGCAACAAATGCTATTCCATTTGATATCGATATTTACCGATCGTTAGCTTCAATAATAGGTTTATATTTAAATGGCAATTGTTCTGATTTTCATAGATAGAAAAGGAATGTGCACGCATTATAACCATCGTTGTTTCGATGACTTAGCGTTTGACTTTTGACCATGTCGGGATTGTCCAGGGTTGACTTTAATAGCTGACCAGATTTATGGCGCTGGTTCATGGCGCAGATTCAAAGCGCGGCACTGATCGCTTAGCTCGCTCGGCTCGCGCACGTGTATAACTATATGCAAGTGCAACCTAACATGCTCCTCCTTGCGGCACTCGTCGTCGCACCTAACCATACTGACTCCGCCTTCCGGAGCGAGAGCCCTTCTCGTAGCAATCTCTTTAATCGCAATGTATATCAAACAACAAAAAGATATACTTACTTTTCATCTTGACAAAAGGTTATGTATTTCAGTGAATATGTATAAGTACTACAGTACTAGGTTTTGTCCTTGCACTTCTTTGAAAATATCAAGACATAAAGCTAATCCATTTGAGTCATTTTTTTTACTGAGATACATTAGGTATTGTCGAGTAATATGCATAAGCAATAGCTTTTCTATTAGAGTCTGACTCGAGACTCAAATATTAAAGCCTTTGTAAATACGCTTCCAGGAGAAGTGTTTGTATAGCCCAAATGAAACTTAAAAATTAATTAAACGGACATTTTCTCGTATTGTCACCTGGTGGAAAGTGGTAATAATGACTAAGGCATTGTCCCAAGTGAGGCCACAACGCGATGCGATACGACGTAATGCGACCAATACTGCAGGCGACATGTGTCAGCGCGATAACGTAGGTAGGATATCGCTACATACAACGGCCATTTCAAATTATCTATCGCATTACGTCGCGACAATATCGTGTTTGTTATTCACCTAGGTAAAGTGTTAACAGACACGAGAAACCTGAATAGGAAACCTCGAAGCTTAAAAACACCAGGACTATTGAAAAAAAAAATGATTTTCTCTACAGGTGTCATATTGAGGTTTAATGACATTTCCTGTACATCATCCACCAATCATCGTTATCAGCCGCGATGATGCAGAAACGAGCTAGTAAAGGAGAGCAGGCAGTGCGGAAAGTGACATCCTAAATGCTAAACAAGCGTGATGATAACGAAAGGGGGGTATTCTGAACGTTTTTTTTTATATAGAAATATAAATACTTTAGCCATTTAGGTAGTATCGGCTTAGAATAGCGCTATCTCCCCTGGAACGAGACTAATCCCTGTGACCCTTGCTTGATCGTAGGACCTCTTTAGGTTTCGCCTTTTATTAAAAAAAAACATACGTAATTTCACGCGTGTATCTCTTGTGAAGTGCACCAGAGGCTTTAAAACCACCTGATGTCACGTTCAAAAAATTTGGAGACATTATAATGGTGGAAAGAGACTATTACAGTGACAGGGGGTCAGCCTTTCACCCACAAAAACGTCAATAAATCCAAGGTCTACAGGGTGACTGGTGGGTCACTTTTGAAATTCAAGGACGTACATGAAGAGCAAAAATGTAATAAAAAATAATGTTAATTATTTACTGAGTAAACTTAACCGAAAGTTAAAGAATTGATAACGCAACGCATGGTTACGCTAGCGTTGCCAGTAAAACTACTATATTTATTTTATATTACATTTTTGTTCTTCATGTATGATCTCAAACTATCACGTCCTTGAATTTCAAAAGTGACCCACCAGTCACCCTGTAGACCTTGAATTTGACATAAAAGAGGCCCAAAAAATAAGAGAGTGTTGAGATCAATGATAGCGAACAAGTATCAAACAAAATTTTCTGCAATTTTAGACGTTGAGCCTTTCATTATTTATATTTTTCGTTTATTCACTATGCCCAATTAAACACATAAAGGGTTGTTTTTTAGTCACAGGCCAAATTTAAATGTTATTTTTTTGATACGATATTAACGTAATGCATAATTATTTTAGTATCGCTTAGTACAAAAAAATAAAAATATGGCAACGAAAATAGTTGCTGTTGATGAACATAGCCATTATGACGATCATTGATAATACTAGGACGTAGTACTACAATATGTTTTTCAACACACTTGCTCGTGAAGTGAGCGTTATTCTATTGAGTTTAGAACTATAAACTGGGCTATAAGTCACGCGTGCATTAATACATATATTATACCCTAGTGCATAATATAATGAATCCTACAAAGTTGAATTGTAACTTTGTGCAAATAACATGCGAGAAAACAGAGCATATTTTATTGGTCCGGGTTATACACTAAATATTTTCAGAAACAACAAAGAGGTTTTATACCACTTCAAATCCATATACATTTTTAAATGTTTGCGCCTTATATTAGTAAAATAAATTTGTATATTAAACAAATTATTCACAATTTACAATCATTTGTCATAAAATATTAAAATATTTGCATTTACCACTCCAAATTAAACATTTTCACTTAAAATAGGCTGTATATGCTATACAGACATTGACACATTTGACGAAAAAAAAAACCTACGCGCATGCGCGAGGTTCGGCGCCATTTTTCAATCACAATTCACAGCTTTGTTATCAAGTGTGTTTGTTATTTTATGATCACGTATGTCTGTCTTTTACTCACAAGTGTGTTGAATAACGTCGTATGTAACTCGTGAGCGTTGCTAATTACAGTCGAGGCTGTGATTTGAGCCCGAGCCGCAGGTGAGTAAAAGACAGACATACGTCTTCGCTCACTTGTTACATAATATACTATTGCAGTAGCGTAATTTGTTGCTTAATATGAATATAATAATAATATATACTAATATGCATACATACTATATAACTTCACGACTGTATCCCTAATGGGGTAGGCAGAACACCAGAGGCATTATTATGATTATTGTGATAGAGTGATACTATTGCAGTGACAGGGGGTCAGCCTATCGCCCGCAAAAACGCCAATAAAACCTCTGTCTCTTAACTGACTTTTACAGTATGCCCGGGAAGACAAGCAGCTAGCACATTCTATGTTTTTCTTTCGCTCCCAGTCCAGCATTTCATATAATATGTTAGCAAATAAATTTATTTCCTTGTAAAAAAATACATATCTTTTTTTTGCAAAACGCGGTTCCATAAATTATAAATACTGTGTAAAAACAATTTTGGCCGGTGACTAAAAATCAAACCCTGTATATCCCATACACTGAGACAGTACGTCCAAATAACTTGTTGAAGATCTGCTACAGTTAGAACCAGTTACTTTATTTTCCTAGACTTCCTACATATTTATGACTAAATAATTTCCTCATTTCCAGAATACCCCTCTAGCTCATGAGTCAGGGCCAAGCCTCGTGGATGCGGGTTCCGTTCCCAGTACTGATAGCAGTCACCTTGCTATCTGCCGCTCGTTACAGACGCGACAGTTATGTTCCGATGTTTTATGTTAATATCTGCTGTTTTCCGTTCAGAGATCTTTGAAGGAGAAAATGGCTCATGAATAAATATTTCCAACAATCACACAACATTATCTAGCCCAAATTAAGTTTCAAGAACATTTGTCATGGAAACTTACTAGATAATGGATCGGTAATAAACTTAAGAAGTATTTATACGTACATGTTGAATAAATAGGTACATTCTTAACCGACTTCAAAAAAAGGAGGTTATCGATTCCACCCGTATGTAGGTAATATGTTCAGAACTGCCTAGTTTTCACATATGTCAGTCACATAGACTGAACAAAAGTGCCAAATTTCAAAAGTGTATGTAATACATGTATGTAAGCATGTATGTAAGCATGTATGTAAGCATGTATGTAAGCATGTATATAAGCATGTATACATACATACATACATAACTTCACGCCTGTATCTCGTATGGGGTTGGCAGAACACCAGAGGTAATAAAACAATCTGATGTCACGTTTGACAAATTTGGAGGCATTATAATAGTGGAGAGAGACTATTGCAGTGACAGGGGGTCAGCCTATCACCCACAAAAAAGCCTCCCATAACACCTCGCATGTATGTATGTTTTTATGTTTTTCTTCGGAACTACAAGTCCGATTTAAGTAATTCTTTTTTGTTGTATTAGGTATACAATAATCTAATACAATAATTACTTAGGAAATATTCATCAAAATTGGTTCAGCAGTTTTTGAGATAGGGAGTTTCAACGATAACTTAGATAGACATATAAACATTTATAACTTGACAGTAATCTGTGGACATCACGCAAATATCCAATGTCACCGGGATTAAAGCCCAGGCCTCTGGCATAACTACAAGGCAATGTATGTTACCACTACACCAGATGGTCCTCAAATGTACGATAATTGAGGACCGGCTCACAATGTCGCATTTCGATGTGTCTGGCATAGAAGACAAAGTTATTAATGCTGTATAATAATATCCAGTCGCATGGGGAGGCTAAAGGTTATTCCGCACCGTAAAAAGTTCTAACATCCACCAACCAGCACTGGGCCAGCTTACAGCGTAAGCCTATAGCCTACGTTACGGCTTAAGCATCCACGTCACCCAGGGGAAAGACTCACGGCCATAAAGTGGGATGTGATTATGAAAAATATCATCAAAGTCAGTACCTATCGATTATATTGTGTGTCATGTCGTGACTATTAAAATGCAAAGCATTAAAGATTCATATCACTTAAATAAAATCTAATCTTTCTTTATGTCGCGTTGCTTGCGTTATTTTTTTTTTTTTATATTGTAAGGATAGGACGTTTGCCTTCCATTCCATCTGATGGAAAGTGCGCATGAAGACTATGGTGTTACACGTCCATCCACTAGAAACCTATTCACTCGACACTTAAAAGTTCCAGGACTGTAGTGGTCAGGAAAAACAGATGCAGGCAGATTGTTCCATTCCTTGGCAATCCGTACCAATATCCGTATATCCTTAGCCTTCGTAAAAAGATGAGGATTGGATTTGTTCAAAGTAAGGCAATTTCTTTACTAATTAATGTAGCTATACGGTCGTAATCATTGTGACCCGAGAGACGCACATTGCTGCTGGACAGAGGCCTATCCCAAAATTCTTCGGGGTTCTTCACGTCGTGGCCAGTTCCCGCGCCGCTCTCACCTAATGTTAGACGTGACTAAGAGTATACTTTTTTCAAATTCAGATTCACAAATTTATTTAACATAAAACTATAAACAAGACAACACAATAAAAATAACACATATAAGAAGCAAGATTAAAATAAAGAAAAATAAAATAATAATAAAAAAAAACATAAAAGTACAAAATGCAGGATACAGTCAACATTGACACTAGAACAAAATTAAACATACAAAAAAAATATGAGCAGAAAAATACCAATTATATTTTATTTTATTTTTAAACTATACATCTAATATATAAAATTCTCGTGTCACAGTTTTCGTTGCCATACTCCTCCGAAACGGCTTGACCGATTTTGATGAAATTTTTTGTGCCAACATCTATTTTTTTTTTTTTTATTTATATGGCAAAACAACGTTTGCCGGGTCAGCTAGTAGGTATATAATTTCATAAGTTGCCCTGTACTTCAGTATGCGTGTTAAATAGGACACATCTCAGCAAAAGCCACACGCTGATTTTCAGAGGTGCATCAAACTTTTTTGATTTTTATTTTATTACATTGCAACTCTAATTTTTAGGACAGCATTGAGTCCTAGAATAATAAAAGTATGATAGATAACCGACGTTTACCGCCATAAAGAGCTGATGACATATCTGGTTATATGAGTATTTCAAGAACTGATTACTCACTACATTATACACAATCCATAGATCGTCATATAAACCCAATTCCGTGTTCCTAGTTGAAGTAAACATCCTTATCGAAAATCGATTTATCTGGTAGTGGTCGATCAAGTGTGCCACATCTAAGTGTTGTTTAAATATTGGACGTTATCTGTGGACGGACGAATTATTTCTACATTATCTTGAAGTCGCGCCTAACCTAGTTCCAGTAATCTGGTGGGGTTATTCTGGAGATATGTTTTGTAATCTGCCTCTAAAATTTAATGGGATGAGCAATGACTTTCGCTAGATCTAGAAATAACAATTGTTTCTTTTAAAAATTAACACTTTTTTTATTTATTTATAAACTAGCTGTGCGCGCGGTTTTACCCGCGCAATTTCAAATCCCGCGGGAATTTTGGGATAAAAAGTAGCCAATGTGCTATTCCAGACTGTAATCTATTACTATGCCAAATTTCATCCAAATCCGTTGAGCCGTTCTCCCGTGATTGTGGAACAAACATCCATACATCTAAACTTTCACATTTATAATATTAGTAAAATTAGGAAGATTAGAAGACGGTAGTCCAAAATATTTATTTATTTATTTAACTTTTTATGTACACACTACAAATAATAATAAAAAACAGAAATATAATTAAATGGTACAAAGGTACTGCTTATTCCTAGCGGAATCTCTTCCAGCAGTCCTGCGAGTGGAGAGTGGGATGTATAAAGAGCAATTTATGCAGCTAAGTTAGTAATTAATATAAAATAACTTTATAACTATATAAATAAATGAACATATAATTCATATAATTTGGACAAATAATTTGGAGCCAGTATCTAAGTTAGTTCAGAGAGACTGTTTAAAGTATAGCAACATAGGGTCTGCCTAGAATAGCCCTAGCGGACCTCACTCAACTCAAATATTCTTTATTTCGTAACTATTTACATACATTTGAAATAAGTCAAACAATTTACAAATTGAACTGAATCTACCACCACTTCGGAAAGTCGATCTGTTGAGAAGAAGCGGCAAGAAACTCAACAGCAATCATCTTTTAAAAATAAGAAAAAAGAATACACAATAACAATTCACAGCCAGGGAATCCCATCTTCTTGCATCCGGATATCTGTATCTGTAATATCTCTGGACTAGCCACCGCGCTCGGTTTTATCTGCGTAACTTTTGATCCCGTGGGAATTTCAAGATAAAATATAGCTTATAACCTTCCTCAAGAGTTGGGCTATCAAATACAAAAATAATTTTTCAAATCCCACTTTTAGTTTCTGAGACTAGCGCGTTCAAACAAAAAAACAAAGAAACAAACAAAAAAACAAACTCTTCAGTTTTATATATTAGTAAAGATAAACGTGTCGTAAAAGGTGAACAAATTGAGCGAACTTTACTTGGTCGTAGAACTTTCTGGGTTCGCCTTCCATTAACTTCGTACATTTCAAATAATAATTATAATCGTTTCCAGAATACGGACGCAAAACGATGACCAAATTTAAGAAAAATTGTCGATAAAACTCCGATAATCTTTTCTGAACGTGTACGTGTACCGATTGCTAGATAAAGAAGGAGCGCACTTTGTCAGTAGCTAATCTCGAGTGCCGAAATATTAACAGGTCTTAAATAACTAAAAAATGTGCTAAATAAAGAGTTCAGTTATTTCAGTTATTTAAGAATAATTGAGCATTTTAAATGTAAAAACTTTAAAATATTATATTACACAGGTCGCAACGAATAATGCTTTTACATGTAGGTACTGTAACGACCTTTCCGGAATCGACAGGTAGAGGCGATACTTTCGAATTATCTATACATATAATAAAATTGTAGGAAAGTCAAAACTGTACATTGAATATTTTTTTAAAAGAATACTTGGGGTATGATCTACAATCGAAACAGAAACAAAAAATATAGTTTTTAGAATTTTTGTCTGTTTGTCTGTTTGTCTGTTTGTCTTTCCGGGATAAACTCAAAAAGTACTGCATGGATTTACTTCAAATTTGGCATGAAGATAGTTAAGAAGTCGGGTCAACATATAGGCTACATATTATCACGCTAGCAGTGTTATAATCGTAGGTGCGTTTGGTGCTGCATAGCGTTCACGCAGACGACGTCGCGGGCAGCAGCTAGTTACATTTATAAAAGAAACAGCTAGAATGCATGAGACTTAAACATTTATTGTTATCACTTTTTTAGACGCTCACTGGGGAATGACAATCAAAAATATCAGTTTACTTGACATCCTGAAGGTTCTTAATTTTTAAATTAATTATTAAGCTATCAAAATATTTCCAGCCAGTGGAATTCAACTAGGTTGAGTCCGAATTCCACAGTACTCATTTAAAGGAAAAAGATTTTTCAATTAATCATAACGCTCATTGTACCTAAATAATCAACAAAACGTTCGGCGCGGTCGGTACTTGGATGGGTGACCGCCGACCATTAATTTCTCACGGCGTTTCCGTGCTTCGGAGGGCACGTTAAGCAGTCGCTCCGGGTTCTGTATACTTGTATACAGTAGTCGTTAGGGTTTGCCAGAAGCTGTATCGGCACCCTGAAAATTCTGACATCTTGGTGGATTATGGCCTAAACCTCCTTATCACCCAGAGGACAGACTCATACCCTGCAGTGGGCTCATTACAAAGAGTTGTGATGATGATGATGATAAATCAACAAATGCAGAGTATTAATAGAACCAAATTCACGTCCAAAACATGTCACGTCGTCAATGTAAATATTCTCCTTACCCATACAAATATTTTCAAAAATTATTTTTTTTTCATAAAGTAGGTAACTCAATCGATTTTTATTAAATTTATATGGGACTACCTCTGAAGTATCCTCTATCATAAGAATATTTAAAATCAATTCATTATTGTCTAAAAAATCGTGTAAGAAAGGCATAAAAAAACATACATACAAATTGAGAAGTTCCTCCTTTGGGAAGTCGGTTGAAAAATTTGGTATTCATGGGTTTTAGAAGAAAAATATTTTTCACTTAACCATAACGCTCATTGTTAAAATATGAATTTCATTGTAAATTGAATAACTAATAGTTTTAAGTAGCATCACACCCCTTTTCAACCAGCCCTCTGCAGGAGTCTGTACCCTGGGTGACGAGGAGGTTTAGGTGATAACAATAATAAAAGCCGTATTATTAAATACCTGCCGCTTATCTAGATTTTTTTTAAACATTACGTTAAGTTACAGCACTTCAGTGATTACAAAACGCACTTGGCTTTGGCCCGTGCTCTCTAAGCCCGCTTCAAAGGGAAGAGAATAAATATATTCAAAAACGATAATAATAAATATTATTCTTTTAAAAGTAAATATTCTTTATTGCCACAGAACTTAAACATTCTTATCGTTTAAAGCGATTTCTACAAGGCAACCCGGAAGAAATCGCTTTAAACTAACAAAGCTGGCCTACTGCTGGTTGGTGGATATTCTAGTCGCTGCTACTGTTTATTTCTCCGCCTCCTCTTCAAAATGTCAGGTTATTTTTACAAAAACTATAATTAATTCGATACCATACGTTTCCAAACGAATCATTTCCCCTAATGAGTGAAACCCTTTCAATAAATTTTAGCATTCAAACAGATCTATTGATGCAGCCGCACCACTTATTTTTGTTATAGTTATTTAGGCGTTAATTCTGGTGATAAACTTGAATTAACACCAAGCATATACCATAGAGTACCATTAAGTTATTTTCTTGAAAACCTGCGTAAAAGAACTATGAAGAAACTAAGAATTTCAAACGACCCAACGCATCATAGTAACCAGTACCGACGATTAACTTGTCAATCAACGCCAATCGATTCATATCACCTCGATTACGTCTTTCGATTCCCTCTTATTGTCATTTCATTATCATTCACAATATCCCGAACACAAATAATCTACCTCGTTCTATGAAACCATTCAATGGTCATTCATTCAAGAGTTTAACTGTACTGAGGGTACTTTAAAACCAGTTTAACTAAAGCTTTGGTATGTGATACGTTTGTCTGAAGTTGTAGGTTAAATGTTAGAGGTGTTTTTTCTGATAGGTCAAGGTTTTCTGGTGTTTTTGAGAGGATGTATTTGCAATCGCGTCTCGTAGTGGTAGCTTCCTCGAAGGAGTTGTGTTTGGATGGTGTGTCGTCTTTCGTCGGTCGATTTCCAGTAGGCCTTTGATGTGATATTTGTTATGGGTTTTCGATGGACCGAATCTTGATCCAGTGTAGTATTTGATAGTTATTGAATAGTTATTCGATAGTTATTCGGATAGTTGTTCGATTTATGTATGTGATCGAATAATCATGAGTACTTTTTATATTATTATTACTTTTTTGTATTAAAAGGATAGGACGTTTGTCGTTCCATGTCACCTCTACACGTCTATCCACAAGATACATATTCACTCGACACTTAAAAGTACCAGTACTGCAGTGGTCAGGAAAAACAGACGCATGCAGATTGTTCCATATCTTGGTAATCCGTACCAAAAAGGAACTATCGAAGCGTTTTGTTCGACTTTTTGGTAAATCCACTATATATGGATGGAAGTTCTGTCTGCGTCTAGTAGTCCGTTGGTAAAAAGGTAACAGTGCTAAAAGTAGAAACCGACCGTTAGTTTATGATTAATTTAGAGAAAGCGTAATTAAATTATTTAAATTAATCTAAACGAATAGGTTTAACAATTAACATAACGAATTTCAATGTATTTTTTAAAATCTTTGATGATCTTAGAAACATAATGTATGAGCATAGCTGGTTTGCTAATTATTAAATTAAACGTAAAAATCTACAACGTAAATATTCTTATGAATGACCATGGTTGTAAATAGAATGATTATATCATTTTGCCCATTTTTAAAAGATAGTAAGTATAAAAGTTCATCCATTTAAAAGTCTCTTAATTAAGTAAAAAAAAAAACAAAAATAAACCAAATCCTCTGTATTTAAAAAAAAGAAGTAAAAAAAATACTTAAACGGCTTTAAAGTTTAAAAGTTAAAAAGCTCTCCAAAGCTCAGCTCAACTTAGCCCATCAGTATGGACGCAGTGGCACGGTGGCAATGCCCCTCGCTTCCGCAGACAGAGATTTTTTCCAAACTTCCGCTTCAAGATGTCGTTAGATTTAATTTTGGCTTTAATGTTGTTGACCTGGAGGTTGTGTCGCGAATTGTTAAAAAGAACCTATGTGTAGAATAAGTTCCTAATGTATTTCTACCATATTGATTCTTTGATTCTGATAGACGTTTCCCGTATTTTTAGAAGAGTTTATATAAATCCTAAGGGTTGCCAGTAAGCTTATCTGTTATTCCAGTTTATTTCTTTCTTCAAAATATTACTGTCAATAATTACTTCTGTGCGGTGCGTCCTAATAGATACTCTATAAGCCAGGAGAACCCCACTATTGGACAAAGTTCCCCCAAGGCTCTCCACACCGATCGGTCCTGCGTGCAAAATAAATTAAATTACATGATAGGTGTATGTATATATACCAACTGGCTCCCAAGTAAGCTTATTTAGTGCCAACCCTGCGTTACACGTTCGAACGCGCATGCCATACGTCCGTATCATACGGACGTTCGTACGGACGTACGGTACGCGCGTTTGAACGCGAAACGCAGCGTTGCTAGTACAATTTCATAAGTGTCAACAGTCGTGTCAATGGAATAAAATTTCTTACTATTTGGCTAAACGTCTTAATATTTAAAAAAAGACATCCAGTTAGTCAGTTTGTGGAATCGAGGTTGCTGTGCGGGAAATTTGTTTTAAAGTTCAGTCACTCTGTATCAAGACTCATTTTCGTACGCGTGTGTGACACGTTCCACGGGGTGTTGCCGACTGAATCGCCACGCACGTTTGGAGCGCGCGTGGCCACGTCCCTACGGAACGCGCGTATCATACGTGGCGCGTGACATTTCAGTTTTGTATGAAACGCGCGTTCGAACGCGTGAGCGTTGGCACTTAAGCTAGAGTTTTGAAATCCTCATACTGGGTCTCCTAGAATACACCAAACCCGAACCCGTTTATTGAAGTACTAGCCACCGCGCGGTTTTACCCGCGTAACTTTTGATCCCGTGGGAATTTCGGGATAAACTATAGCCTATAACCTTCCTCAAGAGGTGTGCTATCAAATGCAAAAAAATTTTTTCAAATCCCACTTGTAGTTTCTGTGATTAGCGCGTTCAAACAAACAAACAAACAAAATGGCAAACTCTTCAGCTTTATATATTAGTATAGATGTATTAGTTCTAAGCAGCCCCGGCTCTGACTGTAACGGCCGTAGTTATACAGGGTGACTAGTGACAGATACTGAAGGAGGCCACTCTTAACTCGATTCTGATCATAATTATGTAATAAAAGTAGGTATTAAATTTTTCACCAGAAATCCCAGTGAATAAATAAAGAGACCTTACTACACTTTTCCCGACGCGCTGCCTCAGTCAACACGCACACAACAGTGTTGCCGTCGCACACTATCACCCGCCAAATATCTATTGCATTACGCTTATGTAACCATGCGTTGCGTAATGAATTATTTAACTTTCAGTTAATATTACTCAGTAAATAATTAATATTTATTTTTATTTATTTTTCTCTTCATGTATGATCTCAAAGTATTACTGGTGGGTCAATTCGAAAATGACCCACCAGTCACCCTGTATAATCCTCTCAA
Organism: Stenoptilia bipunctidactyla; assembly: GCA_944452665.1. Taxonomy (NCBI): domain Eukaryota; kingdom Metazoa; phylum Arthropoda; class Insecta; order Lepidoptera; family Pterophoridae; genus Stenoptilia; species Stenoptilia bipunctidactyla. Next base: position 14,466,253 of record OX101741.1, read on the forward strand.
ATCTAAAAGCGAACGTAAGGGAGTGGATTCTATACATATAGAAAACTTAGGAGCGATCTCAGGGTTGAGAGTTTTTATGAATATGGCCAGTCCTCCTCACTTAACTACTCACGTCGCAGACGAATAGTGTACATAATATACACTATTCGTCTAAAATATGCATACATTATTAAAATACACTTGCTACCACATACTAGGATTCTTCTAGACAATCGTATAGTTAGATTTTAAACAACTACATGAATGCAATAAAGTTCTAGTTTGATTAATAAGTTTACATTTAAGTTAATGAATGATGATATACAGGGTGACTGGTGACAAATTTTCAATACTGAAGAAGAGCACTCTGTACTCGATTCTGATAATAGTTATGTAATAAAAGTAGGTACTTAATTTTTCACCAGGAATCCCTATGAATAAATAAAGAGACCTTACTACACTTTTCCCGACGCGCTGCCTCAGTCAACACGCACACAAAAGTGTTCCTGCCACACGCACACCGCCACCCGCTAAGTATTTATTGTATTACGCTAATGTAACCATGCGTTGCGTAATGAATTCTTTAACTTTCGGAGAAATTTACTCAGTAAATAAGTAATATTTATTTTTTAATTTATTTTTTCTTAAACTCTTACGTCGTTCTTACTCGAAAGTGACCCACCAGTCACCCTGTATAAAGCTGGTTAGTTAATGTGAGAATTTCCAGGACTCCAAACAAGTTTCAGACCAAATTCGTCCTATGATTTCATAAATATTGAGCGGTTTTTGTACTGATCTTATACGTTTCCTATTGAAAGATATGAAAAGAATATGTTACGACTTCTCATTTTAATACTTATTCTATACTCATCTTACTTACAAAAGGGGATTGGCTGCCACGGTATCACTTAATTTTAGAGTTTTCAAGCGTATCAAAACCGGGCTATATGTAGTTAATAGGTCGATATGAGACACGTTTTTTCCAACATCTATTGTTGTGATAGTTGTTGGGAATATTTAGAAATACAATAAAATCAAATTAAACTTGCCGAAAGCACATTTTTTAATTTCCCGGCAATAAAAAATAATAGTTGTAAAGTCCTACTGTCAAACTTGAATTAAGCCGGCCGCGCCGCCGCCGGCCGCCCCGTTTCAAACCTCTGGATTGGTTAATACCTGCTGCGAATATAATTCATTAAAAATGAAATCATGTAATGGTTTCAAAATACGACGCCATGTTAGAAAAGACGGACTATAAATTCCTGTAATTTTTAGGTTAGATTATTGTTTTGACTTTTTATTCCCAACTTCTGTATAAATCTAATAATTATATTCTGATTACTCGTCATCTAAGCAATAAAACGCACATATTAAGTTTGAGGTACGTGAATGCTATGTGAAATAAAAGCGGTACTGACAATGTATGGGACCTTGCCATTCTTCTTTACGAATTTCAAGTAACTACTTATAAATCTAGAAATTTCGAAAACAAATTTGTGTATTTTGGATCGCCTGTTCAGCTGAGAAAGTTAAGGAACCCATAACTCACAATGGAATTAAATTAATCATACATTGTGCCTAGTATAAAATACTTTGCACATCAATAAGTAACTGTAAAACTTATGCAATGTTTTGAAAGTTTTTTGCATTTTTAAAGGCTTAAACTTTTTTTATTCTTAAATAAAAATCATTAAGATGGCATCAGTCATGATTCAAAGGCGCAGTAGGTGGAGTACTTCGCCGGCAAGCCGGAGATCTGGGTTTGAGTCCCATTAGGGATCTTTTATTTTTGGTATTTTTTATCTATATCATCCAACCAAGGTTTACCTGAAGCAGACATGTTTTACGTATAGTAATATTCTTATTTTGAATCAAAACACAATATTTTTCGTTACAGATCACGCAAGTATATCCTGGCGTTGATAAGAGATAAGCGACGATCATTGAAAATCAATATTTGACTCCAAGATTTATTCGAAACCCGTTCTCAGGATAGCGGAAGGTTGATTCTTCTTGGAACCGTTTTAAACTGTGATTTAAATTAAATTGATCAAAGTATGTGCTATGAATAAATGATCCAATGAAATCAGCGTTCTGAAATATATTTTTTAAAGTTTATTAATAACGCATTCAAGGTCACATATTTTTTTAAAAAACAAGACCATAATATACGCGTAGCAAAATATCAAACAGAAATGATTTAAATAAAATATAAAAACGGAGAAAAGTTTTTATCACATAAAATACATTAGCAAAATAAACAAAGTGAATTAAAATAAGTCAAAAATAAAAGAAAAGAAATATAGAAAATTAAAAATTTACTCGTTCTGAAGTGTCAAATAAAAAGTGTCTTAGCAGAAGCCGTAACGCTGGTTTTCAGATGCATCTACTGTGATGCGGGTGCTCGCTTACGCAGCATATTACACATAGTTTAAATATTCAATAAAATATATTTCGCGCTTTCATCCACATCTATCTCTACCCTGTATGCAAAAATGACCAGAATATAATCTTTTACAATAAGTATTATATCTTACACTACACAGCGCGCGGTTTTACCCGCGTAACTTTTGATCCCGTGGAAATTTCTATACCCTTCCTCAAGAGTTGGGCTATCAAATGCAAAAAGATTTTTTCAAATCCCACTTGTAGTTTCCGAGATTAGCGCATTCAAACAAACAAACTCTTCAGCTTTATATATTAGTATAGGTTTTAAATCAACGCTACATTTCAGTGCTATTACAGACAAGCGATCGAAACCACGAGTTTTTCAGTGTATTTCCAAGCCACGACTTTCTTTCGAAATATTTTATTTTATTTAATAGTTTTCTCAGCGCAAAGCAGATCACACCTATAACTTCAGACGATAAACACGGCATTTCTCAGTAGGCTGCATAATGCCACATTGTCGCATCTCCCGGCTTATCAATGAACCATTTGACACTTGAATCGCATTCTTTACGTCCACGGGAGGTACGACCATCTCTAGTTCAGCTTTCTAAGGAAAAGACGCGAGCGTTTGTCGAGCGAAAATCAGGGGAAATGCCGTCATGAATGAATTCTTGGCTATTTTTTTACTTTAACATATTTAGTCGCTGTCCCCTAATGCTTAAATTTTTTTAACTCTTATTTGCTGTGCAGCTGAGGTGTTGTCATCCCTGCACACTGACTTTTTATTGGAGCCCAATCACTTGATAATTCAAAACATACAATACACACATACATGCATATATAACTTCACGCCTGCATCCCTTATGGGGTAGGCAGAACACCAAATGCTGTAAAGCCATCTGATATCATATTTGACAAATTTGGAGGTATTATAATGATGGTGAGAGACTATTGCAGTGACAGAGAGTCAGACTATCGCCCGCAAAAACGCCAATAAAACCTCTGTCCCTTTAACTGGCTTTTACAGTATGTCCGGTTATCCTTACAATTTGGAATAATAATTATTGTATAAAACATCAGAAAAAAAGAAAAGAAAAGTAAATGAAGCCAGCAAGTAGCCGCCATTATACCCGCGGAATTATTATAAAGATTTGCATGTTTATTTGATTTGATACCTTTTAATAGCCGAAACTACAGTTTCATTTCCTTAAATTACGCAGCAAAATGGATTACCGAATGCATCGTTGTTGACTAAGTATGAATAAAAGTGTCAAAAAAATTACAGGAGCCATCTTGGGTGTTTGATAGACTAGGTAAGACGTAACACCACTTATCCTTCTTTCTATCTTATATGGTCTCTCTGGCTATGTGCCCAAGGTTTAAAGTACGATTTGAGTATGTCATCTTACTTGTCACATGTAACTGGTCTGAGTGTCACTAAAAGTTAATTTATCATAGACCGCGGTGACAAATTTTATTTAACTACAAAGAAGGATATTCATATGTTTTTCCGATAATTTAACAAAGTAAAACAGTTCTTTTTTGTAAATTTCTTGTAATTTTTTTGTAACTACAAGTTAAAGAGAAGATTTTGTACAACCTGAAAAAAACATATTTATACGTAGGCTAAATAGTGTGTCAGCGTGGGTGAATGAAATGCTTAAATCGTTCAGGAGCTTATCAAAAATATGATATAATACTCGTTCAAATAAAAATCGTATGTACTCGTAGTTTCGCTTTAAGTTAGTGCTGTCTCTGCAGTTTTAAAATCGCTTTCAAATCATTATTTAAAAAAAAAACATAATTACTCGGCTTTTTGTTAACGCATCGTGATTGTATAAGTTTATAGTGAGTTCCATCCAAGACCTACTCTTAAGCTCGTACTATAAAAGCTAACTCAGACTGGAACTCCACTCACTTATATATAGATTTTTTGCCAGGTCTCTATGGAGAATTCAAAGCGAATCTAAGCTGGAGGCATGATCAGCACTTTCTTTCGAAGATTACATTCCCCGAACGTGCAAAGTTTTTATAAATAATAATAAATAATAAAATCCTCAGACAATCACATCAATTAAATGGCCCCAAACTTAGCAGAGCTTGTGATATGGGATACCATGTAGCGAACTAGGGGGGAACCTAGAATATAAATACATATACAGGGTGACAGGTGACAAATTTGCAATACTGAAGGAGAGCACTCTGTACACTATTATGATCATAATTATGTAATAAAAGTAGGTACTTAATTTTTCACCAGAAATCCCTATGAATAAATAAAGAGACCTTACTACACTTTTCCCGACGCGCTGCCTCAGTCAACATGCACACAGCAGAGTGTTCCTACCACACGCACACCACCACCCGCTAAGTACTATTGTATTACGCTAATGTAACCATGCGTTGCGTCATGAATTCTTTAACTTTCGGAGAAGTTTACTCAGTAAATAAGTAATATTTATGTTTTAATTTATTTTTTCTCTTCATGTATAATCTTAAACTATCACGTCCTGGAATTTTGATAGTGACCCACCAGTCACCCTGTATAGATAAACGCCTCGACCTGGAACATTTTTTTTTCTTGTTCCGTGCGGGAATCGAACCCGCGGTCACTGGCGTCTGAGGCAGACAGTGTTACCCCATCGCCAAAGTGGTCTTCAAATAAAGCATGAAAAGTAAAGTTTGTGTTCCATGACACCTGATGGTAAGTGATGTGTCATGTGGTCTCTTACCAGGACATATGCTTCCTACACGTGATAAAAGCTGCCTAGACCATTATATCTTAAAAATTGACAAAAATAAATTTTCTGCTAATATTGCTGTTCTAAATACTGCTATAACGGACCACGCTTCTGTCTTTATGAGTATTTCAAATGTCTTAACAAACTACCCTTCCCAAAATTTAAAAACTTTTGTGGATTTCGAAGAGGCCTCAAAAAAACTCATAAGTAAAAGTCTTACTGACTTACTACTTAGTGAAGATCCTAACTTTGTAGTAGAACAGCTAACGCACAAACTTAAATCCTCCTTGGATGAGAGTGTCAAAGTAAAGAAGATCTCGAGTAACCAACGCATCATTAAACCCTGGATTACTAGTGGTATACTAAGATGTATTAAGAACAGAGACAGAATGCAGCTAAAACTCAAGTCCGATCCGAGTAATGACATCCTAAAAATAACATTTAGTAGGTACCGTAATCATTGTAATAAATTGATAAAGAAACTCAAACGTAAATATGAATCTGATCTTTTACAAAATAATATAAAAAATTCAAAAGTACTTTGGAAATCTATTAAAGAAATTACCCATCTCAATAAATCAAAACTTAGTGGTTGTGAGTTACTCAATATCCAGTACTCACCAATGGAGTCAGTAAATACCGTTAACGATTTCTTCGCTAATGTCGGAAAGCATATCGCTGAGGACATTATTAATAGACCACTGCCACAAACACCTAATAACTCAACGTCTGCCCCACCTGCAATATTGTCTTCTTTTGTTCTTTTTGAAACAGATCCCGGAGAAATAAATGATGTTATTTCATGCCTGAAAGCTGATAGTGCGTCGGGCTGGGATGGTATTCAAACCAAATTCATAAAATTAGTAAAACACCTTGTTTCTCCAATTATCAGTCATCTAGCTAACCTTTGTTTCACACGAGGTGTATTCCCTGCATTGCTTAAAAGATCTATTATTACACCCATCTATAAGAATGGCGATAAAAAGGATATAAATAATTACAGACCGATCTCAGTTCTGTCCGTTGTCTCAAAAATAATTGAGAGACTAATAAACTCTCGCCTAATTTCATACTTAGAAAAATTCAATATTTTGTCTGACAAACAGTACGGTTTCAGAAAAGCCAAATCAACAGAAGACGCAATTTTAGGACTAACTTCCATGGTGACTCGATGTTTAGATCGTGGAGAAAAATGTCTGGCAGTCTTCTTAGACTTAAAAAAAGCCTTCGACACGGTCTCAGTTCCCATTCTAGTAAAAAAATTGGAAAACATCGGCATAAGAGGCATCCCATTAAAACTTCTTACTGACTATCTGACGGACCGAACCCAAAGCGTGAAAATAGATGGTTATGTAAGTGACTATTCAAAAATAGAATATGGAGTGCCTCAAGGCAGTGTCTTGGGCCCCACGCTGTTCTTAATCTACCTAAACGAACTAACTAATCTAGAGATTAATAACGGTCATATATTCTCATATGCGGATGATACAGCCATTGTTTTTAGTGGTCCCTGCTGGGAATCTGTTTTTGATAACGCCGAAAAGGGTATCTGCAGAGTGGCAAGCTGGCTTAAAACTGCCCTTCTAACTCTAAACATTGCTAAAACAAATTTTATTCGCTTCTCCATAAACAAGACATCACTTCCCTCCTCTAATATTAAATTAAGGATTCATTACTGTGAAAATACTAACAATATAGATTGCGAATGCGAAGAGATTCAATCGGTCGAATCCACTAAGTACCTTGGAGTGATACTAGACTATCGACTGTCTTGGCATAAGCAAATCGATGCACTAAATAATAAGACACGAAAACTTATATGGATATTTAAAAAACTGAGGCATGTTACTTCTGTGGATCTCATAAAGCGTATTTACCTCGTGTTGGCGCAATCAGTTTTAAACTACTGCATCATTATATGGGGTGGTGCCTCTAAACTGAAATTCCTTGAAGCGGAAAGGGCCCAAAGGTGCTTACTAAAGACCATGTTTTTCAAGCCATTTAGATTTTCCACTGATGAATTATACAAAAACTACAACATTCTATCGCTTAGAAAACTCTACATACTAAATTCAGCACTCAAAGTACATAAAATCTTACCCTACAAACAAATTCCGCAAATAAGTAGAAGACAACGCCAAGTTACTCCAACAATTCCCTGCAGAACCCTTTTTGCCAGACGACAATTTCAAGCCCATTCCACTTACCTGTATAATAAGCTACACTATAAATACAAAATATACAACCTTCAATACTTTATTTGTAAAAAAATATTGGTCAAAGAGCTAGAGAAACTTGGCTACTGTGAAATAGAGGACTTACTTTTTAAATACACACTCTAGAATAATTTCATATAATAAATAATAAAAAGTTTAGACTGATCTACACACACACACGCACACACACACACAGACACACACAACACGTACATTACACCCTATTCACACACATTTAAAAATCTTCAACTAAAAATGTATACTTAATCATAGTTGGTTTTCATGTTTAAAATTTATATTTTTCTAATGTTTAGTTTGTTTGTAAACTTGGTAAATGTAGTTGAAATATTTTACTTTATTAGTGTTAATGACATTGGGAAGAGCAGAACCACCTGCTACAAGCATTTTCACATGCTTACTAGGTTGGTCCTGGCCTCTGAATGTATACTGAAGTATCTGTTAAAGCAAATAAACTATTTTCATTTTCATTTTCAAGTGATTAGAAAGACTAAGGTGGTAAAAGTAGGTACCAGGACTATGCTGGCCAGGAATAACAGAGGCAGGCTGCTCATTTCAAACCTTGTCGACCCTTATTAAAAAAGGAACTTTCAAAGCCCTTACTTCGATTATCCATCACATACGGATGGAAGTTCTGTCTGCGTTTAGCATTCCAATGGTAAAAGGGTATGGTTTCAATTTGTTCAAACATTGTCATGTAGTTTTTTCAAAATGTACCTTGTAGTTCACGGTTAAACAAGCAACCTTACTTTCCGTCTTATAAGCTGTAGAGGGAATAGTTTTAATAAATTACTTAGAACTCTGGTGAGGTCCAAGATGATCAGGATTCCGCCGACATCCCACATCTCCGTCCATCTCAGGGCGACATTATTCACGATACATTCTCTCGTGGTTCACACATAAAATGGCGGCGTGGCGCGCATTCTGAGCGAGAGCAACGCTCGCCGGCTGCCATCTTGGATGAGGAGCTGAATTTGAAATTGGAAGCTTATAGTTTTCTGTGTGTACGGAGTTGACTTGTTGATTCTAAGATTGAGTATTAAGATAACGTATGTTAAATGGGCGCCAGTGATTTGATTGAGGTTATTTCAGTTTTAAATACAATATTTTTCCTATTCTGATTTATGTAACTTAGTCTAGATCCATCAAAATTAGTTTAGTATTTTAAGTGTAACTGAGTTATATGCACCAGTTTTAAGTGTAACGTAATACGTTAGGATAAAGTTTCAGGATAATTTTCAAGATAACGTTTTCTATGTGTAAAAAATCTTCAAACCTTAAAAAATTTTAAAACCTAAAAATTTACTAAAACCTATATTAACCTATATTTTAAATAAAAATGAAGAATAAATTGTATTTCCTAAATATGTTACTTTATAATACTTATGTTTACCAGTTTTTACATGCTGTGTGTACTTTTTAGGCTAACATTCTAGTTTAAGACTCATTTTGGTAAAAACCACTTATCTGTTATACGATTGTGCGCTGTATGTACACTTAAGAAAATAAATAAAAAATCATGTTCTGGTACCTATATGGTTCAGAAATTACCTATATAGGTATACTGTGGGTTGGGATTATATTTAAAACTTTTGTCTTCACTGGTTGTTTTCTTTGGGGTCGTTAATCTATAAATGTAACTTTAGAAAGATTTACAAAATATTATTAGCATTACTCCATATTATACTAACATAGCATAATATGTATCTATGGTCTGAAATAAACGATTATTATTATTATTATTACTAATTTCTACATATCTATCCTGGCTAGGGATTCAACCTTGGTCTGGTGGCTACGTGTTGAGTGATTCAACCGTAGCATTTACGAGACAATGGGTAACATTTTTTTTTTATAAAAAAATATAATTATAAAAAAAAAAAACATTATGTAAGTAAGCGTCACATAAGTTTTTAAACTATAATGGTGATAAAAATTTGTATTTAATTTACTAACAAGATATTGAGATGTACATGCACACTTTTTCTAACGTTGACTATGATAATCTCACCTTAGGCAGGTAAGTGAAGAAAAGTCAAAGATGTGAAGAAAAGAAGTGAAGAAAATTCCGGGATACATCACCTCCGGACGGGAGACAAATATGTTAAACATTCCGTTACTAAAGTTATTTAAGTTTACTTGTATTTTACGATTTCTGCTTATTTATAACTGTTGAAAATAGAACCGGATAAACATTGTTGTATGTAAATTTGGTACTACACAGTCACGTGATACATAAATTGTGGGCAAGATAGATATCTGCCGGCATTTATACGAGACATCGCACCTAGAATATAGGCATTTTGCTCAGACAGCTATCACTGGAATTAAGATACGGGTATGTTGAACTTTACGAAATATTTGACCTGCAGATATTTTGGGTTTCATAACCTTTTCAAATTTTAAGCTTTATTTTATTCAGAAGGATTCTACTAACGAAATTTGTCGCCATATTTTTAAATTCACTTATTAAAATCTGTTATATTTTGAATACGTTATTATATACTTATTGCAGATTAAATACACTAAAATGTTGACGGTCTCCATGGTTCATTGGTTGAGGGTTTGGCTGTGGACTGAGAGGTCTTGGGCTCGAGGCAAGGCAAGTTCACGAAATTAACCTTTCTAACTGGCTCAAGCCTGGGTGTATACAGCTCCGCTATTTAGTCTGTAAAACAAGCTTATATAAAAGCTAGCTTCGGGGCAATATTGTCAGTTTACGTAATTTATTTATTATTTATTAAAAGTGCAGTGCTACCGTGTTTAACAAAATCCAGGTTTCTATTTGATGTGAAAAAATCTGGAATTGAAAATTAACATCCAAGAGTCACATATGCTAAGAAAGCTGCTTACACACGAGGGATTTCCGAAACTCAATGACAACGCATTTGTTTCCAAAAAGTCATCCGACCACAGTTTTCCATTTGAAACCGTCCGCGAAGACTTATTCTGAATAAATTAAAAAAAAAACACTTTTTTTTTTTTTTTTTTATAAGTGACTAAGCCCGCGTTTGACCTCAATCTCACCTGATGGTAAGTGATTACACTGTTTTTTAATTTGCTTCCATAAAGTCATTTTAAGTGGAATAAATTTCAAACGTATTTTTCTGTATGTTTCGTGAAGCATCTTAGTGCAACGATTTGTGATCTTCTTGCCTTAAGGTCCTTGGTTCGAATCCCAGCCGTGCATACATTACACATTTCTTTAGAAATCCTAGGGTACCCTAGTTTTGTTGTGTCGTCTCCATGCCACAAATTTATGGAAGCTTACTTATGGAAAATACCTTCTCTTTCTTAGGGAAATAACCATGTACACTCTGCAACAGAATTATGTATACCACCCAGTCTCCCGCACACATACAATATGCATATGCATGATCTTCCAAGGTGTCATACATAATTCTGTTGCAGTCTGTACACACTTAGATTCAAACCAGTTTTTAATAAAGCGAAATTCAAAATGTCTCGTCAACTTCTAGACCCCTGACGTTATATATGTATAGGCTATTAGGTACCCAAACAGTAGAAGCCGTGAACAAAATCAGTTTGATAAATTAGGATTTCCTTATATTCCAAAATTAAATTTAGTTTTTTCCCCCTCAAAGCATAAGTCACAGAATACTCCTGTTCATCTTTCGATTTCACCTGCACAAGTGTCCATTGTATTCGGATTCTGCGTATCGAGAGATCACTTACTCGATGTGAATAATAATCGATTGCCGTAAGTAGGTAACCGATGATAAATCGGTTTGAACGATCGAATGTTTCCACGTAGCGTTGGGAAGGAAAACTGTCCAGTTACGATCCTAAATTAATGGTGGCTGGATGGAATTTTTATTGTTTTTTTTAAGGTATTCATTTGTTTTGTTACGGTAAACGGTGATACTTATGTAACGTAAGTGGCTAGACTTTGTGTGGTATGTACTCTTTGGAAGTTTGTTTCTTATGTAGAAGAGGTTTTTTTAATGTAATTGTAAAAGTGACATTGATTATATTTATCAGTCAAATTATAAACAAATTGAAATGGATTAATGAATGTGCTTGTAGGTATATGAAACCACCGCACTGCAAAGAAGTTATATAGTTTTGTATGTCATAAAATCAAAACATAAACCCTCCTGTACAATAAAGTGTTAACGAAGAAAATATGGAATAAGATGCGTCACCGACCCTATGACATTAGATAGGAAATCACAATGCCCTTAATTACAAAACTTTCCAATGCTACCTTTCGATCTTGGACACAGCAAAGCGTGTGTCGGTGAAAATTAAATTTATAAAATAAATAAGTAATTAAAAATAAAAAATTAATTCGTAAGTATCTTACTAAAATAGTCATGTAAATACACCAAAATGTCTAGTTAAACCGCACAAAGTCTGGTTAAAAGTGTCTTTCATTAATATAATTGATCGTGAACACTCGAAACGCGGGGAATCTGGCCGTTCTCAACGCCAGCGGGCGTAAGAGCGATTTGTCGCGGTTTCATACAAACTCAATACTTTCTATCGTGTCACTCTGTCGTTCTCGCTGTCGCTGTCGCTGCCGTTCAGTTTGCAGCCTAATGGTCTTAATGTCAAAGTCTAAATATACTTAATTCCGTAAGTATTTATACCATACTCTAGATATAAATCACATTATTTACATATTAAAATGAATCTCTCACCTCTTTAGAAAGACGATCGGTAGGTCATATTTAAAAAAAAGTTACAGTTTACCCGATGACCTTTCTGGATTACGGTCCAAAGCTCCTCGACACCCAGGGGTTATTAACTATGCTTATGATGATTTAGCCACAAACTATAAGTACGAGATAGCGAGTAGAATACTAATACTTTTTTTTCTGAGCACGCTCAAGTTGGGAATACATTTGGGATGCGTAAAGAGATTTTACCTTAAAAGTCCATACGAAATTATGAGTATTGATAACGATTTCAAAGTTGAGTAGATGAATGTTACATATATTTGAATATTTTGATGAGTAAATGTAAATTTAAATAAAACTTTCCCTTCTCTTTCTTCCGTAAGTTTCAATCAGAAAACCAATTAGCACAAACCACAACATCAATACCCAAAAATTTGCATAAACCAATTTTTTGTAACTTATCTGACGATTCAATATGATCTAGACAAGAATTATCTCGAGATTCATCTTAATGAATCAAAATCATTGGACCGCCAAGCTGTGTATCTTTTATGTAATTTATTCAAATCTGGAATGCTCAGACGTTTCTCACGGTACATGAGATCCACTTATCTGACCATGTCTGCGTTGTATACATCTGTGTGTGTGTAAAAAGGTTATGAGCTTATCCTACAAGAGGCTTTCCTCGAAGAAAGAAAATTGAAATTTCCGTTAAAGTTTTAAGGTTAGTTTTTCAATGGCGGACGTTAAAGGAGATAGTTCGTTTTAGGCCTCGATGTTATATAATTTATTTCATTAGGAGAAGGCAGGATACATGTCCCTCGGTGTCTTCACGGGCCAGTGGCGGCGTTGCTGGTCTGCGCATGTTCGGATGGAGGGAAAAAACACTCTTAATGGCCCTCACATCTTGTGTGTAATTTTTATGCGAAACCGACCCGCAAACCATTAAAACCGATGGAAGAAACGAGTCACATTTTTATCTTTGTTCGACTTATTTCCGTTGGAATAAATTAAGTTTAATTTTATGCAGGTTGACAATAAGTATGCTGTTATCTCGGTAGGAGTTAAATGCTTGAGTGCGCATCTCCATTTTCTTAGTAGATACATGTTTAGCTGGTCTCGAATTTATTGTTGTGGTTGCTGATAATTAGCTTATCATGAAATTTAATTAAACTTCTCATTTTGGGTCTAAAGTATTCGTTGTTTTCGCAGATAAGCTTATACGAAGGCAATAAAGCTGTTTAAATTGATAAAACCTAACGCAAACTTATTATTACAAGTAACCAACCAAACAAATGATTCATCTTGTATAATGTAGTCCACAGCAGTGTCAATAAATAAGAAGTCGTCTAGGTGACACATATTTATTGCTACTTAGCTATGAACCGCTTTACTTGGAACTCGCAACTTAGGGGCTAGACTTACAGCTTGTTAGTTCTAAAAACATGCTGGACTGGGAGCGAAAGAAAAACATAGAATGTGCCAGCTGCTTCTCTTCACTGTAAAAGTCAGTTAAGGGACAGAGGTTTTAAAGGCGTTTTTGTGGGCGATAGGCTGACCCCCTGTCACTACAATAGTCTCTCTCCATCTTTAATAATACCTCCAAATTTGTCAAACGTGACATCAGATGGTCTTGTAACCTCTGGTGTTCTGCCTACCCCATAAGGGGTACAGGCGTGACGTTATGTATGTATGTATGTACATATTTTTTTCATTTTTGCGACCAGGCATAAATTAGTAATCATTATTTTCTTTCATTCTTAGGGTAAGATTTTAAATAAGGAACTTCTAAATCAGTCCATACCAATCAATAGTTAAGTGTTTACCGGGGCAGCGATATTTGGCGGCAGATTTTATATGGAGGGTGATCACTAGCTAGGTGGGCTCTGAAGGGCTTTTAATGACCACCTTTAGCGCTACTCTCATAAAGGGCCGGTAGGGCTCTCTTAAGACTCTACGCGCCAAATACCATATGATAGAGAGCATATTACTATCCTTTCGTAGCTTAAATGATGATTATTAAGATATTGTTCTCATATGTAACTTTTTGAGCTTAAGAGTATATGTGGAAATACACTGACAATCATCACGTCAAGCTGTCTCTATACGTGCTCTAAAAAAACAATCATTTAAATGACATAAAATAATCCTAGCTTCAAGAAAATGCCATTTACACACACATGTATACCTCAGTTACACATGTGTGTGTTCGCGATGTGTATCTTATAGTTTCCCATTATTTCACGAGCGCCCGCGGCAGATGCTCCGGCGTTCCAGTCGACTGAAGAAGCGTCCTTTTCTTAAGTTGCGAAGGACTCTTAAAGGTTATAGACCTGGACGACTTCAGACGGACAACCAGTTTTTAATTTTTTATCATGAAATTATAAATAACCTGAATTTAATAAAGTAATTTGATGGAACATGATTGAAAACGCAGGGATTGAAGAGTTTTACTGGATCCTCCTATACCTATAAGGTCGAAGATAAGTCATAGGTATGGGAAGAAACTGGTGCTTCATAAAACCTTTTAAAAACTCATCTTTGATGGATATTTGACGACATTGAAGGGTTCTCTTTTAAAGTATCTGTCACTAGGTTTATCCACAAAAAAAAAAACAATATTAAATACTGCCTTTCTACTGCCTTGTAAGGTACAGTAGCCACAGCTGATGGAAAATGATGGGTTTTGGTAAAGATATTGCCTTAGGACTGAAGAGGTTCTTCTTTCAAGCGATTGTCGAATAATAAACCAATTAATGTCCACTTCTAGCCTGTCTCAAACTAAAAGGTATTACGTGGGTAACACTGAAAGTGTCTAGATCTGGCCAGTTAGAAACATTGCTAATGAACTTTTAAAACTTTTTAGAATTTCAATGTTAGAATTCTTTGGTAACCAAATGTGGTAAATTGCATTCATTTGTCATTTGTTTTTGTGATTTAGCGGCAAATCTAAAACTCTTGTTTCACGTGAAAATGAACCTAACGCGAGAAAATTTTCGGTTAACAATTTATTATGACTTTCGTTGTCGGCTTACTCAACAACAGAGCTATGATAGGATGCGATTACCATTTCTCAATAAAGACCGATCTTGTGCCACTATTTACAATTGGTTTTATGAGTTTAAGCGTGGACGTAGCAATCTCAGTGATGATCCGCGTGAGGGACGTCTTTTAACAGCGACTACTATAGGTAACATCAGTGCTGTGTGACGCATGGTAGAGAAAGATAACAGAGTGACCTATCAGCAGATACGGGCAAGCCTAGGCATTGGTATGAGTCGACTTCAAAAAATATTACCTGAACATTTAGGTGTCAGGAAGCTTTGTAACAGATGGATTCCCCACACTTTAGCCGACGACCAGGAACGCCTTCGCATGGACTGGTGTCGCCAAATGTTAGATAGATTCAACGGCGGTGACTCAAATGCTGTATTTGACATCGTCACAGGTGATGAAAGCTGGATATATTGCTATTAACCGGAAGTCAAAAGACAATCAGCTCAGTGGGTGTTTCCTTTCGAGGATCGGCCAACTAAGGTAAAAAAAAGGAAGAAGTCAAGGAAAAAAGATGATTGCCTCATTCTTTTGTAGGAAAGGTCATTTCATGAGTTGTGCTTGAATATGTGCAGTTACTGCGGACTGGTATATCAATCGCTATTTGCCTGTTGTCTTGGAAAAAATTCGGCAGCAGCGCCCTCGAAGCAGGATCCTCCTTCACCAAGATAATGCTTCAGCGCACTCCGCAAAATGGACTGTTGAATATTTAACTATGGCAGGTGTCGAGATTATGAGACATCTGCCATACAGTCCAGACCTGGCGTCCTGCGGCTTTCATTTATTCCAAAGAACTAAAGATAAAATTGGAGGTATTCGCTTTACGAGCCCTGAAGATTAGGTGAAAGCGTACGAAAATGCCATAGAAGAGACCCCTAAGGAAGAATGAGCCCACTGCTTTTCTCAGTGGTTCCATCGAATGCGACGATGTGTAGAGAGGAACGGAGATTACTTCGAAAAACAATAAAAGTATTGGCAACTTTCTACATTGAGCCGTTTTTCATTTTCTAAACATTTTCAGTGTTACCTAGGTATAAAGTACTAAGTACCTATACCTAATACTCGTAGACAACAATTGCTATATTTAAAAATGGTTATCTACACAGGAAGACGATACTACGCATCCTTGTTTTATAACCCTAAGGCAACTACGTATTACTACCTTCGTGAGAGGCATATATGTATAGAAAATATATAAAATTCTCGTGTCACAGTTTTCGTTGCCATACTCCTCCGAAACGGCTTGACCGATTTTGATGAAATTTTTTGTGCTTATCCGGTATCTATGAGGATCGGCCAACATCTATTTTTATTTTTTTATTTATATGGCAAAACAACGTTTGCCGGGTCACCTAGTATATGTATAGAAAATGGGACTTTTAAGTCTAATTTAATTTCTGTAAGTATAAAGAAACGTTTCAATAAGGGACTCTAAGGGACCTTATGGGATTTCTAACTAGTCGTGGGTAAGTAATACATACATACATATTATATTCATTATATTTAAAACGGTACATGGCAAGACACATCGAATAAAATATATATTTAATATAAGAAACGGAGCATCCTATAAGTCTTATTTTGGCTACTTTTTTCATCATTGTGATAAAAGTATTCCCCTTGAATATTTTTTTAAACCACATTAGTTTCGTATCCTTTGTTCCTTTTAAACTGGCTCTCTCGCGGCAGAAGAATCCTTGGTTCTGGTCTGGTGCGTGGGACCCTATTAAAGAAGGTTTCGCATCATACGGGCCAATATTACATGGTCATAAATATTTTACATTTTTGTATATGGCAACACTGTTCGCTGTTGGAACACACATATTTGTATGGTTTAGAAATATATATTTTTTAAATATATATTATTTAAGTTTAAGTTATTATTGTTCACTTGGGTAAGGTTTGTTTGTTTGAAAGCATTAATCGTAGATACCTACTAGCGGTTGGAATTCAAAAAAATATCATGTAAAGCATAACCTTCATGGCTAGGCAAAAAAACAAATGTTCTTCCGTTCTTCAAAATTACTTAACGTTTTGATCCTTGTAGATTTTTTCTCATTGTCTGTTTTTTATAACACAAGCTTTTTTTTTATTTTTTTTATTTATTTATTTATTTAATTACATTTTACAGATATATTACATGTTTCTTGACTTCCGAAAACCATGGCTGGTTTGTCTGGAAGTTGCAATTCCTCTTATTCTATACTTATAACTAATTTTATCTATATCTATTAAGCACTAATTAAAGGTAAATGAACTAAAGAAGACCTCTAATATGTAATAAAAATACAAAAAAATACATTTGATTTAACCTATTTAACTATAAACAAATACAAATGAAAATAAGCGGGCGCGATATTATACAATTATAATAATATAATATATTAAATAATGATAATCGTGAAATTTATAAAGTTTAGTCCTGTTAAATATTGCCACTTAAATATAATTAAAGGAATAAACTATCAAAAGTTACATACATACGCCACAGAGCCTGTAATTATTAATAAAAGCTTTTCTGTTTTTAAAAATTATAATCTTGAATTAACTAAATTCCTACCACTGAATAAAAAGCTCAAATTAACCTACATATATAAAATTAATTTGACGATAACTCTTTTGTAACAATGGTATACTGGCCACAAACAATTTTGTCTTTTTAATATTCCCTACGTGGCGTAGGCACGCGATTCTATTATAATGCTACTTACTTATTTTTTCTTTTTTTTTGAGTATTTCTGGCCTCATTCGTATTCAAAATAGAAACTCAGTGAGTTAAATGTTATTACGCTAAAAGGTTCTTATTTTAAGCACTTTTATTTGCAATCCAATAAATTGAGATGTATTTAATATTGTCTAAGTTTTTTCGATACATAATATGAAATAAAATACCTTTTTACCGGATTTATCTCGTATACTTAATTATATTTTACATTTTAATGACTGATACTCGCTTAAGTCGTCGTCTATAAAGACAACGAAACGTAAAGTTTAGATACTACTAATATTATAAACGCGAAAGTTTATATATATGAATGTTTGTTACTCTTTCACGCAGAATCAGATTGATAGATCTTAATAAAATTTGGTACGGACATAGATTATTGTCTGGAATGACACATAGGGTAATTATTTCGAGACAAGCAATTGCGCGGGTTAAAGGGCGTCAAACTGCTAGTTTAAATATAATAATTGTGCGCGATGAAATTCGCTTTCAAAAGGATTTAATTTGTCCGTACCTACTATTCTTTAGCTATGTATTAAATATTTTTGCTATAATAAATTATCTTCGATAAACATATAATAAATTTTCTTGCTATCGTTTAAAATCCACACTATTCTTTCTCGCAGACAAAAAGTAAAAATATTGAACTTCGGAAAATAAAACAAAAATGTCTTCCATTCATTATTGGTGGACGAAGCACTGCCACTTGGCTTCCCGCCGAGATGAAAACTGTTTTATCTCTTTCGTTCTTCCTCGTTTTACGAATGTCTGCCTCTTTCTATAAATGTCCGCATTATTGTTCCATTTGAAGACGCAACCGAGATAATTTCGATCTAGAAGGGGTTTGAAATTCGAAGGTTTTGTGTTCTTTTTTCGATATATTAAAAATAAACCCATGGAATTTATTGGAACATTGACAATTTAATTGAATAAGGAAGTGTCATTAATTTAATGTTACGTCTGAGCGATGAATATTTGGAGGTCTGAAACATCAAACTTGTTTTTGACTTGTTAATAATTTTGAACAAGGAATTTATCTTGAGCCTTAATGTCAAATCCATGTTAATTAATATTCATCTTATTCATCTCAGGACATTTTCTTCAATATTATATTTTTTCATCATTATCATCACAACTCTTTGTAATGAGCCCACTGCAGGGCGTGAGTCTCTCCCCTGGGTGACGAGGAGGTACCTATAGGCCATAATCCACCAAGCTGGCCCAGTGCTGGGTGGTGGATATGTATATTTATAAGAATAGTAATAAATTTAAAACTAGGAAAGATAATCATGATACAAATTACTCTGTAAGGACTAGGAACGACCATAAGTTAGCGTTTCCTAAATTAAGGCTGGCTAAAAGCAGCAAATCATTTATTGGAATGTCAATACGTATATATAACAAAATTCCTAAGTCAATTCAATCCCTGCCATTCAATAAATTTAAATCAATCGTTAAAAACACTCTATCTCGAAAAGCTTATTATAAAACTAAAGATTACTTAGATGATAAAAGGGCATGGGATTAAGCACAACAGGATATTTCTAAAAGTTTCTAATTACTTAATAATTTCGTTTACGGCTTGGCTGTGCAGTATATATATGACATACTGGTGACTGCCCCACTCACTTATTTTCTTGTCGAGACAACAGCAAGAACGTCATGCTCCCTCAGGCGGCATGGCTAGTGGTAGCGTCGGGTATCGGGTCACCCTCTTCCCTAAAATATGGTTGAGGAGGGTGATGGCTGGTGCTTGCGTTAACTCGTGAACGGGTGCTACTAGCGGTGCCAGGTCGTTTTGCTAATGATACTATGACTATTTTATTCCATTTTTGTTCAAATACTCTGGTCCCAGTTTGTCATGTTCGTATTGTGCATCCATAGCTCATTGCATCTGCTATGTAATCAATTTGGTTGTGGCATGACATTGGCTCTCACAATCAGCTGTCTTGTGTTTGTTTTTTTTTCATGTCATGGTCAATTTGTACTGTACCTATTTGTATTAATTTGATAATTCTGACTGAAAAAGAGTGCCAAGAGTTTTTTTCCGCCGGCTTTTTTTGTCTCTTGGTCTACTGTAATATCTTATTTAACAACTATCAACAACTAGTTAAAGCCGAAGTATGTGATGACTGACTTCATCAAGTGTTTTGTGAAATTCCTAAGATGAATAAAACTTTTTGAATTTTGAATTTTTTTGAATTTTTGGATGCCAGAATTGGATGCCCAAATGGCTTCTGACAAACCCTAACGACTACTGTATAAAAGTATACAGCACCCGGGACCGACTGCTTAACGTGCCCTCCGAAGCACGGAAGTCGCCGTAAGAAATGAATGGTCGGCGGTCACCCATCCAAATACCGACCCCGCCGAACGTTGCTTAACCTGTGATATCGTAGGATACACACAGTAACCACGGCGCCACGACGACTTTTTCATAACTCTGAGTTGGTATTTTTTTTTTAATTTGGAACACCTATTTACATATAGAATTTTAGACGAAAACTGTTTCTATGTCTACGTTGTTAACTTAAATTGTAATTTAGATACGATAGCTTAGCATATTATTGAGTGGTTTTATTATTAATCAAAAGCGATCATCTCGAAGCACTTATATAAATTCGTTATCAATAGTAACGGTCAAGAAGACCAACTGTCTTAGCTGTAGTAAAAGAAAGGGGGTTCCATACGTTTGTATGTGTGAGTCGGCGCGTGCGAGGATGTGTGACGTAGAGCTGATTACGATAGAAAGGACACATTCTTACTTTAAAAAATATTTATTCTTTTTTTAAGAGCATAAGCTTTGTTTTGATAAAGCCTCACGTTAAAATATAATATTAATGTCGTTATGTTTTTTTTTTATTCAAAGACGGATGACCTCAGTTTTAAGTACTTAGTAGTTTTACTTGTAGATAGTACAAACTTATGATATTTTTTAAATTTAAGGTTTAAAATTAATTTTGAATAAGATTTAGAAGAGAAAATAAGATTCTATCTGTGTAGCTCCTGATACGGTAGTCATTTTAAATAAAATCAAGCCTTTGTTACTACTGGATAATGTTATTCAGGTGACACTTATATGTTGATAGGTACATACATAACATCATGTACATATAGCAATATAATGAAAGAGCTAAATTCTAGAGCTTTGATCATGACTGAAGCATAGATTCGCTGTCAATTCTCCATAGAGGTCTGTCAAAACATCTAAAGTTAAGTAGAGTTTAATCCTGAGTAATATTTCATAATACGAGCTCTAGAAACTCTATATATTTGTAACTCTATATAACTGGCAGGTGCGTAGACGCCGCGCACCTTTGAAAAAAAAAATGGCGTCCGCGTCGGCGGGAAACCCTTATGTCACGAGTGTCACGAGCAACATTCAGCTTTTTTATCGAATTGTAATCGAGTCAAAGGTGTTTTCTACTCGGAGGGCCGAGGACTTTGACCTTAATTCGATTTCTGGTTTATTATGCAACGTTGTTTATTGAAAGTAACTGTTTGGTCATTACAGTTTTTTTTTTTGAGTTTGCCTGCCTGCATAAAGTTGCAATGTTTTTATTTTATTATTTACTCAAGAAAAGTACGAATGAATATGCTAAACTGTAATTGAAATAGAGCTGTGCTTTCTATAGATTAAAAATATCGCAGTATCTAGCCCAAAATTTAATTTCTTTAAACGAAAAATGCTATAAATAAACGCGAAAACCATTGAAAATTCTGACATCCATGATGGTTTATATCCTCGTCATCCAGGGAGGAAGCCCATGGGCTAGCAATTTGCTCTTTAAAAACTCCTTGGTGATCATGATGCATAAAACCATCTATTGAGGGCCATTAAGAAAAATAAAGACTACTTGATAACATCTGAATCAGAAGGAGCTCAAAAAGTTTATATGAAGATCACTCATTTTTGCCGTGGTGCCTATTCACTTTACTCTTTAAAGAAACAAGAGTTAGGTACAGTAAGTTAAGAAAAAAATCATGAGCAGTTGTTTTTTTTTTATTTCAATTTAAGTAGTTTACCTACATAATTTTTAAACATACCATCGATTTGATCAGGACTTAACGAGACGGAGACGTAAGTATCATTTATGGTTGTATCGCGGGTACGATTGCGCATTGGCTTGGACTGAGGCTTGGACCTACCTACGGGGACCATTTGTTGTATGCGTCTATCCGTATCATTAGGGTCAATTAAAAGTGTCTAATTTGGATTTTAGTTTTCAGTCAGTTTAACAAAACGTTGTTTCAAATCTAAGATAAGCTAGGGTTAATTTCTGAAATGCACTGTAGAAACGTTCTATCCAATCGGAACACCAGACAGAATAATCACAGGATTCCATAGAGTACATTAAAATTGAGACAATAAGACTAATTGCCGGTTTCAATAACTAACCTTTGGTAAATTATTGGAACAGGCCATTAATAGGTACTGATTAGCTTCGTTCAAACAAACAAATTCTTCAGCTTTATTATAGCTATGTAAAACTAAATACTTTATACGAATAATAAACTCAAAATCACGGGTATTATAAAAGAAATAGTTCAGTTTAGTATTTTTGTAAATGAAGTTGTGTAAAAAAATCATGTAAACTGTTAGTTTAGTAGCATCCGGACCTAGCCCTTTTCTTAACTAAGTATAAGTTTTTTGGTGGCATTGGCAACGAATCTATGCTTTAATATGAAAGTACTCAACTAAAACAAACCCAGTATATACCGAAAAGGTACCTATATATTTAATCAACACTGTAACTGTTACCCATAGTCATAGGTCGTCTGTAAAAATGTAAATATTATAATTAAACCGATCTTTAAATGGCCGGAGTGTTTTGACATAAGCGCGCGCGCCTCACAAAACATTCTTGATAGATTATATAAAGTGTCATAATATTTAATTTGGGCGTGTAATATCAGATGAAGTCATTTGTCGTAGGTATATGTTCCGGGTTACGATGTAAAGGGTGTTCCTGGTTTTAATTAGCTATTTATAGAGTGCTAACACACTGTATAAATAACTAATTAAAACATAATTATAAAGATATGTTAAGGGGCTGGTTTTTTAGGTAGCGAACATTAACTAAAAAAATTAGTGAATTTTTTCCAAGTTATTCGGCTAAACTAAAGGATTTTATGGAATATTTTGCATTATTTCTTAACATAGATTACTTTAAATGCTAGCAAATATCATAGATAATCTTTCAAAAAAGACCAATTTTGTGTATCCCGGTGACATGAAAATGAGAAAAAATTAGTTTCAGTGAACTACTAGAAATACGAGATATTAAATTTTAAAACGGCTGTAATTCAGAGGGTTAAGGGGTGCGACCCCCCATTGTTTAGTGTTTTTTCGATTAAATTTAACATACTATACGTGGGTGCAGTATCGGAAATCCGATACCTAACACACTGTATTAGTTGATGTCTTGCTCCTTTTCTCTTTTTTCTCGTGACAAGGCCTCGTCTGACCTCGTTTTGACCTCAATCTTACCTGATGGTAAGTGAATATGAGGTCAAAGATGACATCACACGGGTTTGGAAGGACTTGGCTCTTCATAAAATACAAGTTTTACTGGAACATGAGATCTTTGGCGTTAGATTTTATATGAAGGGTGGTTGCTACTCAGGCTTGCCCTGAACGGGTCCTACCATCGACCACTCGCTTAAGTGCCAACATCCGTATCTTCAAATAGGCTCACCTACCCATAGATTTATATAACTTATACTAAGAGAGATTCAAACATACTAACTTTCATAAAATTTTCCGTACCGTACGCGCATATCATACGCGGCGCTTGACGCATTTCGAACGTCCGTATCGAACGCGCGTATGGTACAGATGTTGCAGTTTTGTATGAAACGCGCGTTCGAACCCGGGACGCAGCGTTGGCACTAAGACGTCTTTTACGTAAAGCTTATTCAGGGGCGGCTTAAATATTTATACTGGATATTTAATTAAATTTATGTAAATATAGCATCCGTTTTCGCTTCCTTTATTAATTACTAGCTGTAGTGCCATTCGTGTGCAGTTTGACTGTAATTCGTTGCACTTTAGGACCACGATGGGGTAACACTGTCTGCCTCAGACACCAGAGGTCGCGGCTTCAATTCCCGCCGTAAAAAGAAAAAAAAATGTTCTGGGTGTGGGCGTTTATTTATTTATGTAGGTATTTATATTCTAGGTTCCACCCTAGTTAGCTACATGGTATCTCATATCACAAACTATGCTTAGTTTGGAGCCATGTAGTTGGTGTGATTGTTTGGGGATTTTTTAAATATATTTGATTAATTAAATTAAATTAAATTTTACAGATCTTTTTCAAAAAACCGTAAGAACGCTGCTCGAAGGTAATCTATCGTGATATTTCATAGCTTACTAAGCTTTCACAGCTTAGAAGGCGTCGTCGTGCTTCGGAGGGCACGTGAAGCAGTTGGTCCCGGTTGCTGTATACTTGTATACAGTAGTCGTTAGGATTTGTCAGAAGCCATTTCGACGCCCTGAAAATTCCGACATCCATCAACCAGCACTGGGCCAGCTTGATGGATTATGACCTGTACCTTCTCGTCACTCAGGGGAGAGACTCATAGCGCTGCAGTGGGAGCATTACAAAGAGTTGTGATGATTTCATAGCTTATAGTGACCCCTAAAAAGTGCTTAGTAGACTGGGTGCAAGCCAGGTTCATCATCATCATCATCATCATCATCTCAGCCCGCGCAAGCCAGGTTAAAACTACTAAAATCTGTTAGTTATCCCGAACATTCAGATAGACCGACCTGTTATGGTGATGTAGGTATATACAGGTAAGCTCTTAAAACTTGAGCTATAGAGACCACAAGGTTAAAATAGGTTATTAGTCATTGTAATATGTAAATATTTTGACGACCGGCTGGTGTAGAGGTAACATACTTTGCCTTCTATGCCAGAGGTCCTGGGTTCGAATCCCGGCGGCGGCGACTATTTGTGTGATGAACACAGATATTAGTCGTCAAGTCATGGATGTTTATATGTTTATTTAAGTTTATTCTAATAAAAAAATATGTTTTTTTTCAATATTTATGTTTATTTATTTATTAAGTATATCAGTTATCTAGTATCCATAACACAAGTTCTTTAAGAAACTTAATTTGGGCTAGATAATGTTGTGTAAGTGTCAAAAATATTTATATTTATATATTTATATTTTCATTATTTACAACGAACAATTCCATCTAAGCTCAATCAATACAAGATCACCTACAAGTCAAACTATTGATACAAAGATAAATCCTATTAAGAACGGAACAGAGTTTAAAATGGCACTTCTGTTGTTGACTACACAAAATTCGTCACCTTAGAAACTAGTGAGTTTTTTAGGGTCATTATTTTACTTTTTCAAGGATGAATTGAACTTTATGTGTATAAGTATAAAGGTCACGTTATAAATAGCAAACTTCGCCCTCATCGGAAGGGTTTCTGTGCCGGAAATGAGGTTTTTATCCCTCCCTGGTCACCGGAAGTCAGGAGTTACGATGGGTGACTATCTCGCAGACAGAATGTTTTCTTAAAAAGTTAAGTTTTAACTCGTGTACATTGATATACTTACTAATATAAATAAATATATATTTCTAACATTTAAACCACTTTATTATTTACTACATTGGTTGAAATTAAAAAAAAAACTTTTGTTATTTTTTCTGCCGTCATTTTGAACTGTCATTATTCAATTGTCAGCCCGCGAATTTTCAATTTGATATCTTGTTTAAATATAATTTTACGAACAATATAAATACGTGTGTAGAACAAATTTTCACTAATGGAGAAATTTGAACAACGTGCTGTGATTAAATATTTGTTTAAAAAAAGATTGACACCAAAGGAGATCCATGATGACATGCAAACAACATTAGGGGAATCTGCCCCGTCTTATACCACTGTGAAAAAATGGGTTGCAGAATTTAAACGTGGACGAGAGAACATCGAAGATGACCCTCGCTCCGGCAGGCCAATGACGTCTACGACCGAAGAGAACATCAATAAAGTGTGTGATCTCATATTGAAAGACCGTAGATTGACTATCAGAGAAATTGCAGACACTATAGGCATCTCATATGAACGAACGCAAAACATCATTGTCCATGAACTCGGCTTTTCTAAGGTTTCGGCTAGGTGGGTCCCCAGATTGCTTTCAGTAGAGCAAAAGCGAATTCGACTCACGATTTCTCGCGACTGTTTGGAGATGTTCGAGGCTGATCCACAAGGTTTTCTTGACAGATTTGTGACAATGGATGAAACCTGGGTTCACCACTATACCCCAGAATCAAAACAACAATCCAAACAATGGAAAAAATCAGGTGAACCAACTCCGAAAAAAGCAAAGGCAATTCTGTCGGCTGGCAAGGTGATGGCATCGGTTTTTTGGGATGCTAAGGGTGTCATTATGGTGGAGTACCTTCCAAAAGGCGAAACAATAAACTCTGCGTACTATAGCACCCTTCTGCGCCGTTTACGTGAAGAAATTAAACAGAAACGCCCAGGGTTACTGAGAAAGAAAGTTTTGTTTCACCAGGACAACGCCCGAGTCCACACGTCTGTCGAGTCTATGGCTCAAATTCGTGATTGTGGTTTCGAATTGTTGCCACATCCAGCTTATTCTCCTGATTTGGCACCTTCGGACTTTCATCTGTTTCCAAACCTGAAAAAACACCTCGGTGGGCAGAAATTTTTAACGAATGAAGAGGTCGAAGCCGCTGTTAACCTGTATTTTGAAGACCTTGAGGAATCTTTTTTTAAAACAGGTATGGAAGCTCTGGAAAGCAGATGGAAGAAGTGCATAGAGCTAAATGGAGATTACGTCGAAAAATTTAAATATTTTTGTATGTACTTTATTCTGTTTTCTTGACTAGGCCGCGAACTTTTCAATCCACCCTCGTATTAAGCTTAAATTAACTTGTTTAAAGAAATTGTGCTAAGGATACTAAATAACAGATAAATAAATTTAGTAATGTGTTGGTTTAATATATGTTTATTAGAAAATAAACATATAAAAATCCATGATTTGACGGCTTTTATCTGAGTAAAATCTACACATGAGTGTAGATATTTAGAATCCAGGTTGAAAGGAGGTTTGAAGAACGTCTGGCATAGAATGCAATGTTTGTTACGACTTTACCAGCCGGTTCAGGCATGGAACCCTGTTTACGCTACCTACATTGATCAAGTTGAGAGAATCCAGAATAAATTCATTAAGAGATTGGGTTATCGTTTTAGACATTCCACTCCTCAACTACAAACTCTACAGATGCGTCGTGAGCACAGGGACCAGATATATTTGTATAAAATTCTTAAAAATCATGTTGATTCGCCTTTCCTCTTGAGTCGTATTTCGTTAAGATGTCCTAAAGCAAGTATCCGCTCTAATGCCGTGTTTTCAACTCCTTTTTGCAAAACAAATTATTCAAAAAATAGATTTTTAGTAAGAGCTTGCAGCACACATAATAAGCGTTACCAAATTATAGATATATTTAATACTAATTTAAACGGCTTCATTAAATCTGTAAAAAAATGTAACTCTCACCTAAGTAATGCGACACGATTTATTCTTTAAAGTAATTTAAAATTTGGTTTAGTAATTTAAAATTAAGATCTCCTTTATTCAGAGCTAAATTGAAATTGTATCAGATTAAGTACTACTAATATTATCTCACTAGCTGTGACCCGCGACTTCGT
Organism: Stenoptilia bipunctidactyla; assembly: GCA_944452665.1. Lineage (NCBI taxonomy): Eukaryota > Metazoa > Arthropoda > Insecta > Lepidoptera > Pterophoridae > Stenoptilia > Stenoptilia bipunctidactyla. The sequence goes on from OX101741.1 coordinate 14,493,727, forward strand.
CCGCGTGGATACCGTTTATTAGAGTTGGATAAATATTATTATTATATCCTCCTTGAAGTTAAAAGTTACCTTATTCTAAATTTCGTCAAAATCGACTCAGTAGTTTAGCTGTGAAAGCGTTATTGATAGATAAACAGACAGAATTACTTCAAAAACTGTTAGAACAAAGCAGTGATCCGCAGTTTAACCTAGGTTTTGTGAAAATGTATAGGTAGGTAGGTATATTACATAGATGATGCCCGCGACTTCGCCTGTATTGAATTAGTATTTCGAGTAGGTTATTTTCTTTTCCAAGGTCCTAACTATCTCTCATAACAAAAATAAAAATGAAGAATCTTCGCCCATATAATATGTATAACTCCTTACCACAAACATAGGTAGGTAACTATCTATTAGGTACATTACAAAGGCACATAGCGTTATAAACAAATCGGGTGCCAAAGTGCCTTAAATTTTAATATTGTCTTAAGTTTTCGCGATAACTATTATGTATGACTATTAAATAAAACACTTTTTACCCGGATTTATCGCGTATATTTACATTTTAAATTTTAACAGTCGCTCGTGACCACGGGGTCTGCAAAGACACCGAAACGTCGAGTTAAAATGTAAAATATAAATTATACGCCATTAATCCGGTTAAAAAGTGTTTTATTTTATTGCCTTCAATTTTACTTAATTCATGCAATATCTTCATTAATTATACTTAGCTTATTGTTATTCTAGGTAAAGCTAAGTAGTTTTTGCGTGAAAGAATAGCAAAAATCCATCCATCCAGCCATTATCAGTGTACATACAATACTACCTATAGTTATGTATGGCTGCTTTTCACTGCCAAACGGCTAAGCCAATATTAATGTAATTTGGTATAGTAGTTACCACATACGTTACTTTTTATTCCGAAGAAATCTACGGTTTCTGACTTCCAAGAGGCAGAAACGATCATGAAATAAACAAAACCTTGATTTCCATTTTATATCTGTATGTACAGAAGGCAGTAAGTACATCAAGCGTTACAAATCTGTCAAATTTTTTTACTTGAATTTGAACTCTATGCCCTCGATAATAAGTTAAAATTGGTTGGGGAAATTTGACAGGTAATGTAACGCTTGTTCCTTCTGTACCTACCTATATTCAATCGCGCAAAAGCTTGCGCTCGCCTCCCGCCTTTTTGTACCCTACAGCCGCGAGCCGCGTCGAGCGCGGCAACCGTTACGCAAAAATAATCCTTATATCATTCAGTATTCATGCGCAATGGGTTATTAGCGTATTTCATGTATAAGTTTGGTGTTTCTATACCGATTTCTATGATTCTTTTTTTATTGAATAGGTAATAATGTTAATTTTTTTTAATTAGGGATGAGTGAGAGTATTATAAAGGTAAGAGTAAACAAATATAATCAGATAGCTCCGAACTGCTAAGCTATCGGGATTTACACGTGTTATTGTGAGTCAACCATAAAATATAGACATATACCGTTGCGGGATATTTTTTATATAATTTTATGAAGAATATTTCTGTGACACATGATTTCTATGTAGCTTTAACCATTAAGGCTGCACACGCGACGGAAGCTTAAAAAATGAAGTAATTTCTCCCGTTTTCCCAACATTTCCCTTCACTGCTCTGCTCTTATTGATTATAGCGTGATAATAAGTATACTATAACCTGCCCAGGAGTATGAAGAATAATTTTACCAAGTTTCGTCAAAATCCGTCGAGTAGTTTTTGTTTCTATAAGGAACATACAGACAGACAGACAGACAAAAATTTTACTGATTGCATTTTTGGCATCAGTATCGATCACTAATCACCCCCTGATAGTTATTTTGAAAAAATATTTCATGTACAGAATTGACCTCTCTACAGATTTATTATAAGTATAGATAGATAGATAGATAGAAGATTACGACTTTTAAATTAATGTTGGAAACTATTTTGGGTAATGAAATATTTGTTGTTAATTCTGTTTATAAGTAATATTGTAAGCTGTTTGTTTCTTTAATAAATAAATAAAATATTTATTCTATTATATTATAACTTAGTGATTATCGCGCGCTTTGATGAATTTGATGACTTTGATGACATGCAACGTCGCTCACTGTTATTAGACTGTTATTGAATAAAATAATAACGAAATGTTCGTATTACCGAATATAATATTTCTGCCGTGTAGCTGTTATGTATAACTAATATGAATATATTAGTCACACCTCTAGTTGGAATGTCTATATTTTATCTCAAAATTCTAACGTAATCGAAAGGAGTGCGGCAAAACTGCGCACAAAGTTAACAAGGTTAAGGGCGGGTTGTATCAAACGGTTGGTTATCGTATCATACGTACGTAACTTTTTGACGATTACATCAGATGTTTAACGTACGTCAAATACAAAGCGTTGTTTCATCACAAAAAAACTGTTCGTTCTCTTCCTTTCCACAATTGAATCATCATCACTATCATTTAAAATATATGAAAATAAAACAGAATCCATAATGTTAAAAGCTTTCAACCAAAGATGTCCTGCCTGTCAACTCAGTTTTCACTAGAAAGTTACGTTAACCAGTGGGTGGATGGAAGGTCAACGTAATCGTTAATTTTTGACGTCCGTTATAGGTGAAACAACCCGTTTTCTAGCTTGACAGTGGTTAACGCCATTTTTAACGTTGACAGACACGTAAAGTAGTTGTGATACAACCCGCCCTTAATGTTATAGCCTCGAAGCTGTTTTGTTGTTTTTCTATGCAAGGTACAGGCAATTTGATATTATTTTGTTACAATAGGTAGTCTTATATTTTATTTTTCAACACACTTGCTCGTAAAGTGAGCGTTATTCTATTGAATTTAGAACTATAAACTGGGCTATAAGTCACGCGTGCATAATATATTATACCCTAGTGCATAATAATAATATAATGAATCCTACAAAGTTGAATTGTACCTTTGTGCAAATTACATGCGAGTAAACAGAGCATATTTTATTGGTCCGGGTTATACATTAAATATTTTCAGAAACAACAAAGAGGTTTTATACCACTTCAAATCCATATACATTTTTAAATGTTTGCGCCTTATATTAGTAAAACAAATTTGTATATCAAAAAAATTATTCACAATTTACAATAATTTGTTATAAAATATTAAAATATTTGCATTTACCACTCCAAATTAAACATTTTCACTTAAAATAGGCTGTATATGCTATACAGACATTGACACATTTGGCGGAAAAAAAAACCTACGCGCATGCGCGAGGTTCGGCGCCATTTTTCAATCACAATTCACAGCTTTGTTATCAAATGTGTTTGTTATTTTATGACCACGTACGTATGTCTGTCTTTTACTCACAAGTGTGTTGAAAAACGTCGTATGTAACTCGTGAGCGTTGCTAATTACAGTCTCGGCTCATTATTAAGCCCTCGCCTGCGGCTCGGACTCAAATCACAGCCTCGACTGTAAGTAGCAACTTCGCTCACTTGTTACATAATATACTATTGCTATGTAGGTACATCTATACAAAATATAAAGCCCGCAATAAAAATAAGGTTATATTTTATGAATAACTTCTTAAGCGATGGAAATTTATCGAATATGAAAGTTACGCTAGGTTTTTCTAGACAAATACCTCGAGTCCTAGTTTGTCAAGTGTCGAGTAAATATGTAGGTATCTCGAGGAAAGACGCGTAACAGCCCGTTCACACATGACACGTTTTACTGGATACGTTTTAGGTACTGGATACCTTTTTTGTATTGAAAATACGTATACTGAATACTGTGCCATATATATGTGAAGTCACACATACAACTCCATGCGCCATCGATGAAAAAATTACGTATCCGGTAAAACGTATCCAGTAGCGAGTAGCGACGCGGGCAGCGACATGTGAGCGATTTGTCGCAGTTTCATACAAACTCAATACATTCTATCGTGTCGCGGAAATCACTGCGTGCGGCGCTGCTGTCGCTGTCGCTGCCGTCCAGTTTGCAGCCTTACACCTCCATCTTATGTCTTAACTTCGAACTACTGACACGGAAGGACAACAAACAACCCTTTTTGTGTAAAAAAGTGATTCCTTAAAGTAAGCTTGCAGCTTATAGAGGTCACAAAGAAAAAATCGTTATCATGATACCTATAAAAGATACCTAAATACAAATTAACTACCAAAAATGCTTAAAAATCTATGTTTATCGAACAGGCCCTTCACTATTGAGATATAAACATAATAGATATTATATGTATTAATATAGGTATTACAAAAATGGAAATAGAAACGAAAAGCTATGACGCCATTTCTTACGGACGCAATATATACCTACTTTATTTTAACAACAAAAAAAAACTATAAAATTGTACCCGTTAATTCAATAAATATCAAAAAGCAGAACTAGTACCACACTTACAATACTAACTTATAATATCCTCATTATTCATGTCAAATCACACAAATCAAATCGAAATCAAACATATGTCCTGTGAGGGTGCAAACCACCCCTATATTAAATGCAACATGGTTGCGTACTGGCGGAAATCAGTTTCCCTGCGGATCTAATTTGTTAAAAAAAGAATATAATCTAGGGTTGCCTGGAAAAGATCGCTCATTAACGATAACTTTTGAGTTTTATCTTGGCTTGAATTGATTTTTCTTGAATTTATAGGTACGTAGGTATGTATGTTATGAACCATTCTTCAGGATTCCAGGCTTTCCAGTCTGTTCTATCCCATTTTATACTGGAGGAAACCGTGCTGAATCGGTGCGCCCAAGAGGGAATGGTGGGGTATTTGGGGATGAAGATCAGACCGACCCATTAAAAACCTGAGTTGTACCTCATCCGCCATAATTAAAGCCAACGGTATCGCCATCGGCGTAATCCGCGAGCACCTGTGGATTGCGCTTAACCCGGGCCGAGAGCCCTCAAAGTAGGAAATGGTCCAGTACACAAGACCGTTTCCCCACTCATACGCGTTGTAGGTTCCAAATGTGCTTCAACTTTGCCCTAGTCGTCACTTACCATTAGATAGAATTTAGGTCAACCTGAATAGTTAGCAATAAAAATAGATAAGTAGTTTCAATATCTATCTATGTCTTATCTAAGAGCATGTCTTTGGCGCTCTCTGTTCGGAAAATTGTTCTACAACCAAGAAGAAAATAAATAAAGATATATTTGTTTTGCAGTTAAATAACACAAATTAAATAATACAAATTTCTAGAAACTTCATACAATATGATTAACTGAGGGTATGATTGAAAAAGCTGTGAAAATACCAAAACCAAACTACATAACTTTACGCCTGTATCCCTAATGGGGTAGGCAGAACACCAGAGGCTATAAAATCATTTGATATCACGTTTGACAAATTTGGAGGTATTATTATAATGGAGAGTGACTATTGCAGTGACAGTCAGCCTATCGCCCGCAAAAACGCCAATGAAACCTCCGTCCTTTGACTAACTTTTACAGTACGCCCGGGAAGAGAAGCAGCTGGCACATTCTATGTTTTTCTATCACTCCCAAAACTAGCTAGTGGATAAACAATGTAAGTATTTCAACGAAAATGAAACGAGAACTGCGTCGTAAAATTTAGAGTGTTATCATATGCGTCGTTACCTTATGCTTCGCCCAGTACACTAAACTTCGCCTGTTTTTGAAAAAAGGACCACGGAGAAGAAATGGCTGATTATAATCTCGTGAAACATTTAATGAATTGTTTACAATTTAACTGTGGCAGCACCAACAGAGGCCATTAGCTGCTCACTTAAAGTATGCTTCATGGTTGGGACAAAATATTACTGGAGCGGGTGAGCATTTTTTTAACAGTTTTAAAACACTTTCCGTCACAAAGAAAATACAAAAGGTATGGCTCTTTTTGTTTGTACTATCTATGCTTAAAAGTTAAGCATAACAAATAATAATGTTTAGTTTTTTAACAATAATTCTGTATGGAAATTGTGCTTTTTGCTATCATGATATTAAATTCAAATTAAGTACCAAGGCGAAGTTCAAGCAATACCAGACTTCGCCTACCTTTAGTGATGGGAAAAAAAGCGATGGTCTAGTCATCAGGCGTCGTGCTAGACCACCTTGTGCCTTGATGACAGGTATAAAAATTAATACAAATTTTAAAATAAACAAAAATAAACTCTTTTGATATCGATATTATTTTTTTTATGTTTCGTCCCATCCCTATACTAAATTGCTAATGTATAAAAATAATAAAATAAATAAATAAAATAAAATTCCCAGACAATCACACCAACTACATGGCCTCAAAGTAAGCATAGCTTGTGTTATGGCGTACCATGTAGCGAACTAGAATAAAAATACATAAATAAATAAATAAACACGTTACAAGATTCTCAAAAAGTTCCAGACTTCACCTTAAAGTAGATTTTTTTAAACAACCCTTACAATTCGCACAACAAAGCACTAAATGTTTTAAAATTATAACAAGCACAATCACGTCTTATAAACTACTGAAATTACGGAAAGCTCCGAAGACTACAACTGCTAGGCGAAGTCATGGCATTATATCCAAACTTTGCCGGAAAAATATTGATATTTCTCAAGCTTTTCTTAGTTACTACACTATGATGACTACATGAATCTGTAGTAATAGATAAACTTGAACACATATTGAAAGCATACACACGAAAATTGAATATATTTATAGATAAGGGAATTATTCCATGCTGGACTGGGAGCGAAAGGAAAACATGGAATGTGCCAGCTGCTTCTCTTCCCAGGCAGACTGTAAAAGTCAGTTAAGGGACGGAGGATTTATTGGCGATTTTGCGGGCGACAGGCTGACCCCCTGTTACTGCTATAGTCTCTCTCCATCATAATATACCTCCGAATTTGTCAAACGTGACATCAGATGGTTTTTATAGCCTCTGGTGTTCTGCCTACCCCATAAGGGATACAGGCGTGAAGTTATGTATGTATGTATTCATAGATAATCCCAAAAATCTGTAAAAAACCAGGCGAAGACCGGTACCTAACATTCTAGTTAGCCTTTCTATTAAAACGTGATTTATTCCTGTTTTATTATATCCTTCAAACTTTCCTCCTCAATTGTATCCGTGTAGGCTAAGAATAGCCCTACCGACCCGGGATAACGTGACCCCCCTTGATGGTAGGATCCCGCCAGGGTCCGACTGACTAGCGACCACCCTTCATATAAAATCTATCCGCCTAATATCAACGCTCCGGCGGTGAAGTGTTCCGGCAATATTTTATGAAGAGCCAGTTCTTTCCTAGGCCCGTGTGCTGTCATCTTCGACCTCATCTTCACTTACCATCAGGTGAGGTTGAGGTCAAACGCGAGTTTACAATACTATTTATTTATTTAAAACTTTATTGCACAAATAATTAAAGTACAATGGGCGGATTTAATGCCAGTTGGCATTCTCTACCAGTCAACAACCACAAAAGCAGAGAAGTTAGTAAGAAGTTAGAATAAGTGGTGCAGATTATAATTAAAACTATAATATATACATAATTAATAATACACAACTCCATAAATACATGTACATATATACTCTATACTATAATATATATATGAAATATATACATAAAAGCTATTAAACATATATGAAAATAAACAAAAATAAAAATTTGGATGATACATTTGCTATCTTGAAAAAGTGAGCTCTGATGCATTGTTCAAATGCCAGTTTGCTAGGGGCTTTTCTTAGGAATACAGGTAACTTGTCCCACAATACCTACCTATCCTAAAACTTCTCTTTACTTTTTTAACCTCTAATACTTATAAATCAGTAAATTAATAATTAATCATCTTACCCTTTCATGAAATAAAAATTGCTTTGTTTTTGATTCTGTCATCACGTATTGCCTTGACTAAGGACGTTGGTGTTTCAAACTAGGACAGACTTTGTCACCTGACAGCATATTTTCCCCTAAATATCGCTTTAGTTAGCCCTAGTTTTCTGTTAAAATAATAAGTAGGTACTTAACGATAACGATCTAATAATTTTAATAGTAAATTTTCGAATTAAAATAATTCACCGATACCACGTAAATTATATTTAAGGCATCCTTCATTCTCAGATCAACTTATTTGTTAACGTTAATCTATTCTATCAAAAGAACATAGAATTGTTTTAAAACTGTTTACAAAGCCTATTTACTTCAAAAACATTAAGCACAAAAATACAGCCTTCAAGTAAAGAACTCTCTAATAAAACTTTCTACTGTCGAACGTAACATAAAATTACCCCTACGAGAAAGCCTACGAACTAATGAGTGGAAGCACAATAGTCCAGCCCTCATCCATCATTCCATCATTAGAGGCCACATGAGCTGAAAGCACGAAGGTGTATCATTATGAAGAAACTCTTCTGGGAAAATGGAAGCGTGTTCCCATGGCAACGCGTCGCATCAACACGCCCACACACACATACATACGTGTGAATATCCAGGTGACCTAGCTAGGCTGGGGACTGATTGAGAGATTTCTCTGTGGAAAGAATTTGATCTTTTTTAAGTTATTTTGGAGAAAAAAACAATGTCGTGAATATTGTCTTGAGATTTCATAATTTAAAAAAAAACGCTTTTAGACCGGATTTATTGCGTAAAATAAATAGTTACGTCGGGAAAAAATGTGAACTATAAATTAAAATTAAAAAGTGTTTTCTTTTAAACAATGTCGTTAGTTAAAATAATATCGACAACAACAACACAACTTTTCGCCTGTTTTCTTTAGACTAGGGAACACAAATTATAATATATAATGGTATCGATTTCAACAAAAATATCTAGCTTTAGTTAGATAATAGTAAATTCCATAAAATTCTCACTAAATACTTAAGTTTTTAGTTAATTGTCTAAAAAGATGAGTGCTCTTTCACTGTCTGATACGGTGGTAGAATAGCCTCAATCAGTTTATAAATTACTTGACGTAAAGTACGAAGTACAGAATGTTTTGACTTGTCTAATAATTTTTTGTCTTTGAGTAGCCTTATGGCGTGATTTACGCTTAATAATATTACATATAGTAGGACATACAGGCGATACTTCCAAGAGAGTTCGCTTAATCTTCCTTGATCTTTCTCGTCTCAACATCACAGAAACACTTATTGGCGGTTGAAATATAATGGTACCGTGGAACCAACTACGAGAACTATTATTACTAGTTAATGCCATCCGTCACTAATCTTCTTCTGTGAATTTTTTGTTCAGGTCTCAACAACATCTACTAATGCTACGTAATACAAACAGAAAATTAGTTTTACAAAATAAATAAGTAAAGTTCTTGCAGGAAGGCTTATTTCCAGTAGTGGCTGATGATGATGATCATGATAAAGTAAGATGGCCCGTAAGTGAACTGAACACCCAATCAGCACACCCAAACGTCATTATTAGCTGTCGATAATCACGATGTAAATTTCCTTCGTAGTGCCTCCAGCCTTACCTCTCCCACCCGAGTGTGTCTGTTTATCTGGTCTGGCCACGTCACCGATGTCATATAAAGATAGTTTATATTTGCGTACCGTCCTACCTCCACTCACCACCATAAGCAATGGACGCCATGGCTGTATGGGGCTGCATTTTCTATTGGAATAGCCCGCAAGGGATATTTAGCTAAATTGGTCGGTCATACGGAGCTTTTAGTTAATAGTTAGGGGTTTTAGTAGAGGTTTTGTATGGTATGCATTTTGCTTTCATTTTTATGGCTTATCTTTCTTTTAATAATGTGATGTTATTGGTGAAATAAAGCAACCTTCCGAATCTATCTGTACAGCGTGATTGGTGGGTCACTTTTAAAATTCAAGGACGTGATAATTGAGATCATACTTGAAGAGAAAAAAATATAATAAAAAATAAATATTAATAATTACTGAGTAACCTTAACCGAAAGATAAAGAATTGATTACGGAAAACATGGTTACACTATACCCGGCGCGGCGAACCTTGATCCCTATGACACTGACAGTAATTTCCACAACACAATCTTGTATTGCCGTCACCGCTACATTAGAATCGTATTAGAGGCGTCTAAAAATGGCATTTATTTATTTTACGTAGCTTTATTCCAATACAATGATATCCCGTTGAAATCATAACAATTCATAACATTTACAAGATATTATCTCAATCACACTTTACGTTTACGTTCTGCAAAAGTTACTTCGTAAGGTATGATTTAATAAATACCCTGGCAGCGATCCGCGTGCCAGGTCATGTGCCGCGATTGACTCAGTTGTATGTAAAGTAAATATTAACATAGTAGTATTTATTTATGGGGAATTCTAGTGAAAAATTAAGTACCTACTCTTACTACATAATTATGATCAGAATCGAACACAGAGTGCTCTCCTCAGTATCTAAAATTTGTCACCAGTATAATTGTCTCAAAAACGTATTTTTTTAATTTTTAACCTGTGGATTATTATTTTCGTTAATTTTATTTTTAATATTTGTAGATACCTATGTGGAGATGTTAAAAAGGTTATCGCCGATTATCTTATCACGATACTTTCTGTCATGAGAGAAAAGAATTGGGGGCGAAAGATGATTATTTTCTTTGCATAAATTATATTATCTTACAGCAGATCCGCCTGATGGCTAGTGTCATCAGTGCCACTTTAAATACGTAAACCCAAAGGCTGTTCCTTTCTTTTAACCGAAAATAAACGCATACAGTTGTGGCGGCTAAAATAATAAAGATGATTGAACCATGGCAGCGAGTAAGATTTTTATAGAAAATCTTATAAAAATACAAGTTCCGTACAAGACCTTGACGAATTGGCCAAAGGCGCCCAGAAGCAAACCGTGGTTGCACCCATTTAAATTGATTTCATTATGACTCATATCACTTAGTCATACCATTCAAAGTAAGTAAGTACTAATATCGATAATATAAAAAGTGTGGCATCAAATTTCATCTCAGTGGCGATCTTGAGTGATAGGGGTACTAATATGGTTTGTTTGAGCATAAGGTTTATGAAAAAGGTCCCTCAAAACTCTACCTAAACCCAATTTTCATTAAAAAGTAATTACTTAAACCTAATCGTACAAATGTGTTACTTAAAAAAATTCAGAATGTTCTTCTTATTGTTTTTCTTTCATATATAACAAAGTCTGGAATTATTCATAGGATAATTTTATCCCGGTATTTCTCGATATCGGTATTTAAAACATCCCTTCCATGCTGGACTGGGAGTGAAAGAAAAACTTAGAATGTGCCAGCTGCTTCTCTTCCTGAGCATACTATAAAAGTCAGTTAAGGGACTGAGTTATTATTGGAGGCTTTTTGTAGGCGATAGGCTGACCCCCTGTCACTGCAATAGTCTTTATCCATATGATTATAATACCTCAAAATTTGTCAAACGTGACATCAGATGGTCTTGTGACCTCTGGTGTTCTGTCTACCCCATAAGGGATACAGGCGTGACGTTATGTATGTAACTTAAAAAATTTCAGAATGTTCTTCTTTCTAAGTCTGGAGTAACTCGTAGGATAATTTTATCCCGGTATTACTCGATATCGATATTTAAAACTTCATCTTCATCGGGCAGTAGTCGCAATTTAAGGCTCCCAAAACTCTCCACGTCACTAAAACATACGCTGACCACATAGGTACAGTTCTAATATAAAGAGATTTCATTTCCTTTATCCTATTTTAGTCCGTATATGTAGTTACCTACACATACTTTTCCTTTACACCCCAAATTAATAAAGAGGTGAAAATGTATTAATTAATTAAAAAAACAATATGTTTGCACGAACGTGTTTGGGGTCCGAAGATGGATGACTGTAACACTATAACACTGTTTTAATTAGAAAAAAATAAGCCTTTGTTTTAATAATCTTTGTGAATATGACTTCCAGGGCATAAAGGACTTATAACATACTAGCTGTTTTGTGCGACTTTGTTCGTGTTGAAGTTATAATGTTAGAAATCACATTTAGAACAGCAATTGCATTCAAAAAGTTTTGCGATCGGTTAAAATAATTACTACGTCATCTAGTGTCATGTATCCCGTAAGAACCTATTCGCTATTTGAACATGAGTATGTAAGAGCTTACGTGTTTGATGTTTCCACTGAATTAAAATGTCGTAGAATGTCAAAATTGTTTAGGTATACTTATATCGCAGGGTGAAGGCAGAAGTGATAACAACCTTTTCAAATCAAGTTTCTCTGACTTCGTTGACAATAACCGTAGTAACTCATCTCGGGGCTTTTTTCATGATGTTAAATAGCTTATGAGCTCCTAGAACTACTCTTAGTTTGGCCACAGTACAGATATCTACAGTAATTCAACCCGGCCGCATCTTTGAAATAAATACCAACAGCACAGCGCCGCGGTCCGTTCACATGTTATAGGGCTGCCCGCCTTCAGCGTTTAAATTACATTTGCCTACTTTGTGTTTACTTCTATTTTGTTACATGGCTGCAAATATACTTTTTTTATACAGGGTTATTAGTGAAAAATGTTAGATACTGAAGGAGAGCACTCTGTAGGTACTCGATTCTGATCATAATTATGTAATAAAAATAGGTACTTAATTTTTCACTAGAATTCCCTATAAATAAAAACTACGATGTATTTACTTTACATACAACTGAGTTTACATACAGCTCGCGTAGTCGAGCACGTGACCGCGTCCGTTTGTATGAAGTTGAATTACTGTAGATGTCTGTACTGTGGTTTGTTGCAAACGAGATAAAGGTTTTCCAATTCTAAATACTCCAATTATTATTTTCTAATACGGCTCACTGTGGTAAGCCCAGTAAGTTGAAATTTTCTTCGCCCAAAGCTCGTATCGCCCAAAATTATGATTTCATATCTCGCTTAGTAGCAGGTGTGGCGAAAACTTAAATGTACATATTTTTACATATTATTACTTGATATTTTTATTTATCACATTTTTCATTTATTTAAGAATAATTGAGCATTTTAAATGCAAAAAACTTAAAAACATTATTAAAAAACATTGCAATGCTTCACTTTAACTGGGATTCACAATTTCTGCAAAGAAATTGATCTCGGGTGGTCTTCTGCAAAGCTTATACCATGAGATGGAGCTACGTTAGCAATATAACGTAAAAACAAAAATGTGATAAGTAATTTCGAGGCGTAGAGCCAGGCCCCGGTAGCTCAGTTGGAAGAGCACTCGTCCGGCAAACGAGAGGTCCCAGGTTCGTATCGGTCGGGTAATTTTTTTTTTTTTTATTTATCACATTTTTCATTTATTTAAGAATAAGTTAAATGTAGTTTAGGTTAGGTTACGATATATTATTTACGTTTACCAAAAAAACTAAATAAAGGCTTAGTCCATTTCATAGAAAAAAAAAAACAAAAAAAAAAACAGCGAGATGAGCTCTTGGCGATGAAAGTTTCGACTTACTATTACATGCTCTTCCAAAATATACAGATAGACGATCCTTAAAAAGAGAACAATTAAAATTCTGATCACTTTCATCAGTAACTGATCAGTTTTTGAGGGATTGAGATACATCCGGTTTTCCGAAAATGAAAATGAAAATGAAAAATTTTTATTCATCATAAGACCATCAAATGGCCGCTTAATGACGTCACAATTTTGTACTTCGGCTTTAACAAGGTGTTGATAGTTATTGAATAAGATATTACAGTAGACCAAGAGAAAAAAAAAGCCGGCGGAAAAAAACTCTTGGCACTCTTTTTCAGTCAGGATTATACGAATTAAAACAAATAGGTACATACAGTACAAATTGATCATGATAAAAGAGTATTGATATCTCCACAGGTTATTTCCGAATATTATCTGTTAATCACCATGTCAGCAGCTTGGCTGTGACATGATATTGGCAAGCACGAAGCATGATATTGGAAGCTTCTGTTTGTTTATTCATGTCATAGCTGAGTTGTATTTCTGCCAAATTGTACCTATAATGAGCACTTGTGATAAAAGTGCCGAGAGTTTTTTTTCCGCCGGCTTTTTTGCCTCTCGGTCTATCTAGGGTCCTCATTTATTTCCGTTTCTTAAAGCCGAAGAAGTAGGTAGCTATATTGAAGGATAATGGGCGATCATCATCTTCGTGAGCCGAGAGACGTACACTGCTGGACTCCCCCAAGACTCTCCACGTCGCGCAGCCCTCATCTACCATTTGACGTTCATTAAGGGCTTTTTTGTAAACCTATAATGAATAAAACTTCTTGAATTTTGAATTTTGCTACATGGTTTTCCAAGGATATTGGATATTCACATATAAATAAATAAAACATGTTTTATCTTGCCTCTTCTTGATTCACGTCAAAGATGGCATCTTAACAGCTTATTAAAGTAAAGCTATAAGTAAAATTATTATTATTTATTTAACATCCGAAAAACTACACGCAGTTTTGAGCGGAATGGACCCAAAAATCTGACCGTATATGTAAAACATATTGTAACATACAGTATATTGTATAACAAAAAACATATTTTTAATTTTACATTTTTTATTCAATAGTTATAACAAATAGCTGTTCAAACATCTGCAATATAATTATAATAATAAAAAAATCACAATTTAAGTTCAAAAAAATACATGACTCTACTTATTCATAAAATAGGTTTACAAAATCCCTTTCACTGTCTAATGTGAGAGTTGTTGCAACTGCGGTATTGGTACTTCCAGAGTTAGTACTCCATCTCTGGAGACCTGTGCTCTGATGGAACTCGGTTCGACTCCCGCCGGTAGCTTGTATTCGCGGTAGTACTGGTGGAATAACGAGTGTGCATCTGACTGTTCCTCGTGGACAGCTGTCACTGTCAAGAGGTTGTTGACAGCTTGGATTTTCACCTGTGGAATGAAAATCATCTATTTATCTATAGTAATATGGTAAATGCAAATATCTTATTGTTTGTATGCACTGTACTACAGCCACGGTTAAACCACAATGCCGATTTGGATGAAATTTAAGTTGAAAATAGTTTAAGATCCAGTAATCCATAGGCGATGTTAACAAAGACTTTAACTTAGTTAACAAAGACTTAGCTCTTCATAAAATACAGCCGGAAAGCATCACCGCAGGAGCAGTGATTTTTTTGCGATTAACTTGCGGCAGATTTTGTATGAAAGGTGGCCGCTAGCTAGGCGGACCCTGAAGAGGTCAATCGATAGACACGCTTTTTCAGGGTTAAGTCGATCCTACGCGGGCTCTTAGTGATGAAAGTTTGTATGGCAAACTGTATGGCACTGCATCTTATACCAAGCGACTGAAGTTGCGGGTAACGGCCGTGGGCTCTTAGTGATGAAAGTTTGTATGGCAAACTGTATGGCACTGAATTTTATACCAAGCGACTGAAGTTGCGGGTAACAGCCGTAAAAATTATATTTTAAACACGAAACCTTCTTCTACCTATGTTAAAATATCAAAAATTACTTTTTGGTCTAAGTCCCGTACTTTCATATTAAGTAAAAAACTGTTAATTTAAAACTACCAACAGACATTTCAATATTTTCTGAGTGAAGATAATATGCCTTTATTAAACGGGTCAATTTCTAGAAATAATGTAAGAAGGTAGTTTAGGGTTTTCTCACATCGTCCGGAGCATAAGGGCTGACGTCAAACTGCAGCCGTACCGCCTGCCGCCCGTCCAGAGTCTGGTTCAACGCGTACTTCGATAGGGACTTCAAAGGGCTCACAATGCATCTAGAATTGTTTTGATCTTCAGGCTGAGATACTATGGAACTGAGGATAAAACATGAAATAATTGTTAATTTATAAACGCAAAATTCAGTTGATGAAGGTGTGGTTTACATGTGATCTGGTGAAAAGTGGTCATGAAGACAAGGGTGTTACACGCGCATTCACAACCAACCTTTTTTCTAAACACTTGAAAGAAAAGGAGGCAACTAAAGTCCTGACAGGAAAGATGTTAAAGGCTGAATACACGATCCTCTACTGCCAGTAATAATGGTAATGGTGCGTACAGATTGCTCTAATGGAACCAGTAATGTAACATTCTGCACGTTGCGTATTTGGACGTGTAGTGCGCAGAATGTTACATTACTAGAAATCTGTACGCACCATAAAAATCTAGGTTTAATACTTAAGGTATACTAGTAGGTAGGTACAAGTCAAAGAAGAGACTCATGACACCACACTAAGCTCTTTTCTTTACAAAGACAACTTTTAAAATTTATTATACGCCACATAACACGATTAAAAGAGTTCAACTCAATTCAGCTCACGTGATATCATGAAACAGGTCATCCATCCGCCGTGCCTCCTCTGTAAACTTTTGCTTTAAGGACCTAAAAGCCTCATCAAAGACGTAACTATCCCTCATTTCAAAGGGGATGATCAACCCTTCCTGGGACGGTATTTCAACCATCTTGAATATAAAAGCTACACAGGGCTCAAGAGTATATTTATGTTATATGTTTTGTAGGTTTTGTCATGATTTTTTATATTTTAGGGGATGCATTTGGATAATTTGGTTTTGGAGATGTTGATTATATTTTGAAACTGTCAATGTCATAATTTAGCTGACTTTTTAAAGTTAAGGTTTGAAGTACAGTCAGGCAAGGCTCAACCATAGATTAACTTTTTATTTATTGCCATCGAAGCAAAGACATTATACTAGAAAAAGGTCTTTGCATCGAAGAGCGTAGAATAAAATGTAGTTGAGTTTGACGTAGAGAGGCTGCCTGCATGAGGTGATACGTTAATTAAAATTAAACCTGTATAGGGCAAATAAATAGGGTATTTTGGCTTATTTATTTATTTATTTATTTACACTTCAGTTTATGAAGGTACAGTAAAAGAAAAAAGAACACTTACACTAAACATAAAAACTTGGCGGTCTTATCGCTGAGTAGCGATTTCTACCAGACAACCATGTAGGCTTATCAGATGATAAAATACGTAAAAATTACTGCGTATCACTTCATGGTCTAAAATTTTAAAATAATGCGACATAAAGTGCCTACTGAAAATACTTCATTCTTCCGGCTCCATATGAAACAATAATTTTATTTGTACATGTGTTCATAAATATTAAATCAAGATTATGAAGTCTAAAAATACAGTGGATTTTACACGGTATAATTTAGGCTCAAACTGTAGTACCTAAGTCAAGTTTTGTACGATGGGAATAAGAGGATGCATAATCAGTAAATATGTTCCTACGTAAAAGACTGTTAAAAATCCGCGATTTTTAAACAAATTCCGCGTAAAAGTTAGCTTGTTGCCCCCTACTTAACAAAGACCTTTAAAACAAAAACAAAGCTTCATTAATCATAAAACAACATCATCTAAATCACATCCCATTACAGGGAGTAATCCTCCCCTAAAAGGAGATAAATACATCTAATAAAAATCCAATCATCGCTTGACCTTTCATCATAACGCCATAATTAAATGCCAATGTTGCCAGATCACGACAGGCAATTCCCCTAGAGATGTGGTATTTACACCCTGACGCCAGATTGTCAGTTCCACCCTTGTAGTCATGGTAACCAGGGTCTAAACATAGGGCCCTATTAATCTCGGAGTGAGGGCGTGACGAGCGATAGGGTAGGCAATGTTTTGAACTGATTTTTGTTTTTTTTTTGTTTGGGAAAGGTTAAAGATTAACCGTTAAAGTTTGTTGATTTCTTGTGATGTCTATCTAAAGATTTATGTACTGAATTTTAGTTTTGAAGTATAATAACTAAGTAAGTAATATAACTGCTTTCATAAAGAGAAGGAGCTGTAACACCGCCTACTTTGTGATAGATTTTCGATTAGTTTGTAGAATAAATCAAGGAAGACAGTAAATATTGTTAGATGTTCAAGTAGCATAGCATATCATGCGATGAAAGTAAACAGTTTTAAAGGTAGACATTATAAAACTTCGCAATTTGTCAAAAATGTGATAACGTTAGAACTGTTACTATCTAATATTTTCTTAAGTTTTCAAGAGTTTAGAAACAAATGCAAACGAGTCACAATTTATTAATAACACGGAACAATATTTTTCATGATTAACCTAAATTCCATTTCATACAAATTCAAATTAAAATAAAACAAAACATTTATTTATTCCAGCTAATTTCTTCCCTGGCAGCCCTAACCGCCGGGCGAGGGCGCGCGCGGCGCTCGCACTAAATCGGCGGGAAAGCTATCCATTTGACAGATCATTTTTTATTCCGTTCGGAAATTTGGCATCCATTGTTCCGCTGATTTACCAGGTGGCCAGGAAGTGAATTACACACCAGCCGCCATGAATCTGGGTGTTTTGTGAAATGTAACAGTTATGTTGTGGTAATTTTTGCGTCAAAAAAATAACAGTCAAAATAAATCTGTTTGTTTAGATTACTTTAGAGGACCTAAGTATGATAGTTTGCTAATGTTGGTTATTAGCAAAAAAAGTTTATTATATGTCTCATATTGGAAAATTGTCCTTAATTAAGTATTTAAACAGTTATTCACATAAGAACAGATTTTATAGTATTATTAAATTAATCAATTTTCAACAGCGCTGGTTATCATGCCCAGCCTTGATTATTTAACATGTAATGTTTTAAATTGCAGGGATTTCCTAATTACGAGGCAATAATGTTGGTTATAGGTAAAAGTTTACATAATCAATGATATTTTTTGAGATTGAAAATAAAGCCTTTGATCGATATTAATCTTACTCAAAGGTATATAAAGAGGAAGACTTCTTTTTTTCTTGAAAAAGAGTTCTTGAAAAAGGTTAACAACTTTTACATATTCATGTTTATTATATTTAAAACATATAAATGATGATATATTTTAATTTGCTTGATAACTTCCACTTTCCGACGCGGTTCTCTACAAACTATAAATATAATATAGCAGAAGTATTTTTTAGAACGCGTTTGTCTCTGAAATTCGCTGTAGGTAAGATATATTTTTATTTATAATTCCAACTCTCAATAAAGGTTATATTAAACTTTGTACAAATTATGAAGAAATTACAACAGGCTTTACACGTGTAAAACCGCCTAAAGTTACAAAGTAATGACCTGGCAACACCACTAAATCATCATAATTAATAAACTAAGCTACAAAGATACTTGGCATTCCCAAATGAGATAAATAAAAAATGTCTGTCATAACAGAAAGGGGAGGTTGGGCCATTTTAATTCCGTAAAACGCGACGTGTCGTGTTGTATCTCAGGGGAGACGGGGCTAACATCATTATACTTCTGTAATATGAGTGTTTATATTTGTTTTGTCAACAGTAGGTGTAGGTAGACACACGACCAGCGCTTTGGTAGAAGTGTTTGGTCGATATTCATTTGTTTACGTGGGCATATTTTACTGCAAGTAATTGTGAAATATGTTATGAATCTAAAGTTTTGAGCTGTTTGTTGATCTTTTGCGCTAAGATTACTTTGTGGTTTAAGCTAAAACGTAAAAATTTAGAGCCAAGCCTAGAACGTTACCTAATGGAGCTTATTATTTAGATTTGACGAATGAATTAGGGCGGTTAAAGCCGCGGATGGGTAATGTCAATTTATATAGATTTTACGAATGAATTAGGGCGGTTAAAGCCGCGGTTAGGTAATATCACTTTATATAATGCATATTAAGTCTAGATTATGAAAAATATCTATCAGCAATAACCTTTGATGGAGTCCGGCGGCTCCTGGTAACCTTTGCTATGACCTTTGAAGATGGAAGTGTTTTTTTATTGAAAGCCGGTATTTTCTCGATTGTATGTTAGAACATATCACTTCTGGATGTAAGTTCCAGAGCTTCACAGAACTGAGAGCGACCTCGTGAGCTTAGTGAAAAACGTTGTTTTACAGAACTTTTACTATTAGTGGTGGTAGAGGCAAACTAATTTAAGAAGTGTAGCCTTCTGTGTAGACTGTAGGTACCACTTTCCTGCTTATTTTCTCCGCCAAAAAGTATTGGTTATATCCTCGATAAAAGAGAAATGTATTTACTGGAACCGCGAAATATCACCTTAAGTATTATAAAACCACGTATAAAAATGTATCTCAATGGATTTTTGTATAAAATTTTGTAATAAATTACATAAATGCTGATTACAAACATAAAATTAAAAAAGTATAATACAATTCTGTATATTTAACTCATTTCCGGTGCCAAAAAGCTCAAGGACAAGGTACCTACCAAGTCTCAAATATTTTATCATGCAATCTAAATAAGCCCTATGATATCATCGTTTAATTAATTAATATCTCCCCCGTTTTTCATTTCCGGTATCGATCGAAAAATAACGTCTATCCCATTTTTAGGTTACATTTTTTTGCTTACTAAAAACCAACTTTATGGCGATTGGAATAGAGTTGAGGAGTTTAGTGTGGAAAAGATTTTGATACTGCAGGGAGATAAAATCTCACGGTGCTCGCGTGTCTAAAAACTGTTTGCGTATTTGTTGGAAGTACTAGGATTGTAGAAAGATATCAATTTGTTTTTTAGTAAAATAGTATCATAAACTTTTATTGGTCCAGTATTCATTTCTTTTTGCCTGGTTTTCGTATTTGCACCAAGAAACTGGAGAGGACAGAAGATTTTAACTGGTACCGTTACTTATCATCTGATGTTCATGGGCAGTGATGATTACAACTTAACATCAGGAAACTCATACGTAATTTGGTTTCTAAACTTAGAAAAAATCACTTATTTTCGGGTCTCACTATAGGCTATTAATATCACGATCAATGGAGCAGTGATCATGTCGATTTAAAAAGACTTTAACTGTTAAGCTACAATTTAAAGCGAAATTGCACTCGAGCGGTGCCGGGTATGTACGATCTGCAACAGATTTATGTATACCACCCAGTCTCCCGCACACATATAATATGCATTTTATGTAGGTACAGTCTTCAACAGAACTATGTATACCACCCAGTCCGGGAGAGTCCAGTCCCGGACACATGCATTTTGTATGTGTGCGGGAGACAGGGTGGTTGGTATACATAATTCTGTTGCAGACTGTACCTACATACCTACTACAGAAAAAAGTATTATACTACGGTGAGTCTTCTTCAATTACCTTAATACCTTTCAATGTATTAACATATTATAATCAAACCTAACAGCGTCTATATTTGAGTCTAGCAGTATCTCACTCGTAGAAGTCGCAGATCCGACTCATACTCATAAACATTTTTTTTGATAGTAGGTAATAGAGATCAGTATTTTTACCATCACACACCAGATATTAATCGCAATCTACCTAGTAACTCAAGCCAAGGCAAGGGCGCGGCTCGGACGCGTGCGCTCCTGAGAGTAATTTACTGATTGTTCGGAAACACTGGGCAATTTGGCGGGATCAGATGGCGTGATGCGGCAACCCTGACGGGAGTTAATGTTATTTGAATATGGAGCGTGGGGCGTTCTTAATAAATTAGAGAGCTATAGATAGTTGTTATAAATAAAGCAAGAATCCAGTCAATGTTACGATTATGTTCCGAAAATTATTCTCTATTTACGCTATTCGTGCTTTACTTATAAACATTGTCTTAAGTCGTCGTGCTATAAAAAGTTAAGCAGCATTCTGCGCGGTCGTAACAAGAATGATGGGTGATCGGGTGACCGGCTTCCGCGTTTGACCTCAACCTCACTTGATGGTAAGTGAAGATGAGGTCGAAAATGACAGCACAGGCGCTTAGGAAGGAACTGGCTCTTCATAAACCATAGCCGGAACACATCACCGCCGGAATGGTGATATTTAGCCGTTGATTCTACAGGGGGACTGGTGGGTCATTTTCTAAATTCCAGGACGTGTTGAGTGAGATATACATGAAGAGAAAAAATAAAATAAAAAAATAAATATTAATTATTTACTTAGTAAACTTAACCGAAAGTAAAAGAATTCATTACGCAACGCATGGTTACAAAAGCGTAATGCAATAGATACTTAGCGGGTGGTGGTGTGCGTGTGGCGGGAACACTGCTGTGTGCGTGTTGGCTGGGGCAGCTAGTCCGGAAAAGTGTAGTAAGGTCTCTTTATTTATTTACTGGGATTCCTGCTGAAATACAGTGAAATACATACTTTTATTACATAATTATTATGATCAGAACCGAGTTCGGAGTGCCTAGTATCGACGGCTGGTTGCCTTTAAATTTAAAGAAGAAGAAGAACTACGGCATCTGCACTCCCCGCACAGATTGACATGTTTGGTGAGAGGCACGATATATTCTTCGGGAAAACGAACAAGCGAAATATAATAAAAAGCTTTTAGAAGAACGCTCGTATGAAAATAAATACTTTATTTAGACAAACAAGGTAAAACTATTTCAACTCATTGGAGCAAACATTTTTTTATTTTTTATTTTTTTTGTTATTTATCAAGATTTGTAAAAAGTCGTAGAATAAATGTTTTTGGGATTGATGTGGAGAGGGTGCCTGCGAGAGGTGATGCACTAATTACAATTAATCCTGTATATGTCATATAATTTGCGACGGCTGCACTACTTAACATCGCTGGTTGATCATTCATAACCACTCATAAGTCATGACTACCAAGATATACCTACCTCAAATTACATTAAAACTATGTGTATCAATTTATTTGAAATAAACTTTTCGTTTGTTTATTTCTTGCTTTTGGGAGGTACTTGAAGCTCTTCATGCAAACTGATAGGTCCTAAAATCATTTTTTTTTTCTCTCTCTTTATTCTAGATTCTAGCAAACTAAGAAGATTGGTCTATGAAAATCGGGAACACAATTCTTTCTAATAATCCCACATTATCACTAACCCTACGCAAGCTGAAATGCGCACTGACGAATAAATAAACCATTTTCAAATACCAAAAATCAACGTCCAATGAGTTATATATATCACTTTCAATCATTTTAATATTGACTTTATAGCTCGAACCTTAAGACCTAAATTTTCTTAACCATTTTCAAACACCGATCATCATTTCGTTTACCAATTACAAACATCACTCATTCAATTGACTATCAACTTTATCGATAAAACTTTAAGGGCTATTTTTTTAAGACTTTTATTTTGGTCAAGTCATAGTTTACCCTAAACAAATTGCGCATGCGTTGATATCTAGTTAATCAGATATTGGTTTGGGGTGATCCATTGCTAAACGAGATTAATAGTGTTATAGCGATCGTGATTAACTTATTGTGAAGTATCAACAAAAGATACTTAATGTTAGGCTATAATAAAAAAAAAATGTGCAATTAAAAAAATACTGAAAAATTGAGAGTATTGATGGATGTTTGTGGCTGCACTCTGAACAATTGACCTGTAATTTCGCTCACAAGTTAGGTTAAGTCTGAAATATCACAAACAATATTTTAGGTTATGATGTTCGGGAACTTAGTTCGGGAATCAAAGTCCAGTCAAAAAAAAAAGGAAGCGGAATTTGCACGGTCGAAGGCAGTCCAGTTAAGTTTACGCAAAATTCGTCAGCACTTTTTTGGAGAATAAAGCTATTTTTTGTAAAACATGTTATAAAACCTCATGTAGATTCTGTTAGGAATCACACTGAAATAATGTTATTATTGTTTATTATTTATTCACTTTAGGATTATTAACTTTAGCTTTGAAAAGAAAATAACATTAGTTTTGTTGCTATCAATATTTGAAGGAATAAAACTGGAACTGGAGAAACAGAAAAAAAAGGTATAACCCCAAATATTTGAAAAACGATACACTTTGGGCTCACATGATTTGGGCTCAAATGATTGGAAATGACCTCTCCTACGTCACCTAAAAAGATTCCGGTCTAATTACCAATAACCCTGTGTAACAACCAACATATAAATAAAATACTTGACTTCAGTTATAATTCTTCGTAATTATTCCCCATACGTGTTATGTTAAGGGGCATTAGGCGGTCAGCGAAAATTCAGATTTCGCTTCGATTCCACGCCTGAGGCGGGGGGCGCGGTGCGACGCGGCGGCGCGGTGCGCGGGGGGCGCGGCAGCCCTAGCTATCCTATTTCATTGCGTTTCGATTCTTATAACCATTATATCGCACGCTTAAAAGAAGAAAGATGTAACTCAAAAATCACAAATTGTGGGAATGAGCGTTTAAAGTTTTTCAAGTTTTTCGTCCTGTTTTAAAATGTAAATTAATAAAAAACTATAACGCAATTTATGACTTTAACTATTGATATACTTAAGTGTAAGTATACAGATTAAGAAATTATCTAAAATGTTGTAAAAAAATATGTTTTTATTAGATAATTTTGAAGCCAAAAAATACTATCCGACTTAAATCAGTTTAAATAAAAATATTTACAAATGTTATGAAAATGACTTAGTAGCAAAACAAAATAAATCACTTTAGTTTTAAAGCAAACTCATTGTTATGAGTATTATTGCATATTCATTCTGTTTATTATTATTTAAAAAATATATATTTAGTTTATATGCTAATGCATCATTATTTGAGGAAAATGTATTTTAAACTATTCTGTGTTTTTTAAAATAAAATAAATTATCTTATTCATTCATATTTATTTTTAGCCTTTCAAAATTAATCTTATTACTAAAAAGAGTATAAGTACAATGAAAATTAACTTGTCCAAACAAAAGAAAATATTACATTTATATTAGGTACTTAAAGCAGTCTCTATTACACATAAAAATACTCTTTTAAAAAATTCAATTATTTTTGCTTATGATTCTCTTAATCAGGTTGTTTCCTTTCTCTCTCTAACTTGCAAACCAAACAAAAAATCTTCTTAAGCACAAATAAAATATTCTAAACAATATTAAGGTTATTTTTCTTTTAAATATTACAACCGATTGCTATTTCCAAAAGTGTAATGTAGAAATAATAGGTATGAACAATCAATTTTTTTTAGCAAAATCAGTCTGTAGTCATCAGTTCTATTATAAAAAATAATTATACCCTTTCCTATTTGCTATAATTTTTATAATCAGTCTTCTTTATCTATCTAAGTTGCAAAACAAAATAAACTTCTTTATCAAAAGTAAAATATAAAATAAAGACAGTATTTAACTTACTAATATCACAATCAGTTGCTGTCTTAAAAAATGTACTTATTAATATAATTAACAAAACCGAATCAAACATCATGGTATACATTTTTAAAATAAATAGGTATACACGCGTCACAATAATTGAGCAATTTTTTTTAAACTAAATAATGGAATCATAAAAATGAGTGTAAAAAGACGGAATCAGACCTTTAGTTATTAACTCTTACAAGTCTTTTTTTTTATTAGAAGAAAGCTCTTGTCTTTGACTGTAAGCTTCACTTAAAGAAATATCTGAAATCGGGGTCATTTTTTTTCGTTTATTCCTAACATCTACTTCTTTAAATGTAGTCTCACTGTATGAATTCTTATAATAAAAGCTCAATGGTTCCGATTTCATCATTTTTAAAACTTTTATATCGTTCCAATTTACGCTTTTCCCTTCTTTGTCTGTGTTGAAATTATAGCCCCATTTCTCCTGAAGAGATTTCAAATCAACAAATGAATCGAATGTTAATTCATGGACATTTATTGCTGGTTTAGATTTTTAAGCATTTTTTATTAATGTAACATATTGATCTGGACTAAAAATAGGACCAGCTTTTAAATTCTTTTTAACTTCCCTTTCTATCAAACTATGGACACTATCAGCTTCGTTTTGGGTATGACCCCTAATAAGAAATTTGTGCGTTATACTAGTTATATTTAAATGATTTACAGCATATAAATATAATGTAGCAATATACTTATTTTTGTTTTGCCCACATCAATTGTCCGAGTAGAATATAATTTGTTTCGGTTCTGAATCATTTTCACAAACGTTTTTTAAATATTCCCATACACATGACCCAATTTCATTTGCGCCACGCTTACCATCTACTTCGGTCCAAAAAAAAACAATGAACATTATCGTATGCATTCTTTTTCCCATCTGTTAATTCTGTCAATGTTAAATTGTAACTGTTCAATTTGGATTTATAATAGAAAGATGAGGTATTGCCTCTTGGGCACTGTAAAACGGCTTCTAAATCATAAATAACTACTTTATTGTCTTTGGTAACTTGTTCACGATCAGCTTGTTTTTCACTACGGCTTAAAGATTTTTCTACTAAATGTTTGTTATATTTTTCTTCTAAATTTTGTTTTTGATTATTATCTGCATTACTAAACGATGTACATAAATCGCATTGATCTTTCTTAGGTTGAAAGAATCCTAAATTAAATTCATAAGTAAAAATTTTATAGTACGCCATATAATTACCCACTTCCCTATCTAGTTCTTTTTGTTGAACTACAAAATCGTTGTATAGATCTTTTATATTTTTGTCACCACCTATATATTGTTTTGATGTAGACGCTCTAACATAATGCGATTCTATTTTTGGGATCGTATTAATATGCGCTCTTATATCATTAAGTAATTCCGGATTAAGCTTTTTGTGATTTTTATGTTTTCCCCGTAAATCATTCATCATAAACCCTTCACTCATTTTGCTTTGTACAGTATACACCATTCGTTCGGAAATAGATAAAGTATTTTTAAAAAATGTTTTGCACACTCTAACACGCTCGTCATTTAAAGTAAAAAAGAAGGCTTTGTTTGGACGCCTGGGTCTCTCGGAATTACTATACTTATATTTTGGATTTACGTCAGACATACAGGTCCTGATATAAGCTCGCTGTGAAATTAAATCACCTAGCTTCCAAAACTCACTAAACAACTTGTATCTACCCTCGATATTAATACTTTCAGCACATTTAAATTTGCATTTGTTTGTACAAGTCTCCTTTATATAACGAGCAGGAATCGTCTTACGATTTTTGGACTGCGAGACATATGATTCACCTGTATTTCTCAGTCGTTTTGTTCTATTTTGATGCCATTTTTGAACATTTCGTAAACGTTTTCTACCTCTTTTATATTTTTTTTCTGTATAAGAGTCCGATTCAGATGAAACAGCTGAGTAATCAAACAAAAAATTTCTATTTGAGTTAGGCTTCTCCAGAATTTTATTAAAATCCATCGTGGGATCATTATCGCTGAGATCAATATCACTTTGATCAGTGTATACTGGAGAAATATTGTAATTTGTCACAAAGTTGCGGTCTCTTAAACAGGGTCCAGATAACGTATTTTGGGGTGAATTCGAACAAGATGACTGTTTTACCCCACAATCTGTGTTTTCATGTAAATTTTCATCTATAGGTGTTGACGGTTTTCTATTCAAAGTTAAAAAGCTTGAAGAAGAGCTTGAAGAAGAGCTTGATGAAGAACTGGATGAAGAACTAGATGAAGAAGTGGAGGAGGATGAACTAGAGGATGATGATCGCTTACGCTTGCTACATAGTTCCATTGCAGGTGTTAAGTTTTCATAAATGAAGCTACTACTAGTTGCATTGTCCTTTCCGTCTCTATTTTCACTCTCACTCGAGGTATCATCGCTACTGTAATCTGGAACAAGACTTACTGATTTTCCTTCAATTAACGCCATACCCTGTGGTGATGGCATATTTGGCTCTTCAGGACCAATAGATTGCAAACAAATAATTTCTTGATTATTTTCTTTGATCTCGACAACCTCTCGTTCCTAAAATAAAAATAAAAAGATATGTATCCGTTTAATTACTATTGCTATTAATAATATTATTATCAAATCGAGAAATACTCAATAACATTGAATATATACCTAGTATTACAATACGAGTAGTACCCATAAAAAGTTAATATAATCTAAATTTATAAATAATGTAATCAAATAATAAAATTCATTATTATTTTAATATATTATTTTATAATTGTTAATAAATTAAATTATTACCATTGATTTTTCATCTTGTTTTGATTCTATACAATCGCTTCGATCATTTTTTAATTCGTTTTCATTGTTTGAAATCAAGTTAAGAATTCTTTTTGCTCTCCAAGACGTCATTATCTATAAAACATCAAATTTTTTAGACAGGACATAGAATTTTATACAATTACTACTCAATGACTTGAAGTTACTGTTTTGAAATTTACAAGAAAAAAGAATTAACTCTGAAACTTGTTATCTATTTTCTATCCTTACAAATAATAAAGAGAAGTAATTCAAAATGTTTGAAAGCATTGTGTATTTTTTTAATGATAAAGTGATGTAAATACAATAACTTATGTCAATAAAGTAAACTTTTTAAAACAAAACTGATTCATTAATAGATAATTTTATAAATAACTGCTTACTTTTAAAACTAAACAGAATTAACTCGAAAGACTGACACTCTCTCATAACTTCTTTTTTCTCAAAAAACGAATGATCACAAAGTAACTCTTTTTATTATAAAATAATGCAATGTAAAATACATACCTTTTAATAAGAAACAGAATAATTGAATGTTTCACCAAACGAAAACTCGTCCAGCTTCATTCACACCCGGAGAATCACTGAATCACGCCACTTTTGTAGAATCGTCCTTTCAGTCTCAGTTAAAAAAAAAGAGAAGGAGGATCTTGTATCTCGCTTGTTTTCATCGCAATCGTGCGGCTGTCAAACTCATCTTATTCTTTAAACAATGAAGATGCTTTTTATCAGAAAATGTCAAAACTCACAATTTTTGAGTTACATCTTTGTTTTATTAAGCGTGCGATATAATGTATTGGGCAGATTAGCTAGATGACTGGATTGCTATAGGTAGGTACCTACTACACGAATAAAAATAGATTACCTAACAATCATACATAGCTCCATTTAGTATCTTCTGTATTCCTACTTATGTATATATATACATATATATACAAGGGACATTATAGGGAAATAATTGGGATGAAAATCAGTTAGGTAGGTATGTAAGTACGCAGTAATAAAACACAATAAATAAAATTGTAAGTATAAAATTTTTTATTTCGCTTTCATAGTCAGCTGGTAGGTAACAAATAATACACAATAAAAAAAATACAAAATAGTGTAAGCGATCCCTAGAACAGGTCCATCATTCAAGCATAAATAGTAGTAAATTTTTCGGTACGTATTTTTTCATGTAAATTATGAAAAGTTAAAATAAGTAGGGTAAACGACCTACTAAACGGACCCGTCTTCAGTTTTGTAAAAGTGGTCGAATATATTGAATACATACCTAAAACCCAATATAATTATAAGCAAAATATTATGTATGTAAGTATGTCATTGTATTTCCGAATTAATAATCTCTTGACAAAATAATTATAAACGTATCTTTTTAAACACCTCATTATCGAAAACAGCTGAGGCGTTTTGCGTCATAAATGCATACATATACGCGCGGGAAACATTTCGCATTCGTTGGGTACATAGATATCAGAAACAAAGAGATCAGTTACCGGGCGCAATTTGTTCGAGCCTCGATGTCACCGCAAAAATTCACACCCATATGGACATATTTAAAATAAGTACACTGTTCCACGCGTACATTGACAAATTACTTGACCAATCATTGATCTGTTATCGCACACAAATATACAGCGATGTTACTGTGTTGCCCGTATTGCGTTCTCACCGGCAACGCCCCCGATACCACTCTAGTGATTTCTTATCTCTGTGGTTGGTTAGAAACTAGTGACCTTGAATTTGTATGAACCAAGCATGATTTTGTTCACCATGAGAGCCGTATCTCTCTCTTTAGGTTTTTTTCAAAAATTCACTTTCCCATTGGAAATTGCTTTTTATAAGCTGGATTTATAGGCTGAAAAGGGACATTTTATTTCCACAATGATATCGTCACCTATGAAACCGTCAGGTGTTGCACCCAAAAAAGGGATTTCTGGATCAATAAATAGGCCACAAGGCCTGATTTGCTGTTCTAATTGCTCCAAAGCAATTTTTTCATTGGCAATACCATGTTGCACTGATGCAACATGGCTAATATCTCGTTTGTAAATTATTTGTTTTACGAGATTTTTGGCACTCGTGTTCTGCTTTCTTTTCACCACTTTAGCAAAATTAGAAGCGGTGATAAGATTACGTCGGATCTCTAACCACTCGCTTGAATCATGGTGTTTCTTTCTATGTCCTGTATTGCCCCGTTTGTTTTATGCAAGTCTTTTAAGAATTGTTCTTTGCATTTTAGAAGAACACCATCAGACATGTCTGGCCGTATACATGATTCCCCATAGTTCAGATCACTGTTACTTTGATGCAAAAGACGCCTTTTGCTTTTTTTAATTTGGCGTGTTCGTTTCGCCCTTCGAGTTTTCAGCCGTTTAAATCTCGTGGGACTTTTGCCAAGAATACTTTTGTGCAAAGTGTACAAGGGTTTCTTTGAATTAAAAGATACAGCAGCAGCATCGCAACGTGCTTGGTAACTACGTTTCAGTGAAAAATTTACGCGCTTATAACCCACAAATTTAGCAACGATGCTGTTAAAACATTCGACCCTGTTGCTGTCAGCATCGCAAATAAGGCTGCGGGATTTTGCTGCCACGGATATAACAATTGTTTTGATCCTGAACCATATTATGGATTTTTCAAAAGAAGTGTCAAATCCTTGCTCATCCGACTACTTTCGCAGTAGTAATCTTTGCAGAAGCTATGGTTTCCAAATGCGTGAAAAATTGAGTTTGTAATATATGTGTAAAAGTTTGTGACTTTTGTGTTTAAATCGCAATCTACAGACATATGTTTCTTTATTGCACAGCAAATGACTTTCCTTACAGCTAAAATTCTCTGAGTTGTAATCTTTTTTCTAAGTTGTAGAGGGAATTTTACATCTGTAGATACTGCTTTTAGCTTTGAACACATATTTCTGAAAATATGGTTACGACATTCTATTATCTCGACACTAAACTTGGGATAAATCCGGGCTTCAGAGTTTTTTTTAAAAGTGCTAGAATCTCCGTCAGCCACCATCCGGGCATAAATTAGGTTGTAGGTTCTAAGAGATTGCTTAAAACCTTTCAATAAAATATCAGATTCCATACATGTCGATGAACAGGAGTAATTCTTGAAACATGTATGTGTACCTGGGATTTATTTTTTGTTTTGAGCTCGAGCACACACAGAACAATATTTGTTCTTCACCCCTATAAAAAGAACCTCACCAAATGTTCTTCCTACAATTGCGGCTGCTCCTGAAAGAGCTGAATAATTGGTTTTATATGAGCGCTTGGACCAACAACCATCTGAAATCACATCTATGTAGGGTATACCATCTTTTGTCACGTCGCCTCTTTCTATAGCAGCATCCCTTTCACGTTTACCAGCAGCTAACATTAGATCTACAGCAGTTTTGTGCCATTCATTGCAAACCTCACTATGTAATAAATCAAAATGTTTTTGATTTAGACTGGGTAAATCCATTGATGTACACAATTCCTCAAACTGCGAGAAACCTATACCAGTGGACATAAGCCCACTTATTGCAGCCTTATTTAAATCCAGTTTTATATCCGGTTCATTAGTATCCACGAAAAAAATTTCGTTACACATATTACAAGTAAATTGTAACTTAGATTTAAGTCCTGTTTTTTTTTCGACACAAGAACTAAATTTTGAAGACCGCAACCAAAAGCCGGATTGTGCATGGAAATTTTCTTTAGGTTTTTCAGAAAAAAATTAATAGACACAATTCTGCGCCCATCTTTATTAAATAGTAAATCATCTGCGTCGAGGAGTGGCCACCAGTTTCAATTTGAAATTAAGTTTCCGTTTCACTATATAGCTGTTCATCGTATCGATCTTCTGTATTCGCTGAGCTAAAAAATAAGAAGATAACTCCATTTATAAAATGCTGAAACTTTTGTGTGGCAAAA
The DNA here is from genome assembly GCA_944452665.1 of Stenoptilia bipunctidactyla. Taxonomy (NCBI): domain Eukaryota; kingdom Metazoa; phylum Arthropoda; class Insecta; order Lepidoptera; family Pterophoridae; genus Stenoptilia; species Stenoptilia bipunctidactyla. Next base: position 14,525,385 of record OX101741.1, read on the forward strand.
AAGGTACGAAAAAAGAATGTGAAGGAAAAGTATGTGGGTTTGTAAGTTTGCGTGAATGATTGAAAAAAAGTTATGAAAATATATAGTTGTAAAAAATAAACAAGTGCAAATGAGAATGCATAAAACCGTTTTACTAACGTGTTTTGATCACAGTGTGTTTCAATTGTTTGTGATTTTTTGGCAATTTCACATTGTATTACCAAGTGTGAGGATATTTCAGCTACATTCCGTAATTCAGTAAAAGTTTTTCTAAAACCAATTCATAGATATGTAATAAAGATTAAAACAGCGTAGTTAGAGAAAATATCAGATCAAATATCAGAAATCTACATAATATAACTACAGTTATAGTAAAAAAATTATGTAGTATGTAATGAACTTTAAAAAATGATCAGTTATTATGCAACATTGCATAATAACTCTAGTACCTATACAAAGATGATACTTACGTAGAATTCTCTATAGTATCGGTTGTTGGTGCATTTACCCTGTGCATAAAACAAAAAGATGATGAATAAGTAACTGCACCTAGCTATAACGCTATTTGAACGTAAATAAATATTTTTGACCTTTTTTGATTTTTAGCTATGTTTTGAAATTACTAGACCCAACATAGTGCAATTTACCCTATTTTGAATAATAAGAAATCGTAAGATGATACGTAGTTTTATCGTGTTGCATGGAACTCTCTGGTATGTCCGTTATTGGTACGTTTACCCTGTTGTAATAAAACAAAAAGATGATGAATAGGTAAGTACGTAACTACCTAACCACACCTAGCTATGTTTCGAAATTACTAGACCCAATATTAGCATTTTTGCTATTTTTAAACAATCAAAAAATTTAATAATAGAAATATTTCTATGCATTGAATTTTTTATTATTTTTAAAGTGATACTTACGTAGTTTGCTCGTGATGTTTTTTATAATAAAACTAGCTTTTCCCCGCAGCTTCGCTTACGCGCGCTTATCCCATGGGAAACAAGTATTTGTAAAAAAAAGTAGCCTATGTCCTTTCTCCTTCTCCTAATTACGTGTGTACAAAATTTCGTGATTGCCAGCTGGGTGCTTCCTACCTAGCCGAGCGCATAAATGTGAAAGCGTGGATGTTTGTTACGTTTTCATGCAAAAACTACTCAACGAATCATCATGAAACTTTGTACACATATTTTTGGAGATATTAGAAGTAACATAGGATACTTTTTATCCCGGGATACCTTTCATCCCGAAATTATCGCGAGCGGAGCCGCGGGCACAGCTAGTATGTAGTAGCTATAATAAAGTGCCCACCAATTCGTTTACCAAACAGTAGCGTTTACAAGAGAAACTAAAGAACCTATAAAAAGTAGCGTATGTATAGGCATATTATAGTAACCGTAATATCTCATTAGCTCCCAGTTCTAAATTTTGATTGGTTACTAGGCATCGTCGTTTTCTGCAATGAAATAAATAATAAATACATAGGTAAATAGAAATAGTTGTATTAGTAAAGCAGCAATCAAAGTTCCTACTTAGGTCGGTACTAAAATATGTCAGTATAATAGGTGTGTACATACCTCAACACCTCATTCATGACTTTGGATGACCTTTTTCTGCAAGTACTCAATTTCGATTTCTTTTTATTTCCCATGGTAATATTAGTTTGTGTTCTCGTAATTTTCGCGCGATCAGTATGGTGAGCGACACAACCCCTCCGTCCGAATGCCGAAGCGGGAGTGAGCTCGCGGTAGTGCGCGGGTCGGGGTCTGCGGTTACTATGGAATCAACGGACTCGAAACTAAACGTCGTAAGCGTCATTTACATTTTTATCAAAAAGTTGATAAAATGTTTAGTTTCTTAAAAATCTAAAACAGTCACGAAATAGAAAAGGTAAATACCTATCAATTTGTGATTTTATATGACTTATTATTGTAAAACACAGTCATAATGTGCATTTATATGAAATTTTAGAGGTATCTTCAAGATATTTTTCTATCGAGCCAAATTTTTCCAATCGTGTTTTTGAAACAGTCCTCCCATCACATATACGTTCTTTATTACGTATTTGAAATTTCAGTGCGAAATATCATCAATTTTCTAAGTAACAGCTAATAGAAAACAGCCAATTTTGCCGTTTTCAGTTACTAAGGGCTCTTAAGAGGCGCACGCGCCGACCGCACGTCAGTCAGATGTCGTGACGTCGCGACGTGTCACGCGTGACGTTTGCTGTCATAACAGTCGCTTTATATCGATTGTGTTTTATTCTCGTGCTTATTGTATTTAAGGCTAATTATATATTTAACATTACACGATCGTAGGAATATATTTCCAAGAGAAAACTTTTATTAATCATGATTATCCTTTACTGAGCAGGCTGAGTAGTGTAACTGAGAAAACTTTCCATTGCAGAGGTCCTGGATCCCGGCGGGAGCGATGTTTGTGTGACGAACTTAGATATTATCCGTCAAGGCTATTCATATGGTTTTTAAGTTTACTTCTTATATTTAACTACGATTATACATATAATCAATAAGTATGGTTACATATTTTTTAAAAGTTTTTTGGTAAATTAATTTTTAGTAAATAAAAACGAAAGTCGTCGTGGCGCCGTGGTTACTCTGTGTATCATCCGATATCGCAGGTTAAGCAACGTTCGGCGCGTTCGGTACTTGCATGGGTGACCGCCGACCATTCATTTCTCACGACGACTTCCGTGCTTCGGAGGTCACGTTAAGCAGTCGGTCCCGGGTGCTGTATACTTGTATACAGTAGTCGTTAGGGTTTGTCAGAAGCCGTATCGGCACTCTGACCACCCAGCACTGGGCCATCTTGGTGGATTATGGCCTTAACCTCCTCATCACGCAGGGGAGAGACTCATACCCGGCAGTGGGCTCATTACAAAGAGTTGTGATGTTGATGATGATGATGAAATAAAAAAAAATAAAGTAAATTAGTTGTAAGGATCTCGAGTAATCGTTGGTACGCTTTATATGAGTAGCGCCAGATCGAGTGACGTGAAAACCTTAATGAAAGCCTTTCCTGGACGGTCCCAGTCAATAACACTTACAAGGTGCCTATTTAGAAGATGACGATAACCGATGTCTGCTGCTGTTCGATCGAACAATGTTAGTTGAAAACTCATATACCTAAAGCCGACCCTTAAGGGACGATTTTTTCGTAGGAGTTGTCTTAGTTTTCGCATGGAGCCCTCACGCTGAGCCACCAAGTCCTGTGAGATTTGAAAGGCTTGAATGACATAAGCAAGGTTATATATCGAGAAAAGCAGCAAAATTACATCATTGTATAGGTAAATATAAATTGGGTAATTAATAGTTAACAGATTATAATTGGATACAAATCTAATTGAAAGTAATAAAATAAAATAGGAGCATACAATCTTCTTTCTTAATATATAAAACTCTTCCGTTACTGATTGAGTGACTCACAGACAACGTACAGCCAAAACTACTGGCCGTAGAGAGCTAAAATTTGGAACATACAATCCTTAGAGAATGTGGGGGAGCACTACGGAAAGAATTCCCGAAATTCCCACGGGAACGGAAATTATTGGACTTTTAGTTTGTATGAAAAATCTTATTCCTTTAGTGCACGGATATGATACTTGGTGTAAAGGTTCTTCAAAAAGTGAATGGTTGTGTTATGGAAGGAATTCCTGAAATTCCTACGGGAACGGGAAATATGATATTTTAGTTTGTATGAGAAAATCTTATTGCTTGAGTGCATGAATGTGATACTTGGTATATATGTCCTTTAATAAGTGTCAGTTTGTATCATGGAAGTAATTTCCTAAATTTTCACGGGGACGAGAAAAATAAGACTTTTCTGTTTATGCGCGTACGAAGTTGCAGGAAAAAGCTCAAATATTTATCTTGAAGACTAGCGGATTACCCGTTAATTTAGATGAATAATATCCTCAAACCTTCCCCGAGAATCAAAATTCAAAAACTTTTATTCATTAAAGGTTTATAAAAAAAAAACACTTAAAGAAAGCCAAACGTTAGATGAGGGCTGCGCGACGTGGAGACTCTTGGGTGAGGCCTCTGTCCAGCAGTGTGCGTCTCTCGGCTCACGAAGATGATGATCGCCCATTATCCTCCAATATAGCTACCTACTTCTTCAGCTTTAAGAAACGAATTAGGCAATCAAATGCAAAAAATACTTTTTCAACACACTTGCTCGTAAAGTGAGCGTTATTCTATTGAATTGAGAACTATAAACTGGGCTATAAGTCACGCGTGCATAATATATTATACCCTAGTGCATAATATAATGAATCCTACAAAGTTGAATTGTACCTTTGTACAAATAACATGCGAGAAAACAGAGCATATTTTATTGGTCCGGGTTATACACTAAATATTTTCAGAAACAACAAAGAGGTTTTATACCACTTCAAATCCATATACATTTTTAAATGTTTGCGCCTTATATTGTAAAATAAATTTGTATATTAAACAAATTATTCACAATTTACAATCATTTGTTATAAAATATTAAAATATTTGCATTTACCACTCCAAACTAAACATTTTCACTTAAAAGGCTGTATATGCTATACAGACATTGACACATTTGACGTATGTCTGTCTTTTACTCACAAGTATGTTGAAAAACGTCGTATGTAACTCGTGAGCGTTGCTAATTACAGTCGAGGCTGTGATTTGAGCCCGAGCCGCAGGCGAGGGCTTAATAATGAGCCGAGACTTCGCTCACTTGTTACATAATATACTATTCTGATACTCGGGTACTTTCTGTGACTAGAACGTTCTAACAAACAAACAAACCGTTCAGATTTATTATATTTGTATTTAATAAATGTGTTTCATAAATCGACTCACTCAAGTAAACTCAGGACAATCAACTTGTTTCTCAAAAAAAAAAAAAAAAATTGCATAACGATTTCATTATCTATTAATACAAAAGCATATTAAACATTTTACAAGTCTGCTTTATGTTCTGTACTAATTACTTTACATTTTTATTTGCTAACACTAACCTCGTATTTGTTATCTTTTAAAAATCCTATTAATATTGTAATCGTGAAAGTTTATTAGGTTGTATGAATTTTAAACTACCAAACGGAATTCAATACAATTTTGTGTATTTTTCGTCCATGCTGGACTGGGAGTTATAGAAAAATATAGAATGTGCCAGCTGCTTCTCTTCCCGGGCATACTATAAAAGTTAGTTAAGGGACAGAGGTTTTTGCAGGCGATAGGCTGACCCCCTGTCACTGCAATAGTCTCTCTCCAACATTATCATACCTCCAAATTTGTCAAACGTGACATCGGATAGTTTTTATAGCCTCTGGTGTTCTGGCTGCCCAATAAGGGATAAAGGCGTGATGCTATGTACGTATGTTTGTGTATAAGAAAAACGTATCTTGCATGAACGGACGAATATATTTGTAGTGGAGTCGATTTTGTCCCAAAATAAGCGTGTCCTAAAAGCACACTAAGCCAGCTCTTTCCTAGGCCCGTGTGCTGTCATCTTCGACCTCATCTTCACTTACCATCAGGTGAGGTTGAGGTTGAACGCGGGTTTAGTCAACTATAAAAAAGAATTACTCGATTTCCTTTGTTGAATGCAAAAGCAGTATGAGAGACGAAATATTCTCTTAAAAATTCTAATACAGTAGGTATTAGCAACTTTGCCCCAGGCTACCTTGCCTCAAATAGCTGCATTAATTCTACCAAAGACAACCAGGTATTTTTAGTGCTCAGTATGATTTTCATCATGTTTACATTATAATGTATGCGTTATAACTCACAAAGACTGCCCATTGTCAGTCAATTGAATCATGCGCTTGTATAGCTCAAATGTAAGTAGCTATAGCTCAAATGACAATCGACAAGATAACAATAATGGCACGAGTGCTGCTGCTGCTTGTCATTCAGAGAACGGAGGTAATAACTGCTAATAAGGCTAGATATGTCCCAGATTCTATACAGTAGCGATCGTTGACATGTAGGTATGTCTTGTTGGATGTATTGTCTTAATTTATCACCATTTATAATTTTAAATTATACAGGGCTCATTTGTAGCCACCGGCCAAATTTTTTTTACGTAATAAGTATAATTTATAGAAACCATTTTTGCAAAAAAAAGGTATGTATTTTTTTTCAAGGAAAATAATATATTCCCTAACACAAAGCATGGTCACTTTAAATTACGAATGATTAGGATTAAAATAAAGATGACTACGCGCTACTACAAAAATCTTGTAGTACTACGTCGTAGTATTATCATTAAAATTCCGCGTCGTAGTAGCTATGTTCATCAACAGAGACTATTTATAAAAAGTTTTTAATGCCACATCTTATTTTTTTGTACTAAGCGATAAAAAAATAAATATGTAGGTATGTTTATATCGTATCAAAGACAATTACATTTAAATTTGGCTGGTGACTAAAAAACAACCCTGTATATTGATGGTTGAAGTCAATGACTTTTTCTTTATTGGTGACTGAGCCCGCGTTTGACCTCAATCTCACCTGATGGTAAGTCAAGATGAGGTCGAAAATGACAGCACACGGATTTAAGCCCGGGCTCTTCACAAAATATTTCCGGAACGCATTATGATATTTGGCGGCAGATTCACAGCGGCAGGTCGCTAGCCAGATCCCTGAACGGATCGTTAAGGTGACCAGCGACTTAGTGATTCCAAGTTTAGAAACTCAACCGTCAAAATCCTTAGAACTATTTTCCACCCAGGGTCTTTAATCAATTGAAATTTCTTGAACTTAATCTTGATATAGTCTTGTTTGATTACAATAAATTCTTAATTATGTAAATAAATCTTAAAACTCTACAAAACAAAATGACAAATACCTACACAATCAAAAAACCAGTAAGTCGTAAGTGACTCGGTAGCCGATGTAATTATCAAAGTTGATAGCATATTCGTCACTTGACAGATTTATCTTCGGAGGCAGACGAAACCTTTCAAAATTCGGCGCGCAGGCGCTCTGTCTAAAACGTTGCTTATCAGCGACGCACGCGCCGGATGAAGAGCTATGAACAATTAAGAGGTGTTTAGAAAATAAAGAAAATTGAAAGATTAAGTTTGGGTATGTTTCGCTGTAATTTTTCCATAGAGGTTAGGTTGTATGTGATGAAGACAGTGTAATTTTGGGTAATTTTTAACCCATGAATTATTATTGTTTAAGAAAGATATAAAGTGTGTAATATAACAGTTATTTAATAAAAAGTTTTCAAGAAGACCTAATTTCATAGGAAATCAAATACCAGGAACCAAATAGTATGTAATTTAAAACGTCCAACAGACTCATTTTACTTAATAAAAAATATAACAGATATAAAGTGCAAGTTTCTTTATAATCTATATGCTGACATCTTTAATCTCATCTTCACCAAGTCAAATGTAAGTTTAGTCACTTACAAATGGCACTTGTAAAGCCAGAGAATTTGAGCTATACCAACTCTTTCCTTTTCCTAAGTCTGTGGTACCTCGGATGTTGGCTTCATCTCCGGAGTATGTGACGAACAACCATACTTCTTATCTCCACTTAAAAGTCAGTGAAACCTGTTCCATTATCACCGGGATTGAGTCCTCTTAAACAAAGAGTGACAGATAATATACGTTTGACAATGGCTAGGCAGAGATAGATTATTGGTAAAAAAGGATTCCTGGAATATTTTTATATAAGTAAGAAGAAAAGAATGTGATTTTAGAAGGTTTCAACTTTATTGAAACTATACATTGAGTTGAGTCTAATGGATTTGGGATGTGGTGGAGTCGTGCTAAAACAGATTTGCCTTCTCTTAAGCAGTATATTTCGTCGCTGACGCTTGTTTACCCTGTAGATCTAGCATATTGACTGGAATTATGAATAAGATGGTAAAGTATGAGGCTGTTCGTTTTCCACTATAAATAAATAAATGCAGTTAACTTTTTAGATATAAAGTTAAGTTCCCTTCACTCGATCATTATTGTAACAATCATGACATATCTGTAGTTAGAACTCTACTTCTTAAGAAAATCTCTAGAAGAAGGGTGCCGTTTATTTCTGTAAAGCCTCGTATGAGTCTTGAAAGCTACGCAAATGGACGCAAAAATCGAATAATTTGTTCATTTATTTTTTTCATGTAGTTTATTTAATGGATGTTAAGTACTTTAGTATTTTATTCATACGAACACAAGACTTCACTTGCCCGATTTCCATAAAAATCTATCGTGCGTCTCACAAAATGTGCAAGAAGCCGAGCGCCATGCCATCGCAATTTTTTTGAAGACGCGGCGCTGCCTTTACATATTAGACTCAGCGGCTTCGGTACTCTTAAAGAAAACACACTTCCTCATCAACTCTCCTAGGGAAGCCAATTAGCATCTCACCTCTGACCCACATACAGGTGGACAGTGAACCCGCGTATTATTTCGCGACTACCCGCTATTAGCCGTTTCCCATGGCTTTGTGACTTACCACAATAGAATCATAGACTCTCGCGCAACGTAAAGAGTAATGTCTCGTAATGTCGTAGTGGTAAGATGGCGGCCGTTATTTTAAGCTGTAATTGCTTCTTTTTAGCTTATCGGTTTTAGAATTCCGTAACCAAATAGGCGGCTTCCTGAAAATTCTGACATCTATGTACGAACTAGGACTGGGCCAGCTTGGTGGATAACGGCGTATACCACATCATCGCCCAGGGGAGAGACTCATAGCCTCGCAGTGGGCTCATTAAAAAGAGTTGTAATGATGATGATAATCAAATGGTAAAAGGGGACTCTATAACTGTGCTGTCCGTCAACAGTCAACAGGGCGTATCCTGTCTAATAAACCATAGTTAGACAGATAAAATTGTCACAGATGATAAATTTATTTTGCCACTAAAACAAATACTAAAAAGCAGAATAAAATAAATATAATATTATAAAAAATACAAAAAATTTAAACATAACTGAATAATAATAATAAGGCATAATAAGGCATACAATAAAGTGTAAATAAATAAATATAAGGAGGCTCCCGTACACATGCATGTTTTGTCGTTTTTTTTAGATAATCGTACGGAACCGAGAATGCGTGAGATCCACTCTGCCTTGGGTGGTTTTTTTCATTGTGTTTGTAGTTTTAATTGTCTTATCCATAGCTAATGCGGTATGTTTTCAACAGGTTCATTGGCGTAGTGGGTGACGCTCGAGAAGCTCAAAAAGTTGCGGATTCGATCCCCGTTGCATAGCAAATGTTTGTTTGATCTAAAGATTTTAGTCATAGGTCTGGGCATACAGGGCGTCCCAAGACTATGGAACATCAAAGGAAAGTACCTTGAATATCGTAGATAGGGCATTTTGCTGTATGTATGTATGTATGTGTATGCATGTATGTAATTCTACATTTAAGGATTTCACGTGTATTTTCACTTTATTGGCTTCAGCTGTTTCTTGTATCTTTTTAATTTGATAAATTACACGTTGTTCCTCTCTTTTAAAATACTATGTTACTTAAGAAGAATTATAAGTTTTCGTCCATTCTTTCAATTGGCATCATAAAAATGGGAGTAGTTTTTTATTTTAATTTTCAAGTCGGTTCGATTCCCATAAGAAGCGAATCATTATTTTTGAATATTAGTATTATATAGAAATTTAAAAATCTACTTCGGCTTCTTGCAGCAAATCACTCTATCCTCGTCATTTTATCTTTCAGCTCACTCATGGGGACCAGGGTGTCCCCGCCGCGCAGCCTCTATCTACCGCTTGGCTGATTTCCGATTATGATCAGTGGCCTTTATCAAGTCGGGTCATAAAAGGGGGATGTTTAGTGGGTATACTCAGCCGGCTGAGGAGTCTCGTGGCCGATCCTTCGGTCCCCACACTGTCTGAGCACTCTATATCCACTGGGGTTAGCAGATTATAGAATTCCCATTCGTCCGTAACAGGATTCATCCTCCTCCTGCTAGAGCTTGCTTTAGTGGGTGCCAAAGATTTTCCTTGGTGGAAAAAAAAACCACTCTATCTACGATATTTAAGGTACCTACTTTCCCTTGATGTCCCATAGCCTTGGGACGCCCTGTATATTTAAAACCTATAGGTATATTTTTATTAGCTAAGTATATAGTACTCGCCTTCGTTTAGTTCTGTACAGTTTGGTTTTTTGTTGTTGCCGTCTTTGTCATTGAAGTCTTTTCAAAATTGAAAACCGATAAACAAAAAAAGTTATTAATAAATAATACATACATACATACAAAGTTTTATTGACATTTTTGTGGGCGATAGGCTGACCCCCTATCACTGCAAGTCTCTCTCCATCATTTTAATACCTCCAAATTTGTCAAACGTGACATCAGATGGGTTTATAGCCTCTGGTGTTCTGCCTACCCCATTAGGGATACAGGCGTGACGTTATGTATGTATGTACATACATACATAACATCACGCCTGTCTCCCTTTGGGGTAGATGGAGACTAAGGAACGCCAACTGCTACGATCCAGACATACCTCTTTCGCTTCCTCCACATTCATTAATCGGTTTAAATAAATAAATATTTCTGACACTCACACAACATTATCTAGCCCAAATTAAGTTTCTTGAAGACCTTGTGTTATGGATACTAGATAACTGATATAGTTAAGAAATATATAAGCATACATTTTTTTATAAGAATATAAACCTAAATAAACATCCATGACTTGACGATTAATATCTGTGTTCATATCAGACGCCGCCGGGATTCGAACCCAGGACCTCTGGCATAGAAGGTATTTTATGTTACCGCTACACCAGCCGGTTACGCATAGAGAATCTATCCCAAATAAAAAACGATAGCATGATTGTTGATTGTTGTAACAAGCGCCCGAGCGTCCGTCACAGACGAATTTTTACAAGCAGTTAAGGACAGCGGCCCCTAAGACGGGGTGGTCAGAATCTATTTGAGATGTCCTCCCTATACGTAGTAATAACAACTCAAAGATCGTGGGTATTGATTCATAGCCTAATAAGCTGCGAGAACTATCGCAGACAAGTGCAAACCAGATGAAAATTATAAGTCTGCAATCCATAAAAGTCCGTATTTCAAACGCATCAAATTTCAGTTAATATTGAAGTGTATCGGTCATATTATGTTTAATTTTAGTAGCACACTAGTTGGAGATGTCCCATTTTTTGGCACCAGCAGGGCTAGCATGCAACTATCGATAAATAGTCGAATCGACAAGATAAATATTATTTTGTTATTTTATCCTATTATCCTAAGCTAATATGCGCACCAAAATAGATAGAATTACTCGATTTGATACCATGATTAAGACCACAGAACCAAATATGTCATAATCTTAATAAATTACATACACTAAATACCATATTCTAAGAAAATATCGATAAAAGGCCCGACTTATCGTTGTCGACGGTAGTATGCTAGCCCCGCAGAACATGTTTTATCGTAGTTAGCAGCTTGCCCGACTTATCCGAATCTTATAGCATAATCTATTTTGTCCGCATAGGGTCAACTTAGATTAGTTCCACCACCCCTGAATAAGCATGTGGTAAAAGGCGACTAATCCGAGTGGAAACCACCCTTCATACAAAATCTGCGGCCAAATATCACCGCTCCTACGGCGGTGCCTTCCTTTGATCTTACTTTTACTTAATATCAATTGAGAATGAAGTCAAAAAAGGGTCATCAATATTTAAAAAAAAAAACATTTTGTATTTACACAAACTATTCTGATTAGTTTACTAAGTTTACTTAGAAGTAAGAAAAACTGAGTCCACCATGCTGGACAAGTAGACAAAGAAACCTTCCAATTTTCGACGACCACTTTGGCGATGGGGTAAACCTATCTGCCTCAGACACCAGTGGTTGCGGGTTCGATCCCCGCACGGAACAAGAAAAAAAAAATGTTCCGTGTCTGGGTGTTTATCTATTTATGTAGGTATTTATATTCTAGGTTCCCCCCTAGTTCGCTATATGGTATTCCATAACACAAGCTATGCTTACTTTGGGGCCATATAGTTGGTGTGATTGTCTGGGGATTTTATTTATATTATTTATTTAATTTTCCTTTACCATAATTAAAATTGTCGTATTTGGTTTTGAGAAACCAATTAATTTTATTTTTTAGCTGGAAAAATAAAAATACTCTCCTCTGTAAAGATCTGTAAGAGAATAAAATGAACAATTATCTCAAATATTCATATATCTTATAAGTAAATAAATACGTTTTATTAAGAGCAGCTCATACCTAAACTCGCCAAAGATATTACCCATTTAAATAACAAAGAATAACTCACAAAGGGCTTTCAACTTTACAGAAAACCCTAAAATTGATACCGAATTCTAAAAATTTTCACCCGACTGCCACGCCCCTGCTCTCCCCTTTTTCTCGGAAGCGAAAACCGCACTTATCCGGTTTTTAGCTGCACATAAAAAGAGCACCTTTCTCCCCTATCTCCCCTCAGAGGGAGAGTGGAGATCGATATGCAAGTTGTTGTAGGATGTCCATGACTTGCGAGGGCGCTATTGATTATTTGTTATTATTTTAGCTTTTTTTTTACTAATAGAAATTTATAAAGGTTTCTGAATAGTAAATTGAAATTAAAGTTATCTTCATCGAATTTTCATGTATTTTCCGCTTGTTTATTCTCCTCCACTTTGCTATATGGTATCTCATTGCTTATTTTGGGGCCATGTAGTTGGTTTCATCGTCTGGAGATTTTATTATATATCTACTATAATTATTTACAACAATAATAATGACTCCGAATAGTTATTTCCTTGATCTATTGCTTTTAATTTAATATTTGAATCACATTATAACTATCAAGTTATATGTGATTGCTGTTGAGTTTCTTGCCACTTCTTCTCAACAGATCGACTTTCCGAAGTGGTGGTAGATTAAGTTCAATTTGTTAATTGTGACTTATTCCAAATGTACTTAAATACTTACGAAATAAAGATTCTTTTGACTTTGACTTTTAAGTTTCTACAATACTTATATATTCATATTCTAAACCTTTTTTTTTAATATCTTAGTCATTGGTAAGTATATCAAATATTATACACCGCATTTTATACCTAAAATGATTCATATTTATAAAAACCTCAAATCGTCCCACCATCCCTCCCTAATCCTGGTCACCCTACGCTCACCCTCCGCAGGTGAGTCACACGAGGCTATCTCCGCGAGTCTGTGTGTGTGTCTGTCTCTGTGTGAGGGTGACGTCGGTGTGTGCGTGCGACTTGTTGGCGGCTATGATAGGTAGCGGGGGACTTGTGTGGAATGGACTGCTGTTTTTTGAAGATTAAGTGTTGTTGATATTGTATAAACAAAAACATATTTTTAACTTAATATAATGTAAAATTTACATGGTTTTATTGGTTTTAAATTCTTTAGTACACTCTTAAAACGCCTATTTCATAAGGCTATGTTTAAAAACTGACTACAGGACAAGAACTACGGTATCTTCTTATAGTGTATCTTAGATCAAATGGAACATGTGTTATCATGAAACAAAACTAAAAAATCCTAAAATCATCTAATATTCCATATATTGTGATTCTTAATTGTTTAATTTTATATATTTATATTTTTTTAAATAAAATACTCAATAGAAACGTAATAGTGTAAAACGAAAAAGCGGTAATGTCTTGATTAACTTCGACTTGCCATCGAACGACTTATTGGAAAAACTGCTTTCTGAATTAATAAAATAATAGACCAAAATTGCCTTGGTATACGTAAGTAGGTAACTGTACTTATCATCTTATGTGCCCTATACCATTTTCATCTCGTCTAGTTCAATGAATTAAACCTTTCAATACAGGTACCTAACCTTCAAATATTTAAAAGTATTTTGAGGAAAGTCAAAAGCAGCTCCACACAATTCCAACAAAGTCGGCATCGCGATGGCGGGCGACGCGACCGAACGTGTTGTTTTTAATATTTCATCGCGTTTCTGGCACGCGCCTCTCGGGGGAGTATTCTCGTCCGAATGTCTGAAAGCGTGGTCACCCTACTCCGATATCGCAGGTACGTCTGTGTAGCGTGGTCACCCTGTAGGTATATGTGGTGCAATATGCGGTATTGCATTATAATCTCATAGTAATATTGCGAATGGTCATAAATTGATTGGTTAATGGTGATGAGGAATTTATTAATAATGTTATTTGAAGTTGATGTACATTTTAATAATGATTTGAAGTTTAAAAGTAAAACAGGTACATTATAATTCTACAAATTGTTGAAGTTTTTTGTTTGAAATTTTTCAGCGTTTTACCATTGTCATCGGACGTTAACTAAGGTTGAGGTTGGATATGTAGCGCGCGGGCTCAAGAAGGAGCTCTTGAGTAAGGCCGTATACAGAAAGAAAGCTGGAAACTTTTAAGCGCTTACCAGCGCTTCGCAGCGCTGGTGACCCGCGCAGGAAAATATATGAACGCGCGCCGATAATCACTGAGCGGTGCCGACAAGTTCCGACAAGCTTCAACACGCGCTGGTCAGCGCTGGGAAATCATCGTCCGATGAGTCCGACATTTTGCTTAGTCTGCCTCAACCTGCTTCCTTTGTGTAGAACGGTCCAGCGCTGTCAAGCGCCGGTAAGCGCTTATAAGTTTCCAGCTTTCTTTCTGTATACGGCCTTAGCTCTTCGTAAAACATAACAGGAACTCAAAACCACAATCTAGAATTATTTTTGTGCAAGGCCACCTCTTCATTTTAGAAATTATCGCCTGTACAGACAATGGGGTTTTACACTTTTTCATAAAAAAGCATTGTCTTAAATTGACAAAGAATTATTAATCCATTAACCTATAATAGCTGATGTGGCATGTTTCATAACATAAAATTCCTATAACATGACTGTTTTATTTCATCTCTACCTCAAATAGGGCATCGAGTTTCAAAAGCGATTACTTCGAGCTTAGTGTTTTCCTTTAGGCTGCAAACTGGGCGGCAGCGACAGCGGTGCGGGCAGCGGCGCGGGCAGCGATTTTCGCGACACGATAGAAAGTATTGGGCTTGTATGAAACCGCGACAACTCGCTCGAGCGCTCGCAGGCGTGGAGAACGGCCCGGATTCCCCCGTCGCTGCCCGCGCCGCTGTCGACCTCGCTGTCGCTGCCGTCGAGTTTGCAGCCTTACATCTGTTTTCAACTTTTTTCTTCTGAATACGAAGATACAGAGTGGTTTAAGAAATAAATTGGCTTTATAAAACATTGCTATCTAAATATAAAAATATGCAAAAGAAATCACCCGACCAGGACTCGAACCTGTGACCTCTCGCTTACCTCTCGAACGAGGGCTCTTCCAACTGAGCTACCGGGCTCCATTGGGTTAGCAATATGAATATAACGTAAAAACAGTATATTATGCTAAGTGATTTCTCGTCCAGCAAGCGTAGGTCGCAAGTTCCAGTCCCGGTCGGGTAATTTTATTTAGCATATTATTCAGGAATTTAAGAATAATTGAGCATTATTAAAAGCAAAAACAAAAAAATAATATTATAGCACCCAAAAGTAGAACTCTTTATTTTTGATAACAATTGTCAAGGCGCGTGTTTTTCTACTAACTCCGGTTCGTTCAAGCGTGTAAGGCTGCAAACGACAGCGACAGCGACAGCGGCGCGGGCAGCGATTTCCGCGACACGATAGAAAGTATTGAGTTTGTAAGAAAAACCGCGGCAAATCGCTCTCACGCCCGCTGGCGTCGAGAACGGCCCAGATTCCCCGCGTCGCTGCCAGCGCCGCTGTCACTGCGTCCAGTTTGCAGTCTCAAAGTACCTCATGGATGGTCTTGAAACATTTTTTCTTCATCTTCACTCTAATAGTTAATTTGTTAGACCGAATTCACTAAATTATTTAGGTATTTATTTATTGCAGGAAATCTTACAGCTAAGTGTTTACACATACTAAAAAAATAGTTTGACTAAGTTTTTAAACCGACTTCAAAAAAGGAGGTTATCAATTTGACCCGTATGTATGTTATAGTTTCAGAACTGCCCATTTTTCGAATATGTCTATACCAGCGTCTGAATAAATGTGCCAAATTTCAAAAGTGTATGTATGTAAGTACCTATTTATGTATGTATGTTTTTATGTTTATGCTCGCATATCTCCGGAACTACAAGTCAGTAATTCAAGTCAATATTTCAGTAATTTTTCTTTTGTTGTAGGTACTAGGTATTGTTCAACTTAGGGAATATTGCAAGTTTTATCAAAATCGGTTCAGTAGTTTTTGAGATAGTGAATTTTAACCGTTTTTTTATGTTTGTGTTCATATCTCCGGAGCTGTAGGTTCGATTTAAGTTATCCTTTTTTTGTGATACATAGTATTGTCCACCTTAGGGAATACTGCAAGTTTCATCAAAATTGGTATAGTAGTTTTTGAGATAGGGAATTTCAACCGACCAAATAAAAATATATATCTAGCGACAATACCAATTACCTAGTTTACCCTAAAACTTAAGTTTAAAAAATAAGAAATAAAAATATTCTTTACAAAAATAAAACCGACTTTAACCGAAATAAAAAAAGAAAACAATAACTTCTGTTTTAAATAAACTCACTTTAATATACCAACTAAGTATTCTTTGAAGTAGGTGCCTGCCCGAATTAATGTAAGTGTAATGAAAAAATCAATCGTTAAAAGGCGCCGACTTCAAAAAATATTGAGTTTATTTTAACAGAAGTTATCGTTTATATTTTTTACTTTTTAGTTCAATTTTGAAGTCGGTTTTTTTAATATTTTTATTTGATTCCTCATTCCGATATACGACAACAAATTACAATAAAATAAACTTCGTTGATTGCTATCACTCTTTAATACTTTCCTCTAACTACTTAATATAAAATATTTACTATGAAACAGCACTTAAATTAAGGTTTGATGTACAGGGTGTCCCGCTTACCTTGTCGGAGGTTTTCTAGTACCCATAAGCATAACAAACAAAATATAAAAAAAGAAAAATTCAAAATTTATTTTTCAATTTTTGTATGAAAGAAAATGACGAAATTTATTGCTGTCATACAAAAACTGAAAAATAAATTTTGAATTTTTCTTTTTTTCATATTTTTTCTGTAATCCTTATGGATAATAGAATAGCTCCGAGAAGGTATTATATAGGGTAAGCGGGACACCCTATATAGATTTTTCTAGAATAATATTTTTACTAAGTATTTTATTAGTATTATGCTAATTATCAATAACCTAAAATATCAACAAAATAATCAATCGTATAAAAAACCTAACTATACCTAATAAAGCTGTCGCCAAATATCAATGGTACAGGGTATTGTTTGAAGAGCCAGTCTAATATATAAAATTCTCGTGTCACAGCTTTCGTTGCCATACTCCTCCGAAACGGCTTGACCGATTTTGATGAAATTTTTTGTGCTTATCCGGTATCTATGAGAATCGGCCAACATCTATTTTTTTTATTTATATGGCAAAACAACGTTTGCCGGGTCAGCTAGTATCTTTATAAAACCGCGAAAAGTGGGGCTGATTTATGAGAACAAGTTAATTAACCCTAATACTGTGACGGGACCATTAAAGGGCCCGAAAAAATGATCAGAAAGACACGCAATTTTAGAATAGTCAAAATAAATTATCCTACATATTTGAACTACTGGGTTATTTGATGTGGTTACAATTAGATCCTTTTTTATTATTACTTTAGTATTTTTTAAGACTTAGGATTTTTTGTTGCACGATATCTGCACAAAGGTCAGTTATTATGGTTTATATATTGTACGTTTACGTCCAACAAGTAGTAGAAATGAAACACACACGTATAGATATAGGTATATTCAGCGCAAAAAACTGATATTAGCCACACTCAAAATAAACATCTTTAATAACCCATACAAATCAATTACAAAAGTTCTTGCGGGCTTTAATACACTATCAGCGCCATCTATCGGTCACCGTTCTAAACATCCCGCCCACCAAGGACTTGTCCTTTACACTTTGCAATACAGTCCTAATAATATTAGAACATTGGTAAGTCTAAGTTATTAAAATTATAAATAAAACCTTTATGTTACAAAATATTCTATTACACAACTAGTAAAATATACCGCCCACCGTGATGTATACAAAAATATATATATTTATTAAACAAAAAAGATCAAAATTTACTCTTTACTCAATACTGATAGTTTATTTATTGGGCGTTTTAATATCTTATTTTTAACCTTTATTTCAACAACTCTAGTAATGTTATCTTTACCAACAAATTTTGAAATAATTCTACCTAATAACCACTTCGCGGGTGGGATATTATCTTCTCTAATTAGTACAACGTCATCAATATTAGGTTCGGGTGTTACATTGGTCCATTTCTGACGTTTCTCTAAATATAACAAATAATCCTTAGACCAACGCTTCCAAAATTGATTAGTTATTTTTTGAATTAATTTCCATCTATTTAATCCAATTACATTACAATCAGAATAGTCTATATCATCTAAGTTAATTAATGGTTCCCCTACCAGAAAGTGGCCAGGTGTGAGGGGGAGTGGGTCATTTGGATCTTCACTAATGTAACTAATAGGACGCGAGTTTAGACATGCCTCCACCTGTGCCAAAACTGTTGACAGCTCCTCAAAAGTAAGAGTGCTATTACCTACTACCTTACGCAAGTGCAATTTAGTAGATTTTATTCCCGCTTCCCACAGGCCACCAAAATTTGGACTATGTGGTGGGATGAAATGCCACGTTACGTTGTGAGCGGTGAGCAATTCGACTATTTCTTTATTGGCAGCCGATTGAGAATTGTGCAACATCTCTCGTAATTCCTTTTCGGCTCCCACAAAGTTCGTGCCATTATCACTGTACACGTGTAAACAACGACCTCTTCTACCAGTAAATCTACGAAACGCAGCTATAAAAGCTTTAGATGTCAAATCCGAAACAGCTTCTAAGTGGACCGCGCGGGTGACCATACAGACAAAGAGACATATAAAACCTTTATACGATTTGGCTCCACGACCTGGTGAGAATCGAATGTCAATTGGGCCCGCATAGTCTACTCCAGAAGATAAAAATGGTTTACTTGGTGTTAGCCTCACCTTCGGTATCTGTCCCATTAACGGTGTATTTTTTCTCTGTGAGTAACGTAGGCAAGTAACACATTGTCTAAAATATTTTTTGACTTGTCTCCTCGCGTGCACAATCCAAAATTTACTTCTAATGAAGTTGAGCATCGCCTGAGGTCCACCGTGCATTACTGTGTTATGGGCATCTGCAATAATAACCTGGGTAAGATGACTTATCTCGGGCAAAATTATAGGGTGCCTACTATCATAACTCAGATCTGCCAAATGAATGCGACCTCCAACTCTCAAAAGGCCCTTTTCGTCAATAAAGGGACTCAGAGCGTGTAGTTCGCTTGATTTAGCAACGGTGCCTTTACCCCCGTTTGTATGTAGTTGCCGCATTTCATTTTGAAATCTCATACATTGCAATAACTTTATACACGTTTCTAATGCTTCGTTCTTTTCTTGTGGGGATACAGTCTTTGATATTTTCTCTCTTTTATCCGGTTTTTTGAAGTTCAATACTCTCCTTAAGTAAGCTATTATCCTTAACATTTTCGAAAATGATGAATATTTAGCATAAATAAATTGTTTTTCTTCTTCTAAGACGTTCTTAACTAAATCCTTATGAGCGGCAACTAAACACATCAATTCGACCTCCTTTTTATTTCTTTCCTCTTCCTTAGTTGTATAGTCCGATGCACTCAGCTCAATAACCGATTGATGTAGCCATAAAGGCCCATTCCACCAAAGAGACAGATCCTTCAGCTGTCTTGGTGGCATACCCCTAGATGCAATATCTGCTGGATTCATTTTAGTTTTGACGTGTCTTATTTGTTGTGCATCTAACATTGTCAAAATTTCGGAAACACGATTGCTCACAAATGTAGTCCATCTCGAAGGTAACCCTCGTAACCAAGCTAGGACTACTGTAGAATCCGTCCATGCGTATAAATCTTCTTTCGGAATGGACAGGACTTGAGATACTTCAAAGATCAATTTAGCAGCTAAAACTACTCCACATAATTCCAATCTTGGTATTGACAGTTCCTTTTCGATTGGTGATACTTTAGTTTTAGCCGTGATCAATAACACATTTATGCCTTCAACGCTGACTGTCCTCAAGTATATAGCAGCTGCATACGCCGATCTCGAAGCATCTGCAAACGCGTGCAATTCAGCTTTAACACCCTTTTTATGATGCATCCACCTAGGTATTTTAATATCTTTCAAATAAATTAGATGACTCCGGAAACTAAGCCATTCGTCCAAAAGATCTCCAGATAATTCATCATCCCATTGTAAATTTGATTTCCACAACTTTTGAATAAAAATCTTGGCTGTCACCACTACTGGTGCCACCCACCCTAAAGGATCATAAATCCGTGCAATGTCTGAAAGAATCATACGCTTTGTAATTATTTTACCATCTACTGTAGACAAATTAACTGAATAATGAAATGTATCGGTATCGCGGTTCCATTGAATCCCTAGGACCTTTGCTGTATTATCTTCTTTTATAACTAAAGACTCGTCTTTTGACCGTTCACCTTGCACAATATGTTGAAGTAGTTCTGTATCATTAGTGCTCCATTTCTGCAACTGGAAACCTCCTAAGTTTAACAGACCGTTCATTTGACTATATATTGTTACTGCCTCTTCTTTAGTCTCGCAACCAGTCATAAGATCATCGACATAAAAATCGGCCTTTGTTATTTTAGCAGCCACAGGATATTTACTTCCTTCTACGTCAGCCAACCTTTGTAAACTTTTAATAGCAAGGTACGGGGCACATGCAGTACCGAAAGTTAAAGTTAGTAGTTCATAATGACTCACCGGTTCGTCGATATTGTTCCGCCACAAGATTCGCTGAAATCGTCTGTCTTCTTTATGGACTCTCACTTGTCTGAACATCTTGATAATATCGGCGACAATACATATGGGATGCAGACGCCATCTCATTAAAAGGTGTCTAAGATCTTGTTGAATCTTAGGGCCTACAAGTAAGTTATCATTAAGTGAGATAGCATTGGCACCTTTTGCCGACGCATCAAAAACAACACGCACTTTAGTAGTTTGTTTATCTTCCCGTACTACTGCGTGATGAGGTAGATAAACTGCTTTCAAGTCTTCTTTGATCCTAAAATCTTCAATGCATACCATATGATTCAAATCTAAATATTCTTTAATTACTTTATTGTACTCTGTTCTAAGATTTTGATTAACTATTAATTTTCTTTCCAAAGACTTAAACCTTCTTTCTGCTATTAATTCTGAATTTCCATATTGACATTCAGGATCATTATCGCTAAATGGCAACCTCACAACAAACCTACCATCTTCATCTCTTGTAGTAGTTTCGTAGAATATTTTTTCACACCTTTCTTCTGAACTGTTTAATTTTTTCTCTAGTATATTAGGCTCATTCTCTACTTCCCAAAATCTCTTTAATAAGTGATCTTCATTTGCACGTATGTGCAAATTAATGATTTTCTCGCTCGCTGAGGCTGATTGTGACACTTTCCCTGAAATAATCCACCCAAAGATTGTGTTCTGCGCTATTAAATGTCCTTGGGGGTGTTTAACCATGTCACTCAATAACAAATCACCATAAACCTCAGCTCCCAGTAAAATATCTATTTTACCAGGTGTTGTATAACCTGGATCAGCTAGTTCTAAATTCACAATATCTAACCAATCAGGCGTGTTGATATACCTAGATGGAAGAAGAGCTGTCAACGTTCCTAACACAAATGCATTCACTTGGATTGTATGTTTAGGGTTATGGCGTGATTCTAACAACACAGTAACAAAATAATTAATGTTTAACTCACCATTTCCCAATCCTGACACGTGACCACTTACCGGTGTACGCCTTAGTCCAAGTGATTGTACAGTATGTTCAGTGATAAATGAGGCTTGAGAGCCTTGATCAATTAAAACTCTACACAAATGTCTTATACCTAAACGCGATTGAACCTTCACCACGGCGGTGGCTAACAACACTTGAGACGGCTTCTCCACAAAGTTAGTGATAATCTTCATATCACTATGTTCCGCTCGTTCACTTGGCCGCGTTGCTTCTGATGTGGGTATTTCTTTTATATTTCTACTTTCGACCTGGTTCTCAATTTGAAAATGTAGTAATGAGTGGTGTCTTTTGCCGCATCTTTTACACGAAGTTGACTGCTTACAATTCTTTACAGAATGTGATGGCGCTAAACAATTATAGCATAGTCTACTATTTTGAGCGAATTCATGTCGCTTGTTTGGTGTTAATTTACTAAATCCCTTGCAATTGAACAGATAATGATCTTCTTCACACATACTACACTTCAATTTATCTGATTTCATCACTGCATAAGAACGAACCTTCTCCGTTCTTTGATTACTACTAAAAGTTTTTGGGAATTTACTTGAATCGATCATCTCTAGAGCACGAAACCTAGTCTCCAAAAACTCATGTAACTCCTTCCAAGTAGGCAAAGTATTTGATGTAGATTCACCAATCTTCATCTCCCATTGGCGCAGTGTCTCGTGATCCAGCTTTGACACCACTAAATATACGATGATAACGTCCCAGCTGTTCGTCGGTATTCCCAGATTACTTAGTGATGTCAAACACGAGGAAGTGGTATCAAGGAGATGTTTCAGTGCTGTAGCTGACTCTCCATTGATTTGGCGCTGCCCAAATAGTGCCTTCAAGGTAGCATTGCAGTTGAAGCGCTTGTTGTTGTAACGCTTCGTCAGCTGCTCCCAAGCTGCGTCATAATTGAGATCTGTAGTTGCTAGGTTCCTTATAAGACTCTCTGCTTCACCCGATAATGTACTCTTTAAATAGTGTAACTTTTGAACCGCTGATAGACTTGTGTTATTGTGAATGAGTGAAGTGAATAAATCAAAGAATGTTTGCCATTCGTTGTATTTGCCACTAAATGTTGGCAGCTGTATCCTAGGTAATTTCACTTCAGTGATGTTCGGTTTAGTATCAGGCGACTTAGGTGATGAACTGAAGGAACGTAAATCTTCTCTCAAGAGGCTCTTATAAATAGTATAGTACTCTTCAAATTGATCTGCAGTCTCATTTTTAAAATAATCAACACCGCTGCGTTGTTCAGGTTTGATAGCCATAGATATTTGCAAATGAGTTTCCTTAAATTCTCGGCGGAGACCTTCTAATGATTCTAGGCGGGTATCTATGTAACTCTTGGTAATTCGTTCCTTTGGGCTTTTCTTATAATTTCGCTCTGCTCTTTTCAATGATAAAAATCTATCATCTTGGAGTGACAAATGTGCTATTATAGTGTCCATGTTTATATATGTATAATTCTCTCAAAAGATATATTTCTATTAATTATTTGAAATTAACAATGTAACACAGATTTTTTTCTGAATCCAACTATCTAATTACACTTTTGATTACGAGGCACTAAAGTATGAAAAAGTTGTAAATATTTTAAAAGTCCAAACTATTAAAAAACACAAAATAATGTTTAATGTCCAAAATAGATTATTTTTATTTCAATTTCAAAGTTCAAATTTCACTCTATTATTTTCTTCGTTAATTTTTTCTATGTCTTTAAACTTTTCCAACACTTAAAATCCGGCACTGATTCTATGTAAGTTCACTTTTTTCGAAATTGTTCTAAGTCAATGAAATACTTCAAATTTTACAAGTCCAAATTAACTGTATCTGAAATTATTCTAAGTCTGTAAAACACTTCAAAATTTTACAAGTCCAAGTTAATTTCTTTTCAAATTTTTCTAAGTCTATAAAACACTTTAAATTTTTACAAGTCCAAATTTTAACACAATTTTTCTAAGTCCAAGATTTACTTTACACTTTCACATTAAATTTACAAGTCTTTTTACTCACAGTTCTAAGGTCCAATTTCGCACAATTAATCACACTCACTCACTGTCGTCTATTCCAAGTCCATAAAATCCAAATTCCCTGGTTTCGGCACCATGTACGTTTACGTCCAACAAGTAGTAGAAATGAAACACACACGTATAGATATAGGTATATTCAGCGCAAAAAACTGATATTAGCCACACTCAAAATAAACATCTTTAATAACCCATACAAATCAATTACAAAAGTTCTTGCGGGCTTTAATACACTATCAGCGCCATCTATCGGTCACCGTTCTAAACATATATACGGAATTTGTTATTAAGTGTAATATTAAATTTTAGATGTGTTAACAATAATGTTCTATAATCTATTTGTTATGAGGAAATTAAAACTCATTATTTTTTTAACGTAACAAATTGATGGCCTTTTAAAAGCCCCTTCGTGGGGGTTGATTTCTAAATTACAGGCAACGTTTAGGAGCACTCAATCTCAATGAAATAGTTGATAAGTTAGAACGATATTGTAACGATGATGTGCTTCCAATTCAAATAACATTTTTTGGCAGAGTAATTTTGGAATTTGCTGATCTTCTACTAGGTTAATATATATCCAACCTTGCCATTTCATTTGTCCTCTGAAACTTATTTTTCCTCTTCTTCATGAACTTAGAGCAACTGGTACCATTCGTAAAATCAGTAGGTCTAAGTGTCCTCTCCATTTCAAAAAGACTGTAAGAGGATAATTTGCTGGATTACTTCAAATCTCGGGTACTTGTGTGAAAATTAACACTTTTATTTAATAATAGTTTATAAAACGTAGTCTACAATAAATAAAGATTTATTGTCATTCAACTTGAGACGGATTTCCATACATCGTTGGTCATGATTCTTTAGTTTGCCTAGCAATATTTTTGTTTATTTATAGATGCAATAAAAAATACAGTGTAGTCACTATTGCTTCAAACACTGTAACTCTTGCAGAATAGTAAAGAGATTTTCGCAAGAACATAAAAGATTAATGCATATTGACCAACCCTCAGCTATAAGAAAATACAATGACAATATGGAGGAGGAGTTGATTTCAATTGAAGGAGTCCATTGATTGGATCAGAACATAAGTTAAATCGAAGTTCTATTTGTGGCAAGAAATGGTATTTTTCCCTGTTTTGTCACACCTTAGACTTTGGCTTGGCATTATGCGGGGCAGCCATAGAAGCGGGGCATGCCGGAGAAAATGGTCATCTCCCTTTTCGTAGACCACTGGCAAAGGGTTTTTTCGTAAGCTACAAAAAGAGCTATAAGAGCTATATCCAACATGAATATTTCATTGTGAATCATCTCGATATGGTGGAGTTGACCACTTGGTCTAATACAGCGCACCCCAAATAAGATTTATAGTTTGCAAAATCATTTTTTTTCTTTGTCAAAAGTGTAAATTTCATTTACATCTTAAGAACTGCGCAAGTAAGTAATACTGCCGTAAGTAAAACTCTGAAATGTTCGCAAAATAATATAATGTGTGATATTTCATTTAGTGTTGTGTTATTTCTATCTGAAAATGTTAAAAATGAAAATCTCTTTGCAATACAATTTATTTTATTTTTAGTCTTTCAAATACATGTTACGACAGGCCTTTTAAAAGGCCAGCTTTTCCTGGCTTTCCCGGACACCTATAAATTATTTACTATTTTTCACAGTTATTATGAGCCTTTAATCATATCGAAAATTCACCAAAATCGCAAGCAAACATTCGTTTTAGTAACATCCGAGTTAAGTTCGGTACTGGGTACCTATTGGTTGGAGTAATGCTGCAAGAAACACATATTTATACTATATGTAGTAATTCATTTATATTTAAATATTGAATCAAAAACCCCAAGATTGAACCTATTTTAGATTTAGAGTGGCCGCTAGCCAGGCTATTGCATATATGCAATGTACTATAGTACATTACTGCAGCGGCCGGCAAGAGAGGCGTTGATGGATGAACGTGTGAATATGAGCCGAGGGTTTTTTAGTCCGATTCTATCTTAACGAGAAATTTAAAAAAATATTTAAGTTGGATATAAACATCTTTCTTTGTACCTGTATTTGATATTAAATTGAGTCGACGTACTGAAACTCGATGTAGTGAGAATCGACGTACTGGGGATCGACGTAGTGGGAATCGACGTAATGAGAACAACTCTACGAGGCGAAGCCGAGCCGCATATATGTAAATCCATCAATGCCTGGTTGCGGCCAAGGCTTGTATAGTACTTTTCTCAAATGATACGCGGAAATTAAACTAAGTAGTACAATTCAGAACTTTTATTTGAAAGTAAAATTATTGAATGCAAAATTCTTACATACATACATAACGTCACGCCTGTATCCCTTATGGGGTAGGCAGAACACCAGAGGTTACAGACCATCTGATGTCACGTTTGACCGATTTGGAGGTATTATAAAGATGGAGAGAGACTATTGTAGTGACAGGGGGTCAGCCTATAGCCAACAAAAACGTCTTTAAAACCTCTGCAAAATTCTTTTACGCGCCAAAGTATGTTTTTTTCTATGTGCAGCCAGTTCGAAATTTTAATTAAACCTTTGATAAGTTACCATCTTGGTCGCCATGTTGAGGAGTAGAAGATCGTTCCATTTTTAAATTACACGACAAATATGATTTTACATATAGTCTGGCTAATGAAAGTAGAGAATGAAAAACTCTGGCGAATTTAAAAAAATCCAATCATGGTAACCCAATGTTACCCAATGATACTTGATTAATTTTTTTTATGAAATTTTCGTAAAAAATAACAATATAGGTACTGTCCTACTTTTTAATGAGAAGTATATAATTAAATTGATAGGCAACTAGTATTAATCAGGCAAAACAAATAACACAATAAAATACAATAACTATTTTTATTCATTGTAATCGAAATCTGAGTCCAGCATTTCTATAGGTACGGAATGAATCGTTAGAGTCACTAGTATCGCTGTTTCCTACATTGGTTATGAAACTATCAATTTTTTTTTATTCATTTTCAAATATGAAAATTCCAAAATCTCAATAACCAAAACCACCAACAACCGTTTGATTGATGTTGTCAATGTGACACCAGAATAAGTTGCCATATAAAAAAATTGCAAAAATCCCCATTGTCTACTTTCGTTAGCCAGACTCTATTTGGCCGCTAAACACGACAGATATGGATTTTCATACAACTATTGCCGGTCGCTACTTGACCAGTGCAGCAAGTTCGATTTATCTAGAGGAAGGTTGTAAAATAATGCTCAAATTTCCAAGCAAGTTTGAGAAACATTATTTTAGCGTCACTTTCGTTTTTAAGTTTTTTCCTTTTTTTATTTGTTTTTGATAAGTTCACATACATCACACACAACTCTTTGTGATGAGCCCACTTCAGGACTCGAAGTCTCTCCTTTGAGTGACGAAGAGGTATTAGGCCATAAACCACCAAGTTGGCCCAGTTGGTGGATGTCGGAATTTTCAAGGCACTGAAATGGCTTCTAAAAAACCCTGACGACTACTGTATACAAATAAACAGCACCCGGGACTGACTGCTTAACGTGCCCTCCGAAGCACTGAAGTCGTCGTGAGAAATGAATAGTCGGCGGCCACTCATCCAAGTACCGACTGCGACGAGCGTTGCTTCTTTTATTTATATAAATTTGAACTTGATTAAGAACTTGTGTTATGGATACTAGATAACTGATATACTTAAGAAATATATAAACATACATATTGAATAAATACATATTTTTTATTAGAATAAACTTAAATAAACATATAAACATCCATGACATGACGACTAATATCTGTGTTCATCACACAGATATGCGCCGCTGCCGGGATTCGAACCCAGGACCTCTGGCATAGAGGCAATGTATGTTACCGCTACACCAGCCGGTCGTCTGAATATAGTAGTGATAGAACGTTTTTCTTTCATACCACCTGATAGAAAGTGCGCTTGATAACTATGGTGGTACACGTCCATCCATGAGATACTTTTTCACTCGACATTTAAAAGTAATATTGATTGATATACACAAAAGCAACTGCGCCACGACCACTTATCTATGTATAGTTTAATAGATGATACTTTTTTTTTGAAACAACAAATGAACATCACTTACCAAGCATCAACTCTCATCACTTAGCTCATGATCACGCGCATAGAACGACAGCAAAACCTCCGAACTCACGTAATATAACTTTTTATCAGTTTTTATAAGCGCTGTATCAAATAACAATCGATCATATGTATGCAAATTCATCAGTTTCTCATCTCGCCAGTTCTCAGCATGCTTGAAGGGGCAGTTGGGGAAAATTTTATATTTTTATTTATTTATTTAACAATAGAAAATAATACGAAAGTTAAAATAAAAAGGTAGTAAGAAATTGAGAACAGAGTACGCATTTATACAGAAATCTCTTCCAGCAGTCCTGACTTTTAAGTTTTTTGCATTTTATAATGCTCAATTATTCTTAGTGATCTGAAAAATACTGGATAAAATCACTCGGGATTCGAACCTAGGTCTCCCGCTTGCCCAGTAGAAGACCCAAGTTTGAGACCTGGTAAAGTGATTTTCTCTATCGGCAGAGCTTATCACGGATCTTTGGGGAAACTTTATATAAATTCATTTTTCTTATGAAATTAAAATTATTAGCATTTTTAACAAGGTTAAAGTATGGTCAATTGTTAGGGTCGCAAAGACTCGCTTTAGAATTTTTTTACCAATAAATAGAGCGATACAGTGTTATTGACTACATGCACTGTTATGAAGAGTATGTCTTCTTATTATACGGTACGCTTTAGTTCAGATTTTCAGACTTTTATTATGTTAAAAATAAAGTAAAAAACAGACATTTAGAAAACATTACAACATACAACAGTTACATTTAGAAAAACATACGGATATTGTGATAAAACTGTGTGGTCTTCACAGTTTTGGCCGATAAACCAATTTGTGAGTAAAATCTGTTTACTTAATAAAAGGTGATTAATTTACCTCTTACACACCTCAACTGCCTCTCTGAGGTTTAAATGCAACATCGACAGTTAATCATACGTTTGTCTCTTTGAGGTCTGGTTACGTTATCTTGCGGTTTGTTACATCATGCTTACCGACGATATTAGATAAATACCAACTTATGACGATATAAAATTCCTTACGTGGATGCAAAATGTGGTTAACTTAATAAAAAAATTATCGATATATACTATCCACTAGCCAATACTGGGCTAGTTTAGTGGTAGACGGCCTACACCTCCTCGTCCGCTCCTCGTCATATGTTCTATCATACATTGGTACTTGACCTATACTTCTGATACCGTGTCTGTCTTATCACGTGATACTGGCAGTAATAGCACGTCGCCTAGTATCGACGGCTGGTTGCAATTATAACCAAAAAATAAGAATAAGAATGTCGTTTTTAATGATGATTGGATCAAATAACAAACACCTTTTTTGAATAAATAAAATTCCATTGTTTATCCCGATACTTCGTTATGATATAGTAAACGGTAGCTTCACCTCATTTCATATTAGTATAGATAAATTAATTTATATCTACTATTAAATGCTTGAAATTTACTCAAACTGACACATTAATAAACCAAGATGCCTAATCTTAGGTTGTGGAGATCATGCAGTGGAACTAGGTCTTATCCTAGTAGGTACCTTAACAATGAGACCGCAGCCAGCAAACTGATCTGCATTTAAACCTAGGACCACGTAACAGAGAAAAAACATCATCCAGCTTATTATACACAAACACAAAACCATTACAAATTCTATTCATCTGCATACCGTTACACCTCTAATCTTAACCCTAAAAAATCCCCCTTGGTATACAAAAGACCCAGCAATACGATAATTCGGTAGGTCAGAGTTCTTATTGTCCGATTACACCAATGGTGTTTTTTCTACCATCGGTCACTTTTGTCCAGCATTGGTCCAGATGACCCCTGTTTTATGTTTTGATGTAATTTGAGAAGGGTCAAGCTTATTTTAATAATTGGTCACTGGGAAGGGTTACGGTGTGATGTGATGGCTAATTATTTATGTATGAGAATATAAAATATATCTTGTTTATTTGATGACGTATGTGTGTTTATTTATTCAATTTTAACAATTTTTTACTTAAAAAGATGAAAAGTATATCGAATTAAGTATACCATTAAAAGGTCTATAAATAATTCGATTGATTTATTTTAAATATCTAAAATGTAAACCTTAAACTTATACACAATAGAATACATTCTGTATATACCTATATAACAGATGCACCAATACTTGAACTTATTTTAATACTCTAGCCATCATAAACAATTTCCCATAACCATCCGGTTATTAAAATTCAAAAACATAGAGTTTGCACAACAGATTACCAACGATCATCTTAAGGAAGTCTTTTTGACCCATCGTCCGTCCAGCTGCTGTCTCAACAATGGGTTATCTAAGACCGTTGTGTTGCAAAATTTTAATTGCAAAAATTTGCATAAATAGCAAAGGGTTAACACCTGAATAGGAAGGACAGTGAAAGGATACGCTCTATGATTGATTACAAGTGGACAGACTAGAAGGGTAAAATAGGTGGATGACAGAAGACGAAGCTTGGTTACTTGTTTGAAATTTTGAATTTTGAAAATTTGCAATTTTACTCACGCAAAAAAATTGATATTCATAATGGGATACTTTTGTACAATACGTTAAAATGAATTTATTATAAAGTTCATTAATAATATGTACATCTAAGTATTTTTTATTATTAGTATAAGTTTATTAAGTCTTAAGTTTTTAAAAAAGTGAAAGCGAGCAGCCAATCTAAAGTAACAAACAAAAAGTATAGTTATACTAAAATACGATGAATGATGAAATTCATAGCGCATATCAAAAAGCTAGTATTAATGTTTTGCGAGCCTTCAAATAGAAAAACTTTTAAAATCTCAAACTACCTACATGAAATGACGTTTTAAGAAATAGATTGTAGAGATAAAATATGCATTAGTCGAAACTTCAAAGAATCCACTATAAACGCAAATAAAAAACTATTTAAAATTCACGAACATTAATTCTTAGACACAACTGCTGACACCATCTCCTTTATGGAACAAAACGCGACCACTAATCTTATTCCAACATCCCTTAGCCCCAATTTCACCGTGTAATAAAACGCGATCAATTCGAGTTGAACTCAGTTTACGCGTTAAAACGAGTTCCGCCTTCTATTTTTCTTTAGTCAGATCCGAGATTTGTTAATCTAGGATCAGAAGGAAATCGGTGAAATCGGGGCTTAGTCTCAAGGAAAAAAAAAACAAACATCCCATCACAATAAACTGCTAAATTACCATAAACAAAGTATTATAAAACGGCGGTTACCAAAAACCAGTCCAAACCGGTTTTACCCGGAAACTGTCAGATCTTATAGTTCCGCGACACCGAATTACAATCGCTTCTTTGTTTTTTTAAACGATGGGCCAATTTGACCAGGCGCTGGTAGCAAGGGGTAATGCGATTAGAGTGAGAATCTTTGGATTTCGGTCCAAGATAATGGATGGACCATGTAAGGGTTTAAATTAATGTTATGAAGAATCAAAAGGAAATATCTATTGTGAAAATTTAAGCTGATGTGTGCATTTCTCACGGATGCTGCTCGTTTTGATGCAAAATTGTATAGCTGTGTAAAATTCTGGCTAATATGGATCAATCATGTACTTATACTTTCCTTATTTTTTTTTTTTTTCCAAGTAACGTTTTTACCAAAAACATAATAGTATCTGAGTCAATGAAAGTTTCGGAACTCAATAAAGATATAACGAGTAGGTTACTACTTAAGTATTAAGCTTTGCGTATCCTACACGCGCAAATTGTTAGAAGGGTCTAAAAGGTTTATATTATTATGTCACGATACGATCTAATGTTACAGATTAAGTCTAAGGCTTAAGCAGAAAGAACCTATTGTTTCTGTAAGGTAATTATTATTTGTTAGATGTTTCACGCAGTTCATCCCGCGCAAGTTCTAATCCCTTGTGAATATTGGGATAACAGAATTCTATATATAATTCCAGTTATCTATATCTGTATGAAATATATAGATCCACCAACTCTTTTTGCGTGGAGTAACAAAAATCCATATACATTTGGCTATAAATACTGTTATCTACAATTAAAAATAAACCAAATATTTCATTTGAATTTGGAATATATGATTTTTCAATGTGTTTTCTCACTTTGGCGCCAATACATTGTATAATATTTTGCTTTATTAAAATGGAGTAGGGTGATAAAGAGAACCGAATCGCTGTGATTGCTACACAAAGTAGGTATGGAGCCAAATGCAATTTTTAAAACTCTCCATACGCTTGGTAGTCAAATGTTTGCGTGCCGGGCCTCTGTTTGTGACAGAAAGAGGTCTGGCCATCCACGTAGTTTTCGTACGAAAAAGGTGGTCAAAGCAATAAGGGAAAGAATTCGAAGAAATCCTGTCCGAAAGCAAAAGATTTTATCTCGAGAGATGAAGGTAGAACCATGAACCACGAACCACCTAGAACCATGTCGCGTATTTTGAAAGATGACTTAGGACTTGCAGCACAGATGCACAGTTTATTTCTTAACTGATAATTTAAAAAAGAATATAATGGTAAAATCGAAACAACTACTGAAGCGTAGGCACGTAAGCGAATGAGAATTTTTTAACAATTGAGCAACATTTTAACAAACACTATGACTGTAAATAATTGAAAAAATGTGTTAAATAAAATCACCCGACCAGGACTCGAACCTGGGACCTCTCCTTTGCCGGACGAGAGCTCTTCCACTGAGCTACCAATATAACGTAAAAACAAAAATGTGTTAAGTAATTTCGAGGCGTATCGCCAGGCCCCGGTAACTCAGTGGAAGAGCTCTCGTCCGGCAATTGAGAGGTCCCAGATTCGAGTCCTGGTCGGGTGATTTTATTTAACACATTTTTTCAATTATTTAAG
This sequence comes from Stenoptilia bipunctidactyla, assembly GCA_944452665.1. Lineage (NCBI taxonomy): Eukaryota > Metazoa > Arthropoda > Insecta > Lepidoptera > Pterophoridae > Stenoptilia > Stenoptilia bipunctidactyla. The sequence goes on from OX101741.1 coordinate 14,558,227, forward strand.
TGTAATTAAGCATTTTAAATGAAAAAACTTTAAAATATTATTACAATGATTTATTATATATACTGTATTTATGCTTAAAGTTCCTAGTCGACTGAGTGCAACGTGGGCTTTATTGACTTCAGTGATGGTTTGGCGGGGTGAAGCTATGAAGGAGTGACTGAGCCAAACTTTTGTGAAAAAGGTATCAAAACATATAAACATATAAGTGTAACATGATACCATTCTTGAGAAGGTAGCTATCCCTTTTAAAAACACCATGTTCAATATCCAAGAATGGTCCTTCCAGCAAGACTCGGCGCCGTCATTTGAGTCACGAGTCAGACTCTAATAGAGGAGCTTTTGTTTATGCATATTACTTGACAATACCTAAGCGAACTCAGTAAAAAAATTGACTGAAATGGATTAGCTTTTGCTCTTGTAATTTTAAAAGAAATGCAATGACAAAACCTAGTACTGTATAATACATATTCACTCAAATAGATAAGCTTTTGTCAAGATGAAAAGTAGGTATATCTTTGTTTGATATACATTGCGATGAAAGAGATAAGCTACGAGAAGGGCTCCCGCACCGGAAGGCAGAATCAGTACGGTTAGGTGCGACGACGAGCGCAGCGAGGAGGAGCATGTTAGGTTGCATATAGTTATACACGTGCGCGAGCCGAGCGAGCGAAGCGAGCGGTGCCGCGGCAGCGGCCGGCGAAGCGCCATAAACCTGGTCAGCTATTACAGTCAACCCTGGACAATCCCGACATGGTCAAAAGTCAAACGATAAGTCATCAAAATAACGATGGTCATAATGCAAGCACATTTTATTTCTATCTTTGAAAATCAGAACAATTGCCATTTAAGTATCAAATTGAAGCCAACGATCGGTAAATATCGATATCAAATGGGATAGCTTTTGTTGCTGTAATGTTCAATTGAAGTTATCTCACAAAGTCTACACGACTTCGGTCAATTTCTGTACTAGAATGGATTAGGGTATGGGCAAGTTTTTGTCATACAAAAGCTAAGCCAGTTCAGTTTGCACTTTCACTCTAATGGTATAGCTTTTGTAAATACGCCGCCGGGTCATAAGGCTCGGTCCACGCAGTCTTGGTTGAAAACGAACGTTTCCGACTTCATCCGATCTGAAGACCGGCCGTCGTCGTCTAGTCCCAGTCTTAAACCGCTGGATTATGATTTATGGTTAGTTTTAGAGGCTTACTCTAAACACCATGATAATAATTTGGAGTCCCTAAAATAATCCATACGATTGGCAGTGAAGAATTTTCCGATGAAAAGAGTGCGTCCTTAACGTTTAAAGGAATGTATTCCGCAGCCAATGAAGACCACTTCGAATAACATTATTATGTTTTTTTTTTTATATTTATGTATTAAACTAACACACTGTAAAAGTAATAAAAGCAATTTTTTCTTTGTGAACAATATTTATGGCAAGGCTAGGTAATATTATTATGATTACCGCGACACAGTTCTGCCTTATCCCATCAAGAATTATCTAAATTGCGAAGCTTAAAAACAGTTGTTAAAAGATTAACTAATAAACAAACATTCTCACACATACATCTCAAATCTCGTTTAATTTCTAAGAACAGTAAAGTCCGGCGTAATACAGTAAAGCGCTAATTTAACTGTGATCTATGCGTTCAAAGTTCTAAGAACTTGAGTCACTGAGTAGAGAGGCTGTGGGAATAGATTGTCACTTCGCTGACCCCGAGTCTTTCCCAGGCTGTATAGCAAACTAGCCAGAGGCCAAGTATACTTAGTTAAAATTAATAGAGATTAAGGTAACTGAATACGAAGATTCGGATTTAGCCACGCACTTGACTGTACGGAGTAACTTTTTGGACATGTTTGAAAGACTATTAAAATGAAGCATAGTAATGAGTTTTGTCAAGAGCTTGAGAATTTTAAATGATAATACTTGACAGAAATTTTGCTACAATGTTTCTTTTTTGCAATGTGCCAAATTAGACACGTCTAATCGTAATGGAAGTTAACAGTTTATTGAATAAAAAGTAGGTACATGCCTTTTTTTGCCGCCAAGAAAAGAATAGACATCCAGCATAGTAGCTCAAACTGGGAAGTAGGTGAATGCTGCAGTGCGATCACAGAACTTTATCAAATCGTTTGTTAACGAATGTTCGTATAGTATGGAGACGGTTTTTAAGAAAAAATTTAAATCTATCCATTGCCGCACGGCCTGTTTAAATAAATGTGTGCTTTGTTAATTTTGAATGTTTGTAAACATGTTGTACTCATAAATATCTGTAAAATAAAAAATTGCAATGTTACTCAAAACTTGCAACCGACTCCATAGGTACTATACGAGCTTTCGTAAACATTCGTTAATATACGATTCGATAAAGTTCTGTGATCGCACTGCTGTTACGCACAAAAGGACCGTCTGAATAATACATGTTGAGGACGCGTATCATACAACTCCCCGGCAATTTAATTAAAAAAATATATACAAAATTGTGTTTTGATAAATAAAGACATTACACAAATATTGTTCTAATCCTTTGCGAAACCTCATTATGTACCCATTATTCAATAAACAGTTAACTTAGAGTATATGTCCACCGCGGCTACAAGTTACATTATCTATTCGATCAGTCCAATTTGTCACTACTTTTTCTAAGTTTGTCCGTATAGCGTCAATGGCGGCTTGAATATTGGCGCCAAATCTTCAAAAGCTGCTAGTTTGTGGGCAAAAATTTATGTCTTAACACGACCCTGTATCTGACCCTATATCTTAGCAAAGAGACGACAAAGACCAAAAAGTTGAAAAAGGCGATGAATCGACACTTTGGTGTCTTCTTCAACCTTTACTTCAACCATACTTCCATGCTGGACTGGGAGCGAAGGAAAAACATAGAATGTGCAGGCTGCTTCTCATCCTAGGCATACTGTAAAAGTCAGTTAAGGGACAGAGGTTTAATGTGAGGTTTTTTTGTTTCTCTGTCACTGCAATTGTCTCTCTCCATCACTATGAATAAATAAAAGTAATAATAAATTTCTTTAATGTGGCAACTTGGCCCACTGATTAGTTTTACAACTTAAAATTAGATTAGTGAAACAAGAAATATTCATAATTTATATATTCACTACTGACCACTTAGCATCACTATTTCACCGTATAAAATAAAAATATAGCCCCGTTATGTAATTAAGTAGATTTTAGGTATTAAATAAATCTTTAAATTGATGATATTTAAGAGATAACGAAGTATACTATACAAATGAATTACAATAAAAATTAAAATATTAAATTGTTAAAACATGTCAAATATCAAAATTTACATTGCCATCAAAGATTTTGAAAACAATTTTTTAAATTTAAACCCATAAATAATCTTCAACACATTCAAATTAAATATCAAATTGATTATATCTGGCTTGAAAGTGGCATCACATTAAAATTAAACAACTACTATCTACATTAAAATTAATACATCAAAATTAAATACAATTAAATAAGAATAAATTATAACCTCTGGTGTTCAGCTTACCCCATTAGGAAGGGATACAGGCGTGAAGTTTTGTATGTATATTCAATCTTTCGCGCTACAGTAGCTATATTCCCGCCGGTATGCACATTTCTTGGTCTTTTTGATGGTTTTAAATCGAAACGAGAAAAAAAGGTGGGAAAACAATAAGCAGTTTTTTCCCGCTTCATGAAAGCCGGCAAGCGGGCTCTGAAAGCAACTGATGGCAGGTAAGGTAAGTAGTATCCAGGCCCATGGATATCATGAATTAAAGATGGTAAGATTATTTGCACGAATTGTGAATTGTTTTAAAATTGTTTGCTCTCTAGGCCATATATGAAAATCATTATGTTAACAGTAAAATGGACGAAGTGCTCTATGAACTTCGCTAAAAGATAATTTTTTAAAGTAAATTCGCATAATTCTAAAGACGAATTGACAAACCATACTGAACAGAATTTTCAACATACTCGTAGTTGGACATTCTAAAATGTCGAACCAAAGACAAACTTAGAAACTTTGAATCATCATCATCTCAGCCCGCGCTAGTCAACTGCTGGTGCTAAAAAACACCTGTTATTTTTAAAATTGGAATCATCGATCGAACAGCTAATGACCATATATTTAATTTATGTGGGATAAGTTAAAGTACTTTATCACTAACCCAAATTTGATCTCAACCTTACCTGATGTTATTCTTTACCTGGGTTTAGGAAATATTAAAATCTACCATGTATGATGTCTATGTGATCATAATTATATAATAAAAGTAGTTACTTAATTTTTCACTAGAATTCCCCATAAGTAAACACTACTATGTTACTCTTCACTTTACTTTACATACTGATCCAATCGCGGCACGTGATCTGGCTTGCGGATCGCTGCCAACGCTAGCGTAACCATGCGTTGCGTAATCAATTCTTTAACTTTCAGTTAAGTTTACTCAGTAAATAATTAATATTTATTTTTTATTAAGTATATCTTTTCTCTTCATGTAAACTATCACGTCCTTGAATTTCACAAGTGACCCACCAGTCACCATTTATATCCCCTTATCAAAGATACACACGAAAATAAGCTCCTATTCAAAAAATATAGCCTTCCCGTAGAACGAGCTGCCAAACGTAAAAATATTTTTTTAAATCCGCACATTGGCACAAAAAGCAGCTTTATTAGGTATATGTATTGGTATAATATGAAGTTTTAGTTATACTGCTTTAATCGTAGGCTGAGAATAAATATACTAATTAATTATTAATCATTCATTAATCAATAATTAAATAATAATCAGGTTGACAGTAACAATAACTAAAAAGACACCGAAATCTTAAATTACAACGTGATAAAAACCTGCTAAAATTACTTTTATTTGGTTTTTCTTCAAATAAGAATACAGAAGGGATATAATTCCAATTGGTTTATAACTAAAATGTTACCAAATCAATCAATTGCAGGCGCTTAATGTAATATATATTTGTAAATAGGTATCTTATAAATATTGTGTTGAATATGCTTGTCCTGTTTGGAGCCATTCTGCCCATGAAAAACACTAAGACATGGCACTCAACGAAACTTGCCGGATCATTACAGATTGTCTAAGGCCGACCCAGGTACAGAAACTGTATCCCCTGGTAGGAATTGCTCCCCTAGACATCAGAAGAGAGGTGGCTGGCTCTGTCGAACGCTCCAAATTGGAAAGCGATGCCCGCCACCCAATGCATGGTTACTCCACGGTACCCCGAAGGCTGCAGAGCCGTAATAGTTTCCTAATACGTAGCACCCCAATTCAGGGCGAGGTCTCTAAAGTGCGTTGTGAACTGTGGCAGAAAAAACTCGGGAACTCAATAACACCTTTTGTTCCACTCTTGGAGAACCTTCCGCCTGCACACGATCTTTCATGGCCGACATGGAAAACCTTAAACCGGTTCCGAACCCAGGTAGGTCTCAGCAATGACAATCGCTGCAAGTGGGGTTTCTCTGAGAGCTCAGACAATAAGTGTGAATGCGGGCATTCCCCGCAAACAATGACGCACCTACTCACCTGCCCAGTATGTCCACATAGCTGCACACTCCAGGACTTGATGGAGGCTAGCGATGGTGCTGTAGAGGTGGCGAAATTTTGGACGAACAAAATTTGAATTTGTGTCGACTCGCAAGAAGAAGTATTGTATTATATCTTTGTGTCACTAATATTAATATGTATATACTGGGTGTGTCTATTATTGGTGGTGGAACTAACTGTGATGTCTATTGTTTTAGGTAACTCAATGTTCGGTCTTCGTCGCGCTGCACATGAATCTGTAATTCCTAATACCGTGTCTGTCTCATCACGTGATACTGGCAGTAATAGCCTGTCGCTTAGTATAGACGGCTGGTTGCCACTCAACCCAAAAATTGAATTGAACTGAATTAAGCGTACCTAGACATTTGTAAATCTCTTTAACTAAATATGATGTTTTATGTTAGCTTAAAACAAATTAACTTAATAATTTGTCCACTAACACTAACTGTTAGCGTTTACTCTTCCTATTGCAACGAAATGAAATAATATTATTTCACTACTTCACTTCAGCTAATATCTTTATACTCCTTTAATTTACGATTAAATAGTCTTTTCAACCAACTTCCAAAAAAGGAGGAGGTTATCAATTCGTCTGTATGTTTTTTTTGTGTCTTTGTTACACGATATTTCGGACAATTATGGATCGATTTTGAAAATCCTTGTTTCATATGAAAGAGGATATTTCGTAGTTGGTTCCATATACATTTCATCGAAACCGGTTGAGCACTTCATAGAAAATTTTAAAGTTTTGAAAACATATGTATGAGTTCGGAGTATGATTACGTGGATGACATCATAACTCAGCCAAAGTTTTGACGTGAAGTCGGTTTTTTTAATGCTCTGCATTCGTTGATTATTTCAATACTTATTTTCCCGCGTTTGACTTCACAGAAAAAGGATGAAAGCAGACGGGCCTAGGATTAAAGTAAAGTGAAATTATAAAAGTACCTATACAGGGTGTACCATAACTCAACGTAAAGCCAAAACAGGGTGACAGGATTGATTGTAACCATCATGAGAAAAATCAGAAAATAAATCTATCCCATGCAATTTGAAAATTATGGGCATTTAAGAAAAACCTAGAAATTTTGTCAAACTGTAACCATTTTTTGGTTTGACCGAATTGTGGTTAATTTTTATTATTGTCGTTCATTTAAACTCTGGAACCTTATATTGGAACTTGGATTATTGTCGTCGAAATGTATTGTTTTAAATCTAAGATCAAGGATTGAATAAGATTATCGCAATCAACTATTGTAGTTTCCGTTTTGTATTAAACCTAATACTTCGAACTCTTCGTCTGTGTTACGATACGTTTTATAAGTATGTGTGCCAAATTTCGTTTCAGTCAATTCAGTAGTTATTGTGTCAAAGAGTATCATCTCTTAAACCCCACAAACTTTAACGTTTCCAGACGGAAATTAATATTTTCAACAATTACACCACATTATCTAGCGCAAATTAAGTTTCTTGAAGAACTTGTGCTAAGGATACTATTGTAAATTAGAAAAAATATCATATAAACACCCACGATTTGACGTCAAACATCCGTGTTCATCACACAAATATCCTTCGTATCCTCCCACCGGGATTCAAGTCCAGGAACTTCTAGCATAGAAGCCACACACCAGCCGGCTGTAAAAATTTCTATATAACACAGTTTATAAAAATCACAGATTATACTATTATCAATTACCCAAAACACAAAACAGTCGTAATTTAAGATAAAAGCGGCTCTACATTTCACCCCAACAATACAACACTCACATCTCCATTCTCTCACCCACATCATAAGAATCCTATTGTTGAACGCCATCCAATTTGCATAACCCTGCGATGCCCAAAGACAACAAAGCTGCACTATCAACGGGTCTAAGTGACCCATTTCTAACACCAATACCTTCTTTGAGACCACGCAAAAATTCTCACTGCTCACAACAATGCCCATCTGTCACCAACCCTTTTTGCGAACCAATTTTTATGGGAATGATTTGACTATGCTCTATTTTTTGCATTGTCCGAACGTCTTGAATAGCCAAATGTGTAGCCGTTGGCGATAGTTTATATGGATTTAATACAATGCGTTGGATAATGGACGCTTTATTTCGATGTTTTTGACAACGGCTTAGGTAACAATAATGTCTAACGTTTGACGGTTTACAACGATATATTTTTAACGACCTTCTTATTAGGTACGTACTCTTTAAAAATTAATGTACAAACATTTCAATAGAAAAACTACATACAATGAAGAAGCTTATGTAATAAATGAATTTTATTTAATAATAATGGGATTTAAAGAGTTCAGTTGTGACTGGATTTATGTTGGTATTGGTAAATTATTTACTTTACTCAAAACTGACGACAATTAAACTATTAAGAAGGAAACCTGTAGCGTTCTCAAACAAGATCCTTATCTACTTCTTTCCTTACAAAAGATAAACGGTAACAAATCGCAGTCCCTAATTTCTACTAAATCAAGTTTGCGCGCGAAAGGTTATCGCATTTTTCCAAATTGCAGCCGTTATAGCTGCCGGTCTCGTTTTAATTGCTGGGGTCCAGCCGGTCCGGTGCAGGTATTGGACCCTCGCTGACCCCTGCACATCGCAAGGGTTAAGACAACCCTTTACGCCATTTTAAAGACCCCGAAATCAGTGCAGCGTGAGTGATGGGGTCACCGCGCGTCCTCCTGACCCGACTGACCTTTTCTTTGAATTCCACCCCTTTCTTACAAGGCATTATTTGTAAATCCTTTGCGAATCTATTTCATTGTTCATCGTTGTATTATTCGGTTGATTTTTCGGACATTGTCTATCGATATTTTTGCGTTCGTGAGAACGTTCTAGTTTCTATTGCAAAAATGTAACGTACGTTGGTGCTGCCCTATATCTGGGAAAGTTGGTGGCCTAGACAAAGGAATGGTCTCTTTTTAATGATCCGCCATTGTATTTAGTTACAGTTTTTGTTTGGTCAACTATGACCGTTGGACAACGGACTTACCGAAGGTATATAAGTCGGTTGTGAACGGTTAAGTTGGTTAGATGCTTTTTGGAAATGGCAATGGACAGTTCTTGGTCAAACACTCGAATTTTATGAATAGATGCCTGTGTATTCATAACTCGTTCACCTAAGAATATTTCTGTGGACATCTCGATATACCAAACTTGAAGTTGTCTTTGTAAAATGAGCTGCCTAATTGCTTCTCCGTATTAAGTTATCTAGGATCGTTTTTGAAAAACTTTTGAAAACAAAACATATGCTTCAAATTAAATATTCAACTAGAAATCTAAGGGACGATAGGCTGACCCCCTATCACTGCAATATCCTCTCTCCATCATTATCATACCTCATTTCTCAAACGTGACATTAGATGGTCTTATAACCTCTGGCGTTCTGTCTGCCTACATAAGAGATACAGGCGTGAAGTAATGTATATGTATAACTAGAAATGTACTTATAGATATTATAAGGAATCACTTATACTAACAACTACGTGCAACAGTATAACTTAGCATGTCATGTTGGGCTTGTATTGCTTACTGAGATTTAACGAACTACTTAGGTATCACAGTTAACTATACTGCTCTCAAATTGTTTAGAGAACTATTCATCATTATCATATATGTGTTTTGTCACACTTACACAGGTACTTGTAGATGTGGTTTTGAAAATTTCAGCTCCAATAATCTGGATTCCCAGGTGGATATTGCTTGTTAACGCTAAAGTTGTATGTATATGTATTTGCTAGGTCCTATTTATATTGGTGTAATAATAGTTTAATCTCGGACGACCACTTTGGCGATGGGGTAACACTGTCAGCTTTAGACGTCAATGGTCGCGGGATCGATTCCCGCACAACGCATTTGCATATTCGAATATTTATTCGTGTGCATTTAACATAATAATAATAATAAATTTATTGCCATTAAACTTAAAATTTAACAAAATATCAACCAAAAAAAAAGAAATGACAATTTAGGCAGCCTTTGAGCGATTTCTTCCAGACAATCAAAATATTTGTTTGCATTGATCTGGGTTTAATAATATATGAAGATTTGGTATGTGTTATTTCGAAAAAGAAATATATCTATTAAAATTATAGCTATAACACAAGGTATCTGCTTACTTTGGGATAATCGGTGCTGTGTTAAAACAAAACAAAATTAAAACAAATCTTAAGTAGTTTTTCTGGCATTTACCCAGAAACCCATTTAATGAAATACTTAAAATAGTTATATTGCAAGAGTTATAATTTATAACATGAAAACAATAACCCAAACCACAAAATACAGTAACTAGCACCTTCATCTTTACCTACCACAGTACCCATACTCTAAGCACTTGTTTATAACGCAATAAAAAAAAACAAATAAAATAAAAAAGAGGTTCAATAAGACGGAAACTCATCACAGTATACTTTTAAATTTAAACACTTGTTCCAAACGAATTAATAAAAAAAAAAAAAAAAACAAAAAAGAGGTAAAATAAGACGTTGGCTTTATCCGTAGTATCCCCGGATGCAGGGGAAGTCGAGCGGGGGCGAGTGGCGGGGGGGGGGCAGTAGGGGACAGTTGGCACGTGCGCCCGCGCAGGTGAGAGAAACCTGCGGTGGAGGTGCGCAACCTTTTGTTGGAAGCTGATTTGTTTTATTTTAGAACGCTTTTTATGTAAACTAATATAATAAAGATGGAGATTTTGTTGATTTTTTGAAAGCGCTAATCTCAGAAACAACCGGTCTGATTTAAAAAAAAATTTTTGCCTTTGGTCACTTTACTCTTGATAGGTTATAAGCTGTATATTTCATCTAAAATGCACACTGGATCAGAAGTTACGTAGCGTAGTAGCTGGTACTATTTAATACTCTTTTATCTCGAGCTGTCGACATTGAAACGTAATATTGACGCAATAAAAAAATTAAATAAATAGTGAATTTTTTCTTTTACTATTTTTATATGAACTTCATTACATGTATTTATATATAGTTACACTCATTAACCAAGACAAGTTTGCTTCACTCAATTAATTAATTTGTAACTCTTTATTTCGGTACCATTTCAGACACACATTACATAGAGTAGTGGGTTACCCATTGAGTCATGAAAGCTTGGTTGTTTGAAGATTACAAGTATCGCAATACATTTAAAGTTTTGTCCTCATGTTTAACCTATCGCACGTTTAAGCACATAATGGACGGATTCAAATATAATTGGAGAAAAGGAAAAACCCTATGAAAAATATGGTTACTAGTCTAAAAAATTCTGTCTTAAATTTACAACGCAATGTATCTGCAACAAATGTTGTGAACGCCTACAGTTTCCTTGATGCCTTCTAGCGTTATATCTGTAGCCCCGTTGCCGGGCGAAAGTAGCAGTCTTGATACTTGTGTAAGTGTTAATAAATACCTTGTTTTTAATTAAGATTAGTTTTTGATATGATTAAGCTTAAGAGTTAGTTTTAATGCTGGTATCGTGAAAACCAAAATCGGATATAAAAATTCCATGTTTTTGCATTTTAATAGCTCGCAGCCTAACTCTTACACATATCTTGAATTTTCTAAATTTGAACAGTTACGCAGGTAATAAAGCTAGTGTTTTATGTCTATATTTATCCATTATCTAGTATCTATCACTCAACTTCTTTATAAAAACAATTTTAACAGGAGTATATTCTTTATAATCATTAAATTTTCACACGGAATTTTGCTTTTTTTTTTCATATAAAATAAGGATGGGAAGATCATATATGGCCAACCATGCCATCTGTGAATCGTAGATCATGAAGACTGTTACACATCCATCCAGGAGTAACATCTCACTCGACTCAAGCTATTCTCCTAAGCAACAGTGTCGAGTTCATCGATGAATCAGCGACGAGTGACATAATTGGTATTCACATAACACATAACTTGACCTCAGCCCGCCGCTGATGACGGCATGATTAGGAACTGACATTCGTCGAACTGTTTGACATTTCGTCAACGAGCTCATCGTCTAGCACAGCGCTCTTATTTTAGTTACGCGAATACTCCTGCAGGACTATAATGGTCAGGAAAAACAGATGCAGACAGTTCATGGCACATCTTAAAGACTCGTACCAAAAAGGAACTATCGCAGCGCTAAAAGATAAATAGAAAGTATCAAAACCACTCGACGCAGGTGTACAGGTGCGTCAGCGCACCCCTATCCCACGCCGCACTTCCTCCGCTCGCGGAACAGGAGTCACCAACCTTTTCATCCCATTCGGCTTCAGAGGTCGTGAACATTGGGTCATTAAGTTGGACGTTATTATTTACCGCAAACTATTTTTTGCGGGTCTTGTTGGAATTTTACTTTTTGCTAATAAGTTATAAGAAGTGATCGTACGGTAGTGGCGACACTTTTAGGTTCGTCAGGCTAGCGTTTAATGTTAAATATACTGCCACAAACATTATCATGGCACAATAACATTTCGATGAAAGCCAGTTCTCGTCTTAACTCTCGCGTTTCGTCACTTAACTTTGGTTACATTGAGATTTGAGAGCATAACATGAGCATGACATGATGACATGAACACATAAACGGTGTGTATGTTACATAAATAATGTTACTACAATAAACACCACAATTTTTTTTCAAAGCTTATGATAAGGATACTAGATAAGTAACGGAAAATAAACATTGGAAATAAACTTAAACAAGCATGACACAAATGTCCACGATTGGGTTTCGAACCCGGGACCTCTGGCATGGAAGACAATGTTTTACCGCTATATGTTAATATTTTATCAGGCGGTCCACAAAAAATAGGTACACTTAAAAATGTGTAAATTTAAAATAACAAAATATAGCTACCTCTGCTAATAAAATGTTACAGCCGAGCTGTTAACACGGTAATTTACATATAACTTTATGAAATAGTCTGTAAACACATCAATCCCATGCTCTGCTAGCTTTCCAACTAGTTCCAGCTCCCTCACGATGAAGTGAATACATACCTCGTGAATGAACGTGTCATTTTATTGTTATTGTGTATTTTTAAAAGATGATTGCTGTTGAGTTTCTTTCCACTTCTTCTCAACAGATCGACTTTTCGAAGTGGTGGAAGATTTAGTTCCATTTGTATACTTATACTTCCGAAATAAAGATTCTTTTGACATTGACTTTTACTTCGATGTCTTCGTCGTCTTTCCCTCACGTCAAACAAAAGAATCTGAGTCCATATTATTCATTTTTTACTAAAAAACTGTCTTAGATGTCATCATAACTTAAGTCTGTATAAAAAATTGTATTTACTGTCTGAAAAGGTGTGTCCTTAGGTGACTTGCTGATGTTATCACGACTTCATTGTGCAGATATTTGGGCAGCAGGGATACAATTACTACACTTGAAATAAGTTCACATTTGTTCACAGATCGAAAACAAACATTGAAATAAGCTTGAAATAACCACTTTAGAATGAGGCTAGAAACTCAACAAGTCATTAGATCCGACACTTTGTTTTAGACTTATATTCGATGTTTCCTTGGAATCACATTAGGTACAACATTTATTTATTTAACAATTTATGTATTCATAAGTTTAGATACAATATAAGGACATTCTGAAGCATTTCTTTGTCTTATTTGAACGCTAAAACCTGTCAAACTATTTGTATAGGAAAATATATATTTTTTTTTTATAAGTGACTAAACCCGCGTTTGACCTCAATCTCACCTGATGGTAAGTGACGATTAGGTCGAAGATGAAGCACACGGGTTTAGGAAAGAACTGGCTCTTTATACAATATATTTGCATTCATCATCATCCTCACGACTCTTTGTAAAGAGCCCACTGCAGGACTATGAGTCTCTCCCCTGAGTGACGAGGAGGTATAGGTCATAATCCACCAAGCTGGCCCAGTGCTGGGTGGTGAATGTCAGAATTTTCAGGGCGCCGAAAATGGCTTCTGATAAACCCCAACGACTACTGTATACAAGTATACAGCACCCGGGACCGACTGCTTAACGTGCCCTCCGAAGCACGGATATTTGCATTGAAAAGCTTAAATCGTATAAAATACCACGCGTACACACGACACTGCACTTAGGTTCGTATCGATTCGTCGCCACTGAAGTATACTAGACCTAGGTACACTGGGATTAGGTATTACAGAAACACGGTGTAGTCTTATTCGCCTTTATTCGGGAACTGACTGCCTAAGTATATAGGTACAAAGTATACTTAAAACTACTCACATACATTACAAAAACCTAGCCGAAAATAACGACGACTTGAAGTAAAAACTTGTAAAACCATTTCTGATAGGGCAATCGATTAACAGATCGAATAGGGTAGGGAAAAAGTAATTGCTACTTAATAATTTGTTTCTCGAGTCGTTTTCCGTTGGCCCTTCCCTTCCCCTCGACGACTTGCCGATGACATCTTGAGCTGCCAGTTTGGAAGTCCGTTGTTTTTGGCGGTAAAGGTTCTGGACGTGGCGGCTTTTTTTCGAGAAAAAGAATTTACAAATTATGTAGCATGTCAAACTACAAAGGTACAACAAAAAATTATCATGCTAGACATATACCTAACGTCAACGTAGTGTAGAGATAAACTTGTGACAGGTATAGAAGGCAGCACATGAAGCGTTACAAATCTGACAAAAAAAATTACTTAAATCTGAACTCTATGCCATAAACATTAAGTTCAAATTGATTGGGGAAATTTAACAGGTAATGTAACACTTGATCTGCTGCTTTCTGTACATTAAACAACATATTGATCTATGACATACTCGTATATCTGCAACGGGCATTAAATCCGCAACCTTTTGCATATCTTCCACATTGCACCACGGAGGAAAAGACTTAGTTAAATTAAATTTAAATGAGGATAAATTATAAGATTACCGCGTTAAGCTATTAAGTCTTTGTACACTTTATATACATACATACATAACTTCACGCCCTTATGGGGTAGGCAGAACACCAGTATAACTATCTGATGTCACGTTTGACAAATTTGGAGGCATTATAATAGTGCAGAGTGAACTATTGCAGTGACAGGGGGTCAGCCTATCGCCCACAAAAAAGCCTCCCATAACACCTCGGTCCCTTAACTGACTTTTATAGTATGCCCGGGAAGAGAAGTAGCTGGCAAATTCTATGTTTTTCTTTCGCTCCAGGTCCAGCATAAAAGCCTTATATTTTACAGGGGGTTAATGCCACATGACATTTTCTACCAGGCAGATTAATGAGGTAAATACTTCAATGAAATTTACCTCATAAAATTACTGAAAGTATACAATTATATTGAACTTTAATAATAACTAACAAGTTTCGGTTTCTTTTAAAAGATCCTTTTTTAGGAAATTCTCTTACTTTCAATGCAAGAACATTCCAGCTATGCAAAAACACTAATAAGAAGTTTTTTTCATGAGAAGGAAAGATTCGGAAAAACTTAGTTATTTGACTAATTTAAAACATTGATTAAAATATATGACTGACGTTGTGTATCACTTAATCATACCAGACATATGACATGATTAATATGCGAAACACCCGAGATCTCTAAGCTACGTTATTATTTATTAAAATTTACAACTGTCCAAGAAATAAAGACCATTTAAAATTCCTCAAAAACTATCGACCTTATCGTAAAAAGGATAAAAATATCGAATCACAGAACAAAGAGTATCGGTAATATTGCATAAGACACCCTCACCTGGCGAGCACCTGTCCATAACACGTGCTGTTCCAGTTACCCACGACAACAGTTTTAACCACACTCTCTCATAAAAGTAAAGAGCTATAAACAATCGTTCACTGTCAATGGTTGTATGTTCGATGAGCAACAGAAGTGAGTAAGTAGTTTTCATAGCTAAAGAACTATAAGTCTCATCGTTAATCGTTAATGGTTGTATGTTCGAAGATCAACAAAAGTGAGTAAGTGGTTTTGATAAGTTTCATCAGATTAAGGGCAGCAAAAATGTTTGAGAGTTGTAAAGGTTGATATCCTGGCTGAACTTAAGGGAATAAAGGATACAGATAAATCGATAGAAAGGTTAGGCTTCTCGGCTGTGACAATTGTATAGTTTTGAACTTTAATATCCAGTAAAATTAAGGGAATGAGAGGCTTTTCCTGCAAGCCTTAGGTATTATCATTAAATTTATTTCTATCTACCTACAATCATCTCCTAAATCATCAATCTGTCCAACTACTAATATTGGTATTCGCAGACCTCAATGCCAATTACCATCGGGCTTTGTAAAAATTTTATGAATAAAAAAGTTTTTCACGTAGGTGTCGTTATCTATCCATCCTAATAAAGTAAAGATTAAGGGAAGGTATGTCTTTTTCGAACGCATTTACATCGTAAATTGCCTGTTAGATTTCAATTATCAAGGAATGCAGAGCATTAAAATATCCTCCTGCTTTTGGAAGTCAATTGAAAATTTCGAATTGAAAACAGTTTAAATCGTAAGATGGGTTTGTAAGAATGTAATTCTATTCGTTTTCTTCAATGGCGGGTTTTAATATCGAATCTCAATCTAAAATCTATTTATTTTCATACAAAAACAAATCTGGATTTTGGTTGTCATGGCAACGCCCATAATTTTAAGTGTTTACAAAGAAGGATTTTAGATAAAGATATAATATTGAAACCCACCATAAAAGACCTGGCTGGAAATCGAACTTAGAATTTTTGGAGTAGTAGGTGCCTTAACTATTTCGCCGCAGCGAACGTCCATCTTATTGTATATTACTTATTTAAAGACACACAATTAAAGTGCCCTAAAAGCCGACTATCTACCAACAATCATCTTATAAGCGTGTGCGCATGTCTAGTAAGAAATAGAACAGATGCGGGGCAGGTGACGCGTCGCGCTTCGCCGGCGATAACGTCTTGCGCCGACCGTTGGCTAGGGCGCAACTAGTGGGCGCGCGCGGGAGAGGCTGGCGCTAATTGAATGCGGGAAACGGCGGGTCAACTTTCTTTTTTATTATTAGCTAGATGTTTTGTGTGGTTTCACGAGTGTTTCTGATAACGTTGGAGTTTCAGAATTTACAGTGTACATGTCACCGGAAAATAATAAATTTAGTAAATTGTTGTTACTAAATCCAGGTCCTAAATTTGTTTCCCAGTCGGATACATAACACCATTGCATCTAGGCCAATTTTGTGCTAATTATCTCACACGAATTGTTGTCGCTTAGCTCTACAGTATGGCTTCCAATTACTAGTAAGACACATTCAGAGCAGGCTCTCGATTTACAAGACTGCTATCGAATGGGTTCAAGTATTTTAAGGAAACACGCGCATAGACACCACCATTATTTTGCGTTTATAACACCATTATTTTGCGTCATGGGTTAAAAATATCTACTCGACGGCAGGTTTTTTTATTCTGACTCTTATATTACTAGAATTAGGCCTCAATGAGGTATAAAGATTTGTACCTAATATGTGTAGGTATTAGGTATCTACATTTCCGACAAATCTAAAATTACTCACGACATTATCTGTGGTTAACAAATGACCCAGAATATTAATTTGTTGCAAAGTTATTCTAATAATAAAAATATTTTGATAAAAAAAGGGAATCATCTGCCAAAAAGAACAGATTTTGAACGGATACAAAACAAATTCGTATGTAGATAAGCTTCCTTTAAAATTCTCGATAAAAATCAGAATTGTCAATTCCAATACTAATTAGAAACAGTTAAAAAAACAGACCGGATGCAGAGGTCTCCATGTCAAAAAATGCAAATTCTGTTTTTGAGTTTGGAATCTGAATTGTCATTCTGATTGCTTTTTTATTGTGACCTTTTTTAGGAAAAGTTTTATATCGTGACCTTAACTCCTAGACTATTTTTTAAATTTTATTGTATCAATTTAAATAAACACTGTTACAGCATATTCAAATACATAATGTCTTTCTAGGCGCAAGGCAAGTTAAGCAGTCGGGGCTTTAATTGTGGTTTAAATTGTGTTTAATTTTACCTTCGGACAAGTTAACGAACACAAATATCTGCTTTACACCGCGTCAATTTGGCTTAAAATAGATAACAATATCATACCTAGATGAGCGTGTCGTACAAGGCAACTAATCCGAGTAGGCCCGGCTTGCTCATTGCACCCTTCAGCAACCACCTACTTCTATAATTATAAAATCTGCCGATGAAGCTCCAGGGGCGCTGTGTTCCGGCTATATTTCTATGACGATGCAGTATCTCTCCTTTCTCATTCCATCATCTCCTTCTTCAATTTCATCTTAACTACCAGAGAGATTGGTGAGATTGATATTAAGATCAAACACAATAAGTCACAACTACAAAGTAAAAAGATCGATTAGAAATCCTCTTTCATCTAAAACATTACCCCATAGCCACAGGTCGTCATATTGCGTAAAATTGCAGTCTTATGATAGCTAGCACGCATCCCTGCGGGCGGGGGGGCAATTTGCGAACGGGAGGGGGTCGGGGGGGCAATTTTCCGCCAGCACTGGTCGCTGGCTATCATCTTCTGGGTGGACTGTCACGCCTGGTCAGCTGAACCCACATCTAACTGTATGTGGGTTAGTGATTGCGAGATTCGATCATGGGCTATTAGAAGTATTATTTACTCCGTGGTGTAAGATGTTACTACATCATTCTTGGGGGCACGGTATGGAATCCCATATCACAAGTTATGCTTAGTTTAAAGTGCTTATATTTGATCTTCGATCAAAACATTTAGGGTAAGTACTCCCCGTTGACCTAGAAACATGAAATTTGGCAAGAAGTCAGAAAATACAGTACCAATAAAGAAAAATGTCTGAAAATTACGCATAAACATTTCTTTGGCAGAGAACTCTCTGTTTGCAAATCTAACTCGCTTTATCAAATGTTTTAACTTTTTTCTTCTCTACATACATTTATTTCGACTCAACTCACTCTTAATCACTTTGCAGATGCCGAACGAAACGTTGTTTTAAAATGTAAAATATATGCAATATAATCTGGATTGTTTTTTTTTATATTATTTTGATTTAAGTTTATTATAATGAATTGTGAAAACCTAAAACGGTATTGAAAAAAGTAAAAGTTGCTAATTAAACTTTTCACAAATCATCAAAAAAAAAAAAAAAAAGTACCACAACAACAACGTACCAACTCTCATTCCGTCAAAATCGGAAATGGTTCCCAGTCTGGTCGCCGGTCGCCGGCGGTGCGGTGGACACCCGACCCGGTCGACGCGCGCAGTTCCGAGCGGAAAGTAACCAGAGATGGAAGCCGTAGAGGAAGTCTGAGCTCGTGTTCACAATACGTAGGTATTCGGAGATTGTTGGTTACTGCCTAGGACTTTGCAGCGACGATTTAGATATGACGTTTTTTTGAGGTATTTCGGGGTGTTTTTCGATGCTGTATTTTCATAACAACATCATCTCAGTAGCTATCCTGTAATAGTGATCTCGGAAAGAGTATTAAATAAATAAAATTAATTAGAAACAGGTAACTAGTAAAATAATTTTCGTAGTCGGTGTAGTCTTTGGTTGCCTGGCAGAGATCGCTCACTAGCGATAAGGCCGCCTATTCGTAACTACATTGTACTTTCTTTTGCGCCGGGCATTACTACAACCTTTTTGTATTTTTTGCTGCGTTTGAAATCGATATATCTATAGGTATAGTACCAGGCAGCGTATCTATATTATAGTATTCAACCAATTAAGTTTTTGCGCTCGTTGCATTTGCTTATTTTGCTGTGTTTTTTTTGTCGCTGAATTCTTATGTTAGTGTTTTCTACAAAGTACGTTGAGTAGAGTATTTACTCCTCGCGTCTTTACGATCTCGAATCGAAGATTTTACTTTTGTGAAATGATATCAATATAATATATAAAACTGTTCCGTTACTGACTGAGTTACTGAGTGACTGACAGACAACGTACAGCCGTAACTACTGGGCGTAGAGAGCTGAAATTTGGAACATACATTCTTTAGGGGATGTAGGGGTGCACTAAGGAAGGAATTCCCGAAATTCCCACGGAAACGGGAAATATAGGACTTTTTAGTTTATGCGTGTACGAAGTCGCGGGCAAACGCTCGTTATTACATAAGATACTGACTTTCTAGTGAGATAGCGAGTTAAGAAAAGGAATTGCATTTATTTTGAATGACTGGTGCAAACATTGAGTTTGACGACGACGACCCAAACAAATCTTTGGCCTAAAATTATTATATCAAACACAAAAATAAAAATGAATTTAGAAAAAAAAATTGTCTGAGATGAATATTTTTTTAATACTCCCAACTCCCATAGCATCATGCTTTGTGCAGTTTATTTCAACTTATTAGTATTGCGCAGTTTAAATTTGACTCGTTACCTATGTAAAAAAACGAATCAAATTATGATTGCGCAATAGTAATAACTTGTACTACAAATTTCTGGCGCGGTACGGCCGCCCGGCCGGGCTGCATTCTAGGGTTGCTTTGGTCAAAAAGGTTCCTGGAGCAGGGACCGGAACCGCTTACCCTTAAAGAGGTTTTTGATTGGGTTTTTCATAGACTGGTTTTAAAAAACCCTATCAATTTGGTAACCGTATCGAAGACTTACCCTAATTTAAGGGTTACCATATCAATAGAGTTAGCTTCATGTAAGCAGTAAGCTTATCGAAAACCCTATTGAAGGTTACCGATTCAATAGGGTTTTAAAACCTGCAGGCAAATTTAATCTCTAAGAATATCAAATTATCAAAAATATCACCATCTATTCAATCTCGCACTTCGAATTATACTTCCGAATTCAACAGCATGCGCGGAAAGAGATAGAAATAGGCTAACCCTATCACAGGGTAAGCGCATCCGAAAGTAGTTAACTTTATTCAAAGTGTTACCACGTCGATAGGCTTACCATATCAATAGGGTTACACTTCCATATGGTAAGATTTTGATAGGCTTAATCAAATAAAGGGGTTTTCCGGTCCCTGTCCTGGAGTGGATGTTGTATGGCGCTCAAGTACAAAAACCGCGAGAAGGTCATCTATACTTTAGTACTTATATTCATCTATGATGCTGACTACTATTCTAGAGGTTCTGTGCTCGAATCCTGATTGATTACATACTTAATATAATTAACAAAGGTACCTACTAAACTAATGTGTCAGCAAATAATTATTAGAGTAACAGTTGAGGTGTTTCTTGAAAAATACCTGCCTGCATCAAATCAAATTATTTCTTGTAAAAACACATATTTCCATATCCATATTATATATATATTCCATATTATATAAAAATCCATTGTGAAACATTCATTTCCGTTGACATTTAATTTGGCGGCAAACTCGTACGTTAATCGGCCATTTGCATTAAATAGAACATCAAGATGGCGATAACACAAAACACCGGATATATGGATCAATCGGAAAGTTTTTCAATCAAAGTCTTTTGAATATTGCAAATGAATTGGTTTTTCTATTTGGGGTTAGTTATTCTGATTGATTGGAATGGGTGAAGAAAAGATAACCTTAATTTCCCACGCCCCTTTCAGAAAAAAATAATGGCTAGTATGAGGTAGCTAAAGAAGGCAAAAGATATCTAAGAAATCAAAAATTCAATTTTAATATTGTTACATTATGTCTTTGACTATGGCAAGACAGCCATAAGGTTTATATTGTCTATTACAATATCTGTATTTGAATAAATGTCTAAAGCCACAACTATTGTTATAAATCACGTCAGGATAAACCAACCAACACACATATGAGCCTTGTTTCAAACTCATTCTTAAAATAATTGACTTTGAAATATATGAATGAGTTAAATGGAAAAATTAAATTAATGGGAAAATTATTTATCAATAGCTGCAGCACCGACTTCGCTATTAATTAGTTGATAATTTTCTTAGCTATTAGATTAGATTGTAGAAAACGGAACAAACTCTGTTCAGTTGTTCAGAAGAATACAGCAAACATACAGACAGACAGGTACTTACACAAAAATGTAATGTAAGGAAAAGGTTCACATATTTTGTTGTTAAATTACAAGTTTATATAGATAAGTTATGTGTGAGCAATAAATCTTTTGTTTAACTAAGCCCGCTTTTTATCTCTGTCTATGGTAAGTAAGTAAAAATTAGGTCGTAAGTAGACGTTTCTTTTCGTATGAAGAGATTCCCTAACAAAATGCACAATTAGTTAAGGGACAGAGGTTTTATTGGCGTTTTTTGCGGGCGATAGGCTGACTCCCTGTCACTGTCACACATCCACTATAATACCTCGAAATTTGTCAAACGCCAGATGTTTTGATGGCCTCTGGTGTTCTGCCTACCCCATAAGGGATACAGGCGTGAAGTTATGTATGTAGGTATGTAGTTACCTATATAACTGAAACATTGAATTGACTCTTTGTTTATTTAATAAGTGATCTGTTGTAAAGAGGCCTCTGATTAAATCCAGACCAGCATTTATAGTGCTGTATAGATATCCTATACAAATACAGAACACCTGAAGAGAATGTTCGTTTAGGCGCGCTAACATCAAAACTATCAGTAAGATTTGAAAAAAACTTTTTACATTAATCGAACGCCTTTTTTACTACTAGCCCTGCTTATATTTCCATGGTTATATTAATGGGCTATATTTTTTAAGATTTTTTTTACGGGATCTAAGTTAGGAATGAAAACAGAAAAAAACAGTCTTTATTTATAGACTAATAGGGAATAGAGTTTATTAAAAATAACAGTAACAGTATTTTTTTACATACATACATAACTTCACGCCTGTATCCCTAATGGGGTAGGCAGAACACCAGAGGCTATAAAAACCATCTGATGTCACGTTTGACAAATTTGGAGGTATTATTATGATGGATAGAGACTATAGCAGTGACAGGGGGTCAGCCTGTCGCCCGCAAAGAAGTCAATAAATCCTACGTCCCTTAACTGACTTTTACAGTTTGCCCGGGAAGAGAAGCAGCTGGCACATTCTATGTTTTTCTTTCGCTCCCAGTCCAGCATGGATTTTTTTTTATTTATTTAAAAATTAGGTATCTATTTTTAAATAAAAAAAAAATATATTTTTTTATTTATTTAAAAATAGATACCTAAGTAACAAACTACCGTCAATCACTTATCAATCACCATCACCATCACAATATATTCCCATGCGAGGTCCTTCGATATCTCGCTTGTGGTTCGCCGCAGCATCCCGCTAGATAGAGCTGTCGTCAGCTGCGCGCGCGCATGTATAGAGGCTGCGAGTCGTGGGATCGTAGGTAAACTGTGGTTAGTTCAAGGATAACAGATTTGTATATCACACGCTTACATATGCTAAGAGCAAAATGCATATGAACACCAGATGCTAAAAGTCAAAGTCAAAAAAATATTTATTTCGTAGGTATTTAAATACACTTAAAATGGTCAAACTATTTACAAATTGAACTGAATCTTCCGCCACTTCGGAAATTCGATCTGTTAAGAAGAAGTGGCAAGAAACTCTACAGCAAACCATCTGATGTCCCTTTTGATTTTGGAGGAGCGAGCTATTGCAGTGACAGGAAGTCAGTCTATCGCCCACATAATGCCATAAAACCTCTATACCTTATATATAGAGACCCTTATATAGTGATGAAGAGAGACTTGCAGTGACAGGGGTTCAGCCTATCGCCCAAAAAAACTCCAATAAAACCGCTGTCCCTTAACTGACTTTTACAGTATGCCCGGGAAGAGAAGCAGCTGCAATCTACATTCTGTGTTTTTCTTTAGTTCCCAGTCCATCATTGAAGTGAAAGTATGTTTTTACAAACCAAATTTTATCAGTTTTATTTTTTTTATTTTATTAAAGTTTATCTGTTTTCTAAAGCCTAAGCAAGATAGATTTAAGAGTAGATAGCTATAAATATAATAAAGGTAAAAAAAAAAAATTTGGAAAATCGTAACCGTATTTGAAAAATTCCGTAGCTATCTGAACTAAGACACTGTCAAAATCAATGACCTTGGTCAAAAGCTAGTGAATTATTGACGATTTCCGTGGCGCAGTGGTTGCGGCGCGGCGCTCGCTACCAATTAATTTGTGATGTCGGGAGTTGGAGCAAAGAAAGGAAGAATGTATTTATTTGCCCAATATGATCTTAAGATTATTACAGTGCAGCATACTCAACCAAATTTTTATTATAACCTAACTTAATTGAGTGTCGTCGTGGCGAGGCGGTTACTGTGCATGTCATACGATATCGCAGGTTAAGCGACGTTCGGCGCGGTCGATAAAAGGATGGGTGACCGCCGATCATTTATTTCTCAATACGACTTCCGTGCTTCGGAGGGCACGTTAAACAGTCGGTTCCGGGTGCTGTATACTTGTATACAGTAGTCGTTAGGGTTTGTCAGAAGCTATTTTCGGAACCCTGAAAATTCTGACATCCACCACCCCGCACTGGGCCAGCTTGGTGGATTACGTTCTAAACCTCCTCGTAACTCAGAGGAGAGACTCATAGTCCTGCAATGGGCTCATTACAGAACAAAACAAACAAATATAAAATAACAGGACACAAAAACATATCACTCCACAGAACCTCCATTAAAACCTTGAAGCTTAGTATGGATAATCATGGGATAGGAGTTGTTATGAAGATGATAATGAACTTAACTACATGATCAATATCAAATAATATTAATTATTCAATAATATACCTACAGTTTAAATTTTTAGGTAGGAAAAATATGGCAAAGAGTTATTAAACATGAAATTACCTATTACTCTAAAATTTCATTGTATATGGTAGGTACCTACTTTTGTCGAAATAGTACCTAATTTTAAAGTCAGCTTAAATATAGCATTTGTCAAAAAAAATGCAAGTTTTAGGATGAAAAATGTTTTGGATCTGAGTGTTTATCTCTACGTATACATATTCGTATTTATATGCTAGGTTCCCCGTAGTTCGCTACATGGTATTCCATATCACAAGCTCCTGCTTAGCTTCACAAGCTTATGTAGTTGTAGCATTTTTCTTTAAATTTTGTTTATTTAATTAATTAAACTAATCAACTCGTGACCTTTCCTCCGCTGATCACAGCTCAATTACCAACAGTCGTAGGACCGCACTGCGTCGTAAATGCGCCTGCGACGGAATCTGTCGCGAATTCCGCGCGGCCACTGACTCCGCAGGTGGCACGCGCCGACTACACCTCGCCGCGGGTTCGATCCAGTTCGCAGCTTCATTGATTGCGTTTTTCTTATCTGAAATAATATAAATCTTAGCATAAATATTCCTGACAATCACACAACATTATCTAGCCCAAATAAATTTTCTTATAGACTTATTAAGACTTAGGTAGATATCGGTTATTAAAACATATAGACAAATATATTGAATATACCTATTACATATTTTTTATTAGTATATAAACTTAAATAAACACAGATCCATGACAAGACGGCTAATGTCTGCGTTCATCACACAAATATAAACTGCCACCGGGATTCAAACCCAGAAAAAACCCTTTGCTATAGAAGGCAATGTATAAATTTTTCATCTATCAATCCGACGCTTGACACCTCAGTCGCTCGTGACCACGGGGTCTGCAAAGACTCCGAAACGTCGAGTTAAAATTTAAAATGTAAATATACGCGATAAATCCGGTTAAAAAGTGTTTTATTTAATAGTATGAATCGCGAAAATTTAAGACAATATTAAGGCAATGTATGTTACCACTACACCAGCCGGTTTTCAAAAAATTATGAAGTACCTAATAGATTGCTTTTTCTCTGTGTTAAGACTTAACCTCATCCTATAATGACGACGACGTCGAAAATGAAAACACTGGAGGGCTAGAGAAGGAACTGAATCATCTTAATATTAATATGCTGTAATATTCCAAGCTCGGATCAGTCGTCTTTTACGACACATTTATACAGCGGCGGTAGAGCTATTTTGAGCTAATAATACGAAAAAAATCTTATTTTTTTTCACAATTTTTTGGCAATTTACAAAAAGTAGATGAAGAGTTCGGCTCTATATTTTAAATGTGAGTAAAATATGTTCATTTTATTTATACTTACAATCATTTTGGTGGGGCAGGTTTTACATAAGATTACCGAGCAATGTTCCAAAGATTTGGGGTGCACTGCAGTGATGGAGTGCACCAAAATCAAGCCATACATACCTACACACTAAATTATATCCCAAAGCTGATAACAATATGATAAATTACCATGTATGACTCAATTCCAAACATTTGATACTTAACTAATAATAAACCATACATGACTTTATTTTTCCATGTTAATGTACACAACTTTACAAATATACTTCTTTCTATCTCGTAACAACCCACTTTACAACAAACATCCAAGTGACTTTCAACCCTATCTACTAAATCATACAGCTCAAATCCCCTCTAACACCCATCAAGATGATATCTGCCATTGTTAGCAACGCAAGCGCACGTGCCGTCTGGTACACCTTGCATCGAGTGAGATTAAGATTGCCGCCGTTTTTATAGATAAATGACTATCTCAATTCATTGTTAACATCTCCGTTGTAGCAGTTAAGTTAATTGCAGTTTATTAATTACTTTAACTACATAGTTTTGTGGTATGGTTAGCTGGTTGGATGAACTTTTCGTTGTGAGCTTAAAAGTGAGAGCCTCTTTTAAGAATGTCATTTAGTGCTGCCATTTTGGTCGTAAAAACGTTTTTCGTTAAGTCGTAGAACATATGTTGTGGTTATTGATGTGGAGAGGCTGTCCGCAAGAGGCGACCCTGTATAACTTATCGACAGTCTTAAAGCACAAAGCATACTTTTTAAGAAGTTTTCATAAACAAGTTCAAAACAACAATGGTGTATGACTCTGTCTATCATACAAATTAGTCATAATCTGTCCATGCATTCTCAGACTGTCTGATCTAATGACTCAATTGTAAGCAAAATTCGATTTTATAAAATGAAAGTATTCTTGTTGCGTATGAGTCACCGTCTGCTACTGTAACGCCTGTCATACAATGTTTATATTCCGGTTTTTATACTTGTCCCATTTTTTATAAATTTTGCATATATTTTTTGAACATTTCTATTCTAGACATTTTCGGTTTCAGGAAAAGATTTAGGTAATTATGAAATTAAGTCTGGAAGCGCCGGAGCGGTCGAAAGTATCTCTATATTTCACACTACATTAATCAGTACGAAACGTCGAGTTAAATGTAAAATATAAACAAAATCAACCAAAAACTTGGGAATCGGGAATCGTTCAAATCCGGTTAATTTTAGCAGGATTTGAACGATTCCCGATATGAAACGTTGTATTATCTCACCTAGGAGGTCAAAGAAGGAAAACACAGTAGGTACACTAATAAAATCTAAAGTATTCTTTATTAAACGGATTTTATCGCCTATGATAAATTGGAAATTTAATCTTGACGATCCTTTATTTGTTACCATGGTAAAACCAATATCATATCATCTTAAAGTACACAAAAAACACCGTCAGCCAAATAGGGATCTTAAATAAGCGTAGATTTTTTTCTATCCATACCCCATAAGTCCATGAGTCAGTAGCATGGGACAATATGTAATGAATCATTTATTGTCTGCGCAGGATTCGGTTTAGAGACAAAGACGCAGGTTCATATAGAATGCTCATTATGTCACTTTGATGTTGTTGAACTCAGTAGATGTAACAAAGAGGTTTTAAATAATAAATAGATATAAATAAATTATACTAAGCTGCTTTTTATTTTAAGAGACACACTACACCTATTAAAAAATAAAGCAGGTACCTTTTTTAAACGGATTTTTATGGCTAATATAAGGCTGCAAACTGGATGGCAGCGACAGCGAGAGCGACAGCGGCGCGGGCAGCGACGCGGGCAGCGGCGCGGGCAGCTATTTCCGCGACAAGATAGAAAGTATTGAGTTTGTATGAAGACGCGACAAATCGCTCTCACGCCCGTTGGCGTCGGGAACGACCCAGCAGTGCGATCACAGAACTTTATCGACTCGTATTGTTACGAATGTTCGTATAGTATGGAGACGGTTTGTTAGCAATAAGTAATTGAAATCTATCAATTGCCGCACGGCCAGCTTACATAAATGTGGGCCTTGTTAATTTTGAATGTATGTAAACATGTTATACTTACTCTTAAATAACTGTTAAATAAAAAGTTATAATGCTACTAAAAACTTGCAACCGACTCCATACTATACGAACATTCGTTAACATACATTTCGATAAAGTTCTGTGCTCGCTCAACAGAGTCGCTGCCCGCGCCGCTGTCGCTCTCGCTGTCGCTGCCGTCCAGTTTGCAGCCTTACATTACATTATTCGGTGTCTACTTATAGGCCCCGTGGTTTCGATCGAAATTGAAATGAATTTACGAGTATCACCATTTCAGAAAGTCGATCTGTTGAGAAGAAGTGGCAAGCAACTGAACAGCAATCATCGTTAAAAAAATAAAAATATTTTACAGTTACATTTGTTTTGATGTATTCAGATATTTTGTACCTATTACGAACTGCCTGCTTTTTTCCTGATCACTGCACTTCAGTCCTGGTACTTTTAAGTGTGGAGGGAATAGGTTTCTTGTGGATGGACGTGTACCACCATATTCTTCATGCGCACTTTCCATCAGGTGGCATGAAAAACAAACGTCCCATCCTTACTATTAAAAAAAAAAACATAACTTTGTTTTAGTATTCTTTTCCAAAATTTTGTTTACATCATCACATAGTCCTCTTCTTTAAATTACAGACAGATGGCCCCGAGTAAATAAAAATAACACTCCTAAGTAACTTTTGCAAACCTTAAAAGCTTTCTGCAGTAAAAAGCTAGGCTAGGACATCTGTAGCAATCTAGTACAAGCTGGGAATCGAACCAGCTGCCCCTCACCTGGCGGGTATGGACGATGACCCTGTGGCTTGGGAGTATCTAGCTTTATTACTTTGCAGATTCAAATGAGTCAGGACGATTTGTGACGTCGTTTGAGTAGGACCTTATTTGTTTTAAATTAAGAATTCATGTCATCTTTTTTTTTGATTTGATAGGAACTAATTTGTTTTAAATTTAGAATTTGTTCGTTTTTGTTTTTGAAATTGAGATAGTGATTCACCAGTATGTAGTTCAAATGGTTTTAAGAAGTTTAATTTAGACTATATATAACTATGTTGAACTTGATGCGTTTTGTGACCGGTAGTAACGTTTTTTGTTCGTAACTGCAAATTAACTAAGTTCTTAGTTGTGTTCTGTATAAAGTAATTCTTTTATGCAGATGCAGGATTGAAATTTAATTTATAATGGTAGATTTAACGTCTCTACCAATTTTCAGCTCTATACTATTTTTTCTTTAAATGTGTTTTTTGCTCATTTCACTGGAATATTAAGAGGTTCAGTAATGTTATGTGAAAATGGGCTTTTAAAACATTTACTTAGCCTACGACTGTATACACTGAAGCGTCATTAAGCTACAATTTGCAACAGCCTAGTCTACGTCTTGGTGTTGTGAGGAGATATCAAGACACTGGTTTTCAGTGTTACTATAAGGCATTTAACTGAAATTTGTATATACACATAATTTTATTTATAGATAGTAATATCATCATCAACATTCAGCCAGTATAAGTCCACTGCTGGACATAGGCCTCCCTCAAGGTACTCCGCACCGATAGGTCCTGCGCTGCCCATATCCAGCGTTTACCGGCAACTTTAATAATTTTGCAATAATAATATGAATTCCTTTTTTCCTAAAAATATGGATCTATAAATAAAGTAGCTCAATAAATTAATAGTTCGCTTCCAGCTGTCCACAAATTTCAATTTGTTTACGGGATAATAAAACTTTATCTGTTTTTGAAAGTACCCCTTGAGGATAATGTGTTTCGATATCAGTTAATATTTTACAGTCTTTTAATTATTATTTTAATAATATTTAAAAATATATGGACGTCAATTGGAAAAAAAATAATTATAAGGAGGTTTCATGATCACAGGCAGCCAAGGTGTTTCCAAACAGCTCTGACAGGTCGGAAGTGGGTCAGTGGGTCAACAGTTGTCAAAACTTGGCGACACCAGCTGTCTACCACCTGAGTTTAATGAGCACTTCATTAGACTTCGCAGACTTTCACAACGTAATGTTACAGGTGTAGTGACTTCTATGCTAGCTGGAGATGATGACGTGTGAGTTTCCTAAATCGTGCTATCACAGTTTTTATAACAGTTAAGTATAAGTAGCAGCGACTTCCTTCCATAATAGTCGCCGCTTTCCTATTGCAACTGGTGTGCCTCCGTTCTTGACCAATGTGTCCCAGAAGACCTTGGTAGTGTTTAGGGCAACCTTCAAGTAAGCCGCTCGTCTGCGCGCAGAAGGATTTTGTATTGATCAACATTGCAACGCGACTGTCGCGCTGCAGCCGTGCAGCCAATGGGGTATAAACACAGTACAGATATCTACAGTAATTCAACTTCATACAAACGGACAAAACGTGAACTATATCTACGCGGCTCGATCTCGGCATGCGGCCAGTCGCGAGTGTCTGCATGCCGAAACAATTTGTCGATTGAGCTTTACGTTAATATGCGGATTGCTTATACTTTAATAATACATCTTTTCGTGCATCTCAGTCGAGGCGCAAGTATTTTTTGGTCGCTAATTTATATAAATATTCGTGTGTTAGTTTGAATTGGCCAATTCTCCAAAAAAAACTGTAAATAAATTGACACTTAAATGGAGTGTAAGTATGAGTTTTCATGATGGGCCTAAGTAACTGCTGGGTTGTCTGGAAGAGATTGTCTGTAGATGACAAAGCCGCCTATTGTACACTGCACCTATTATATTTTTAATAAAGTTATGTCTTACTCCATGTGTACAATGAAGAATAAATAAGTAACTGCAATCAATATAATGCACTCCATAACACAACATTATTTTATCATTGTTTAAAACTTGTTTATGAACAGCTATCAGTTTTCGATAACTGCGATATCAACGGAAATATTGCGTGCGCACACTTATTGTTTTCACCTTGTTTACTTGACAAAGGTAATATTTTTTACATTGAAAAGAAGCTCAACAGAACCGATTACGAAATAGTTCTTTTACCTCAAGTAAACAATCAAAATACACTGGAACCACCTGACAGTAATTTGCATCGTGGATGATAGGCATCAATAATGATGGATGGTAATGTGCCGAGTCAAAGCTTGGTGGTAGCACTGATTCAGGGTTCTGCCTTGTGTAATGAGCCCTCTACACGGCTATGAGTCACTCCCCTGGGTGACGAGGAAGTTCAGGCTGTGTTCTAACAAGCTGACGCAATTATGTATCCTTACCATCCACAAATTTATAGTACCTACCTACTGTACTCTTATCTACCTTAACTCTAATATTGTCTTAAGTTTTCGCGATTCATAATATTAAATAAAACACTTTTTAACCGGATTTATCGCGTATATTTACAAAAAATTAAAATGTAAATATACGTGATAAATCCGGTTAAAAAGCGTTTTATTTAATACCTTAACTCTCATCCAATGGTGTAGAGCTCTACGAATTTAATTAACCCTTTATTTCCAATTACTATTTAATTATTTATTTCAGGTGATAAGGACCTCTACAAAACCCTTTGGATAAAAAAGAAAGATTCGAATTAATATTAGATTTAGCTAGTCTCAAGAGGTCCGCTTTAAAATGATAAAACCGCTTAAATTGTATTTTTAAGTTTTTGTTACATTTTTTTTCTATGAATGGTACAAAAATGTGTCTTTTCCTATAGCATGTAAGAGTTGCGTTTCAATCTCTCTCTCTTCTTCTCTCTTTAATCTCACCTGATGGTTTTAAGAAGGGACCAGCTCTTCATGCGGAACACATCACCGCCAGAATAGTGATATTTTTAGAGTTTACATGAAAAGTGGCCAGGCCAGTTGTCAGGTGAACTCTCAAGGAGTCCTACCGTTTAGTGGAACGCACTCCGATTAATCAATTTTTACTTTTCACTCGTATTTTTGGCGAATACGCGCGACCTGTCTGAAGACAAAGGTTTTTGACCAGTGTGTGTTGCCAGTGATGACATACGGCACTGAGACGTGGTCGCTAACTATGGGCCTTATAAATAAGCTTAGAGTCACTCAGCGGGCAATGGAAAGGGCCATGCTCGGAGTTTCCCTGCGGGATCGAATCAGGAATGAGGAGATTCGCAGGCGAACCAATGTCACCGACGTAGCCAGAAGGATTGCAGAGCTGAAGTGGCAATGGGCAGGGCACATAGCTCGCAGAACAGATGGCCGGTGGGGCAGAAAAGTTCTCGAGTGGCGGCCACGTACTGGGAGACGCAGCGTAGGCAGGCCCCCCGCACGATGGACCGACGACCTGGTCAAAGTCGCCGGTAAACGCTGGATGAGGGCGGCGCGGGACCGAGCGACGTGGAAGACCTTGGGGGAGGCCTATGTCCAGCAGTGGACGTCTACAGGCTGTGGATGATGATGATGGATGACGCGCGACCAGCAATCTTTTCAATTATGATTTAAAAATGCTCCAATTAGAAATCTACCTAGGCTATGAGCATGCATGAAGAGTCTAATGCCCGTCTGCACTAAACTTTGATAGCTCCTAAGTTGATACTTAAGTCTCTAGGATGTGCTTAAGAACAAAAATTGCGTTGCACTAAACTTAAGTCAATGCCTAAATGTTTAAGACAATGCAGAGTAAGTCAATGATTATGTGTGACGTAATTTAGGCATGTCTTAACTAAGTTTATGCTAAGTAGAATTTAGTGCAGACGGGCATAAGATAAAGGTCTACTTACTACACGTAACTTATCAACCACTTCAAGCCAACACACGCGTAATAAAAACAAAACTCATCTCGAAACCATCCCATAAATCTAAAGCAACATAAAAACCAATGTAAATTAGAATGAACCCAAAAAACCTCCGTAAAGATCAGCTGTGCGCCCGCGCAACAGGTTGTTGTGTCTGTGTGCGTGTGTGTGTACACGACGAAGCGAGAGCACGGTGAGAGTGTGTGCGTTAGGACAGATGCTGCAGACATCTGCCATTGTCGGTGCCTGAGAGGTAAATGATCGTGATACTTGCGTCATGCTGACTATAGTAAGCAATTAATTCTTATTTACCTACTTATCTGTTACAATTTTCGGGATTTGACTGGTCTTATTAGTATGTTCATATAATTACGATGTTTGAATTTCTTACTGGAATAAGGGTACTACCATTCTTTCTATCATAACACAATGTTCAACTTCCAACTTTTTATCGTTTGGTGCTTATTCTTTATTCATGAATCAACATGAACATCATTGAGCCATGAGACGCCCACTGCTACTCACGAATTATTAATAATAATTCGTGAGTAGCAATTTATTATCTTACTAATATTATAAACTAGCTGTTTCGCGCGGTTTTACCCGCGCCATTTCAAATTTGCCTATTTGCTATTCCAGACTGTAAACTATCACTATGCCAAATTTCATCCAAATCCATTGAGCCGTTTTGCCGTGATACAGGAACAAACATCCAGACATGCATACATCCATCCATCGTACTATGGATGTATGCATGTCTGGATACATCCATACGATGCCCGCGGGAATTTTGGGATAAAAAGTAGCTTATGTGCTATTCCAGACTGTACTATCACTATGTCATCCAAATCCGTTCAGTCGTTCTCCTGTGATTGAGGAACAAACATCCATACATCCAGACAATTATACATGCAAACTTTCACATTTATAATATTAGTAAGAAGTAAGAAGTAATCATAAAAACTTGAGACCATATTAATCCAAAGTATCAAACACGTTCACGCCGCAGTGCGCGGTCAGCTGCGCTGCGGCGGCGCGTGCGCAGCCCGCTGTCTGCTGTAGAGAAGCTGCGCGTGTGTGCCGCAAGTCAGATAGCCGATTGATACTTTGTAAAGTTAAGGGATAAAAATCTCTATTATCTCAGAATTCAGGCGTTGGATACAGATCACAAGACTAAGTTGGCTGCTAATAAGCTGTACTTTAAAGGGGAAAACAGGTGGTAGTAACTAAGGTTGAGAACGTTAATTACAAAAAACGTGTACAGAGCACGAATGAATGGTCATATCGGATGAAGCCTTCCCTAGGCGTACGTATGCCGACCAAATTGGCAAAAAAGGCCTAGTTAAAAGTATCTGTAACCGGCGATTACGTACGAAAATCAACGTGGATAATAAAATAAAAAATAAATAAATATTTCTGACACTCACACAACATTATCTAGCCCAAATTAAGTTTCTTGAAGAACTTGTGTTATGGATAATAGATAACTGATATACTTAAGAAATATATAAACATACATATTGAATAAATAAATATTTTTATTAGAATAAACTTAAATAAACATATAAACATCCATGACTTAACGACTAATATCTGTGTTCATCACACAAATATCCGCCGCCGCCGGGATTCGAACCCAGGACCTGTGGCATAGAAGGCAATGTATGTTACCACTACACCAGCCGGTCGTCAAAGCCGGATGAAGCGAAAGAGCTTCTATATGTCAGGATCGTAGCAATCAGCGTTCCCTAATAGGCAGAGGCCTACCTACCAAAGGTAGACAATCAGATCAGGTGACAAAGTTGGCTGCAAAGCTATACGAAAAAAGTTCTGTTTGGGTGTTTATCTATTTATGTACTTATATTCTGGGTTCCCCCCTAATTTGCTACATGGTATCCTATAACACTGGTCTCTAGTTAGTGTGATTGTCTGGGGATCTTATTATTATGTATTACTATAACTTCAATCTCTTTTTTGATGGTAAGTGACATTGAAGTCTAAAATGAAGCACATGATTTTGAAATTGAGCTGGCGCTTCATAAAGTGTTAACGGCATAAATTAATTACGCAGCGTAGGTAGGCCTCCGTAAGCTTGTCGGTTCGGGACGATACGGTACCCAGCTTTGTGGAGAACTTTGGGAGAGGCACTTGTCCAGCTTGTCAAGCAGAATGACGATGACAATATATCAATGCCGGAGGGATGATAAGTGAAAAAAAAATAGAACTTTTAACGATCCTGAAGGTACAAAACTCCATTTCAGCGGTGGTAGAGCTATTGTGTTCCTACTCTACAAAATATCCTATGTGCGAGATAGGATACCAGAAAGGTGGTTCGATGAGGTGATTTACATAATGGTCCTATTGTACGCGTTTTCTAGAGGAAGTGCTAATTTTTACCTAGGTTTTAATAAATAGGCTTACATCAAACAAAAGTAAAATTAATCTAATAACTTTTTTATAAAATTTTACTTATAATATCAAGTTAATGAATTTTAAGTTACATTTTCAGTGTTTGGCACCATGATTCATATGAAAACAATTCTACGAGTACAAAAAACACTTCATACAAACTCAATACTTTCTATCGTGTCAGGAAAATCGCTGCCCGCGCCGCTGTCGCTCTCGTTGTCGCTCTCGCTGTCGCTGTTTCTGCCGTCCAGTTTCGCAGTACTGAGCGAATCAACGGCGGGGGCGCGGGGAAGTGGCCGATTTCAGAAATTCTTAGAACGAGAGCGGCCGCTGAGACTCCACGTCCATAGTTAAAGGTTAAATAGGTTGGATAAAAACAATACGTTGCAAAACATGAACATATTTTTTACAGAAAACTGTCCAAAAATCTATACTTAATGTCCGTACCTAGCACGGACAATAGCTACGACGGTGGTTAATACCCGGGAGTATTAACCGACACGGTCGTAAGAGAGACCTAACCCTAGGTATCCCTATACGAATCCCTACAACCCTACAGTGGTGTGTATCCTACTTCCCTAGCCTAACCATAAGTAAGTGTGTATATACATATATAAATAGGGCGGGATATCTGCGCCGTGAGACCTAAGGCAACAGACGGATGGGGGGAAGGTATAAGGGTTGTGTACGGCGTGCATTGTACACAGGAAAGGGTTTTCTCACTGCCAGTCAAGCAGACTCACAAGACTGATCAGGGACTGATGGCTAAGGGTGTCTTGGCCACAGTGAGAGGATGCTGGAGAAGGAACGTCTGCTCATCTGGCGGTTGCCAGGAACTTCTTAATCTGCTCCTCCAGTGGTTACTGGGAACTTCAGGGTCTTCTCTTCCATGGTGGCAGGGGACTTCCAGGTGGATGTAAATGAAACGACTGCTGGTTGCACAGTGATTTATTGTTGGAATTATTTAGTTTATATACAATTTTTATTTATAATACACAATGATACATATTTATTCGTGTGCGTAGAGTTAAGATGCTGATGTTTTAGTAGCATCAGCATGGCACTAATTTCAGCTGTACTTTGCTCGCGGTCGCGCGCTGACTCAGGTAGGTCAGCAGTGAATTTGTGATGTTCGCTGAACATTCTGCCGTCTCTCAGGAACAGGTGACTCCAGCTCGTACAGCTCGATGCTCTCGGTGCGCGCTGACTCAGGTAGGTCAGCAGTGAGTTTTTTCGTGATGTTCACTGAACACTTAACTAGGTAGAGTTTAAGTTTAAGTAAGCTTTCTATCTATTTTTACGTATTATGGAATATTTTCTCAGTTTTGAATTATTAGGAAAGCATAGATTTTTTAACTGTTCTCTATGAATATTTGACAAAAAATTTATGCTTGACTCATAATCAAAACTTAAGAAATCTTTTCTAAAACGTGCCTCTGGCCCGCTTCAGCTTATGCCGCGCGCCACAAAATATAGATCGCGGAGTCGTCGACTCTCGCACACGCAACTGCACCATGCAGCTTCGTATAGCACGTGCTCATCTGAGCCGACTGCTGACTTTTAGTTTACTGGACGATGACTTTTACCTACTATCAGCTGAGACTCAGGCCATCTGTCGAGCCATTAATTGCGGGTAGTTCGCGTTATAATTGCGCGATCGTCTTTCATTTCGTTTGATCTTCTTTTTTGTTAGTTTTAAAGTATAATGCTAGTTGATAATGTATGTAAGTGAGTTGTAAACAAGAATGTTGTTTATTTTAATTTTTGAAGAAACCCGCACTTTTTGCGCTTTCGACCTCAGTCTCACCTGGTGGTAAATGAGGTCGAAGATGACAGCTCACGTTTTAAGGAATGAAGTGGCTCTTAAGCTCATATAGCCGGAGCATAAACCCCCGAAATGTCGATATTTCGCAGCAGATATATACGGCTAAGGTAGTCCTACTACCAAGCAGGGTACCTACGTTTGGATAAGTCACGTTTTAGCATACGCTGATCCAGGGAGAGTAGGACAATTCTAAACGGATCCTACGCTACCTGAAATTGAATGTACGTAAGGTTGCCAAAAATATCAACCAGTGTTTTGGAAAAATAAACAGCAGTCAATATATGTTTTATACACATATTTTTTGAGATTATAAATAATAAATAAATAAAATCCCCAGACAATCACACCAACTACATGGCCCCGAAGTAAGCATAGCTTGTGTTATGGGATACCAGCGGACTAGGGGGGAACCTAGAATATAAATACATTAATAGATAAACACCCAAACACGGAACATTTTTTTTCTTGTTCCGGGCGGGAATCCAACCCGCATCCAATAGCGTCTGAGGCATATAGGTTTACCCCATCGCCAAAGTGGTCGTCAAGTGATTCTCGCACAAATTATTAATTTAAGTCTAACACATAGAGTGTTTAGCATTTTATAGGTATAGGTAATATGGTGAAAAACAGTATAGGTACCCTAAGTGTACGGGTTCAAAATGGAACTAGTTATCTTCTTTCTTATCAATCAATATACATATATAAAACTGTTCCGTTACTGACTGAGTGACTGACAGACAACGCACAGCCAAAACTACTGGCCACAGAGAGCTGAAAGAGGTTCGAACATTTTTGTATGAAGCCTGGCATACCTAAAGTTGCAAGTACATAAAAAGTCAAGATTTCGTGTACACCTATGAAACGTATACCAATGTCGTAAGTGATATACTTTTTGAGTTATTTCAGTCTGAATACTTATATATATATTTTTTTCATTTGATTTTTAATGATGTTTTAATACAATTTAATTTTTATTTTATGTGTTCAGTGGATTATTTGTACCATTTGTGCTGTTGTTTATAAATAAAAGTTTTTTTTTAAGATTATCAATTTATGTACAAATACTAAATGCGGGATTCTAGAAAAAACACAATCTAATAATTATAAATTAAATACAAAACCACACCGTAAAAAGAAAAATGTGTTAAATACCCCACCCAGTTAGAAAATGTAAGTAAAATAATATGTTTTATGCAAAAAAAAAAAAACATTTTGATGCAATACAGTTTCAGCACTAATAAGCGTTGTTTAAAAAAATATTCATAAGTGCTGTTATTAGCGAAAGCTATACAAAGCAAACACTAGATTCATTAGATTCTTAGGTATCTATCCTGTATTCATC
The DNA here is from genome assembly GCA_944452665.1 of Stenoptilia bipunctidactyla. Lineage (NCBI taxonomy): Eukaryota > Metazoa > Arthropoda > Insecta > Lepidoptera > Pterophoridae > Stenoptilia > Stenoptilia bipunctidactyla. Next base: position 14,596,096 of record OX101741.1, read on the forward strand.
AGGTAGTCAAAACTACAAAAGAACGAGTTAGTAGTGTAGCGCGAAAGACAATAGAAAAATAAATACAAGGAGTGGCGGGATGAAGGGCGGGGTGCGGGTCATCTTCTCTCCTGTTTAAAGCTAAGCGAGCTCAAGGCAGTCAGTTCAGTTTTTCACTGTAACTTTTACCATGCGCAAGCAAAAGTCCGTATTCGTGTCGAAAATATTTTGAGTTTTTAAGTTTTTGTTAATACTTATAATTATAAGTATTAACAAAATTATAATTATATAATTTTAATACTGTTATTGTTATCGTTAATTATTTTTTGATTTGATATTTACGAAAATGTCAAGTAACATCGGCCCACCAGGGTCGCGATGTTTCTGCTGTGGCATAAGTACTGCTCGTCGTAAAGGTGGACGCCGTCCGCGACCCCAAATACGTAGTTGTGAGCTTTGTGAGGAGTACCTGGACTTTCATTTCATTTAGACGACCGCATTTGTCTGAAAAGTATTGTTCGTGCTCGCCGCTACTCAGCTGAACGAGCGAGGTCTGCTGATGCTATAGATGAGTTTTTTGAACCATCTGTACAAGGTTCCTCTGGAAGGTCATCCGTGGAGACCGTGAACAATCCACTTGGGGACAGTGCCCGAAACAGCCCCCAACAAGGTATCGAAGACGTTCAGGTAGAAGATCATCATAGAGTCGAATCTCCTGAGAATCCACAAGCCATCCCACGAGAAGATATTGAAGATATCGTGCAAGAACAGCCTCGTCCAATGCCAGCTTCTAGAAACGGAATTCCAATCCCTGGTTTTTCTAGAGCTTCCAATACTTCGACATACTGTATTATAGCAGGTTGCCACGTTAGGGATGAATTGCATAGAATCAGTGATGCAATTCGAAATAATATTTTGGCCAAATTGTCTATTTATATACCAAAAGGAGCTCGGGCTTGCGAAGAACACTTGCAATCCAATGTTATCTGGCGTGATTTTTTCTGAATTTAGCCGTACTAGGCACAACACATTTGAGCCAAACCAAATCGCAAATATGCTTAGAATGTTGCAGAAACAAAATCCTTTTCTTGATTTTGATAATCTTGATAGCATAGACGACGCAACATTTCAATACTTCATTGGTTTTAATAAAAGCATTTTTTTAGAGATTTTGCAAAACACACCGTCGCTAATTGAGTCAATCAAAAAACCTAATAGAGCTTTGGCAATGGTACTCTGCAAACTCCATACAGGTGACTCAAATGACAGATTGTCTCAATTATTTCGCATAGGCCCCCAGCATTTAGGCCGCATGATGAAAAAAGTGCGAACATGTTTACTGGCAGACTTTGTTCCCCTACATTTGGGTCTATCATCAGCTGAAAACCGCGATGAACTTCTCCAAAGAAAATTGGCCATGCCGGATTTTTTATATACAGATTCCGAGCATCCTAACGGCATGATTTTTATATGCGATGGAACTTACGTTTACATACAAAAAAGTACAAATTATTCCTTTCAGAAAAAAACATATAGCCTACACAAATATAGGAATTTATTTAAAATGTTTATGATCGTTTGTCCTGATGGATACATATTAGAATGCTTTGGTCCGTATGGAGCTGATCAATCTGATGCGATCATTATGAGAGAGTTAATTCAAACTGAAGAGATTCGGAAGTTTTTTGAGAGTGGTGACATTTTTATTGTAGACAGAGGTTTCCGCGACGTCATGGGTCTGCTTAGATAGCTCGGGTATCGTGCATATATACCAATTACAAGAAATAATAACGCGAGGCAACTGACCACCGAACAGGCGAACGAGTCAAGAAAGGTGACTATATGCCGTTGGGTAGTCGAAGCTATTAATGGGCATATTAAAAATCAGTTCCGTCAACTACGTCAACAATATTGTAACATAGCTGCGAGAAAGATGAATTTAGAATTGCTTGCGCGTTGTTGAATGCATTTGGTGCTAGGTTCCGGGATCACGTGCTTGTAAATGAAATAATTCAAGAAATAAGAGTTAAGCAAAATGCGGCGAATGTTTTGAGCGAAGTGGTCAACAGAAATAACAGACAATTAAATCGTCTTACTGCAGCATTCGAAAGAATGGATGCCATTCAAGGCGTAGATGACTTTTCCATTTTTACAATGAGTGATCTCATTATTATGGCATTAGGCACATATCAAATTGCCCAAGCAAGGAGCATATGAGCATATATCGTTTACATATTAATAAACAATGACTTTGAAGGCAGACGCAAAATCGCAGGACATTATTGCTCTTGCATAGTGGGTAATAGAACTCTTGGTTGCTGTTCTCACGTCATGAGTGTGGTGTGGTTCATGGCATGGGCTCGGCACCAAGAAACACCTCCACTGCCGCCAGCGGCGTTCCTGGATTACGTCATAGTGAGGCATGACATTGAGAATGAGGCCAATGATGAGTTTTGATTGTTGCTTTTGTAGGTTGACTATTATGGGTGTTTAACTTAAATAATCCTTTTGTAGAGTTGTGATTTACATTTTATTTTTGTTTACTGAATAACGTGTTACCTAATAGTACGAAATACATATATTTTTTAATGCAAAAGTGTAAACATATTAAATAGACGATTATTTTCTTAACGTAACTTGTTAAGCAGTAGTAGTACGTATTTTCCTATTTTATTCCCGAGTTCACTGTATTATTGAATAAGTGTTTATGGATAATTCTCAAATATAACTAATTTATTTTACTTTTTTGTTTTATTTAATGTAATAAAGCTTCTGACCGATTAAGGCCACGATGTCATTGTGATTTGTGATATATCAACTGCACAGAACTTGTGTTAAAACTAAGTAATATATTTTTAACTAACCAATCTATGAGAATAGTTCTAACGGTAGAAAATAAGTTGTAACGTTTAAATACGCAAAACCTGAAATAAGTTTGTACAAATTACAATTTAAAACTAAATTACTTGGAAAATACTTATCATTTAATATCATATATCATTTTGTCATGACAAATATGTAATTAATTAATAATTTAATTCATTAAATAAATAAAATAAACAATAAATTGTATTAAACGATCATAAAAAGTTAATTGAATGGAGAAAAAAAAATATATATATTCAGACTGAAATAACTCGAAAAGTATATCACTTACGACATTTTGTCTCTCTATAAATGTTATTTGTATTGATTTTCTCTGTCGATTGGCATATGTTTCATAGGTGTACACGAAATCACGACTTTTTATGTACTTGCAACTTTAGGTATGCCAAGGAGGTTGGATGCTCTTTGGAACATACAATCCTTAGAGGTTGTGGGGAGCATTAAGAAAGGAATTCCCGAAAGTTACACAGGAACGAGAATCATTGGACTTTTTAGTTTGTATGAAAAATCTTATTCCTGGAGTGCACGGATGTGATAATTGGCATGAAGGTTCTTCAAAGAGTAACAGGTTGTGCTATGAAAGCAATTCCCGAAATTTCCACGGGAACGGGAAATATATGATTTTTTATTTGTATGAAAAAAATATATTCCTTGAGTGATACTTGGCATAAAGGTTCTTCAATAAGTGACTGGTTTTGTTAAATATAAACAATGTGATCTAACCACTAGTAATCTAATGGTGCGTACAGAGTGCTAGTAATAGAACTAGTAATGTAACCTGTTCTCAAAAAAAAGTTCTCATGATTTGGATGCCTCTCGAGCACGAACTGAGCCGTAGAGCGCGCTCGTCGCCTGCTCTAAGCTATCAGTACATTTTCTGTTTTTTGGATAACATCAAAAAATGCTCGATGCTTGATTTGGACGAGCGTTCGTGCGCCCGTCCTAATTGCGTGAGCACCGCTCGCGAGCACGAATTGCGCCTGTGTGAGTGACGCTCGTAGCCTGCTCGACGCAATCCGTGAATTGTCGGTGTTTAACGCCCGAACCCAATATTCGATCCTTATCCATTTTTGCCTATCCGAGATTGAGATTTCAATCCGAAATTGTGTTTTAGTGTGCCAATAATGTATCCACAGATTGCATTTGCTATCTGTGGATGCAAGCCATCCATGGGAGGTTCAATCTCAGATTACGGATTGTCCTCCGTATGAAAATGACAGTTTGCCAGTCTCCATAACCTATCCCACAATTTTGACGTTTCTTTCGATTGACTTTTTGATCCAAATCTGCAATCTTTCGTATTTCTCGGTTTCACTGTTGAAAAATAAACATGTCCGTATTATCAAGCAGTGATAGTAGTGATTTGGAGGATTTATTAATGTTGAGTTCGAGCGATGAAGATGTGCCGAGACGCTGTTCACGTAGGATGAGAAGAGTGAACTTAGCTTGGTGGTAGGATCCCTTCTGGGTCCCTTCTGGGTCCGCCTGGCTAGCGACCACCCTTTATATAAAGTCTGCCGCCAAATGTTACCGCTCCGGCGGTAATGTGTTCCGGCAATATTGTATAAAGAGCCAGTTCCTTCCTAAACCCGTGTGCTTTCATCTTCGACCTCATCGTCACTTACCATCAGGTGAGATTGAGGTCAAACGCGGGTTTAGTCACATATAAAAAAAAAAAAAAATAACTACATGCAAAGTCTCGATGAAGCAGATTTCACTTTTAGGTTTAGGTTATCAAAACCTGCAGTAGAATTGTTATTAAATGAAATAATGCCTTTTATACGTGTGTCCTCGTCGAGGTAAGTAATGAGAAACGACAAACCTACATAACTACATAAATTCCTATGTTAAATCCAAAGTAACTGTCAAGCGCAAAATTGCGTGATTTGTACATTTTTATGTTTTTAAAATAATTTATTTCTTAAATTAAAGACTATTATATTTAATTTGCGAAGATATGTGATTAATATTTTCATAAAAATATAAACGAGAAACATGCAGATCTGCGCAAAACCGAACGTCCGGGAGGGAAAGGATCATTGGCTATCCGGGCACAAAAAAGATTGTGGGTTTATGCTTTTTTTATTGAGACGGAGATTGGAGATCGATCTAAGGATTGATATCGATCTAAGATTGATTACAATCTGTGGATTGGGATCAAATATTGGGTTCGGGCGTAAGACAACATCAAAGGGACTCGGATTGCAAATTGGATAATTACGAGAGCAACTTGAAAATGTGATTTTTTGTTTGTTAAGTTATCCTAACGATTTTGATGTCAAATGAAAGCTATGGATATAAAACCAATCTATCCATTAGAATCATGTGAATCAGTTTACTTGTTTAGGTGATAATTTAAGAATTAATTTGTATCATGAAATTGGAAACAACCAGAACTTTCTATACAGTGGATTTACCAAAAATTCAAACAAAACGTCGAGTTAAAATTTAAAATGTAAATATACGCGATAAATCCGGTTAAAAAGTGTTTTATTTAATAGTATGAATCGCGAAAACTTAAGACAATATTAGAATTACCCAGTCTTAGTTACAATTCAAAGTTTAAATTTAACTTAAGCCAATTAAATCTTAGTGCGTATGTTCATTGATTCATATAATTTGTATTGCATACTGCCTTCAAGTTTCACCTGAGAACCTATAAGTGCTAGATGAGCTTGTATTTCCGCATCCTTTTATCATTAGTGAGCACCGTTTGCACTTCTGTTAGCATCTTATTTGTAAGAAGGTAATAAGGAGGTGCTTATTACCTTCTTTTTGATTTTATTTATTTTATTTCTTAACCCTCGGCATCTGCGCCTATATACTTCACACCGGTCATAAAATTACCTAACATAACAAAAATAACAAAACCTTTGTATTCAAAAATAATTTTTAGTCGATTATCCTTGTCAATTACTTGATAGTTCGATTTATAGTTCGCCTCTCATCATTTAAATTAAGAATCAGGAAATGAAAAACTGTTTCGAATCCTGCACATCCTGGCATAGGCGCAGGCTCGTGTTGCGCACAAAAACTACACTTAACTAAAAAACCTTTGAGTAACTTGTTTATTTTCCTATTTAACTAAACAACTTTTGAGGACCTTGTTTATTTTTAAGTTTCATTTGATAAAATGAAAATAAAAATTACGGGAAGTTATCCGTAGATTTCTGTATAATTTATCTTTTGTGGGGGTAGTTAATGTGACATTTGTATAGGTATAAATAACAATATATAACTATTTAATTGAATAATTTTAAATATAGATAATGATAGGAAACCACGACACTAATTTGTTAAACTTACTGAGCTAAATATTACATTTACCTACCTACTGCCAAAACGTCGGTCGTCGAGATAATATGTGAGATAGCGACGCTAGCCCTGAGGGTTTCAACGGTGCTCTTCCGGTCTTAACTAAGTTCGCTCCCCTTATTAGGAATCTCCAGCAAGCTCAACGTTTCTAAACGTAGTCGTTTTCTTTCAGCTTTCCTATCTTAGAGTGAGTCTCGTCTCAGCTTCGTCATTTTAACTTTCGGCTTATTCATGGGGGCCAGGGTGCCCCCGCTACGCAGCCTCTATCTACCGATTGGCTGTCGCTCCGATTATAATCAGTGGCCTACACCAAGGCGGATTATTAAAGGGAGATGTTTAGTGGATATACTCAGTCGTTCTGAGGAGTCTCGTGCGGTCCCCACACTGCCTGGGTACTCTATACCTGTTAGCCACGGGGGCTAGCAGCACTATAGAGATAATATGGAAATAAGTAAGTATCATTGAGAAGATGTCGTGGTTCTGTGACTCTTGTGTATATAAATATAAATAAAATAATATTTATTTACCAGAAAATAGATACAAAAACAGACAAAAATACAAAACAGACAAGTTTTATCAAGGTCGTAAACCTTATTCTAAAAGAGCTTTAAAAATAATAATATTATGTTCTCTTATAATTCTACTACCGTAAATGTTATCTACATTGAAATATACAAAAGAGACAACAACATTAAAAAGAGAAGAGAGAAAAGAGAGAACAACTATGCGATCAAATTTTTTTTTCCTTTATTAAGAGGGTATTTATTTTTAAACGATATCACGGGTAAAGCAACGTTCAGCGTGGTCCGTACTACATTTCTCACGGCAACTTCCGTGCTTCGGACGGCACTGTAAGCAGTCGGTTCCGGGTGCTGTACAGATCCTTGTATACAGTAGTCATAACGGTTTGTCAGAAGCCATTTTGGCGCCCTGGAAGTTCTGACTTCCACCAGCGCTGAGCCAACTTAGTGGTTCAAGGCTTAAACATCTTCGTCACCCAGGGAAGAGACTCATAGCCCTGCATTGGGCGATTTACAATGAGTTGTGTTATAATGATGATGATCATTGAAAAAGTGGCGAAACGAACCAATTCCTTGTACCTCTCATTATGCTTATCTAACATTTACGAAACAAAAAAAAGAGATCTCATCAAAGTAAGAACATAGTAATGTTTTCTTTCGTATTGAATTACAACGTAATAAGACGAAGCAGGCACAAAGGCCGTTGGATCAAGTAGCCGGTCGCCAGTCGCCGGTCGGTGGCGATCAATAGCGACGGAGACAATCGATCTGTTTTTGCCGGTCGGCGCGTGCGCACAGTTCCGGTACTGGCGGGTACAGAACGTATTACAATTATAAAATTTATCTAATAAGTATATAAATTTTTTTTATTTGAAAAATACAAAGTTACTCTTAGAAGTTATAAAACCATCTGATTTCTCGTTTGATAAGTTTGGAGGCATTATAATGGTGGAGAGAGACTATTGCAGTGACAAGGGTCGGCCTATTGCCTAAAAAGAAACGTCCAATAAAACCTCCGTCACTTAACTGACTTTTACAGTATGCCCGGGAAAAGCATCAGCTGGCACAATCTAGATATGTTATTCTTTTGCTCTCAGTCCAGCAAGGAAGACTATTAAACTATAAAAAATATTAGGTATATCTATATTTTTCATATTTAGGTAATAAAAAATATCTACGAGTTAAGTTATCACAGATTAATTCCACAAAGTCGGAGTGAAAATATAGTTTCGATAAGACTTAACTAAACTGTACCTACTTGTAACTACAAAAGCAGTTAGGTACCAACATGTAGGTACTACCATTTAATTAAACATCTATTATGCCAGTTCGGGTAATTTGTTCTTTGATCTTTAACTTTAAAAACATTTACAGCGAGTTTTCTTTTAAGATTGAAATCACTGAAATTTGAGTAAGTACTTATTAATTTCCTTTATTTCACCAATACATCTTTTAAAAGCACATCCGCGCGCGACTGTACGCCACCTTTTGTCAGCATCTGTCGGTACTTTTTGTCGTTTCGTTAATTTTCTCTCGTGTTTTTTGTACCACTTGCTTTGTGCTTCTTTTATTTTTAAAGAACAGGTACCATAACGAACTTTTACCTTTGCTCTTAGATGGTTAAAAAAAGATAATGACTACTCAACGTCTTTTTTGAGTAACTGTTGTCTGTGAACTTGCTATGTACTCATTTATTATGAACTAGCTGCTGCCCGCGACGTCGTCTGCGTGAACGCTATGCAGCACCAAACGCACCTACGATTATAACACTGCTAGCGTGATAATATGTAGCCTATATGTTGACCCGACTTCTTAACTATCTTCATGCCAAATTTGAAGTAAATCCATGCAGTAGGTACTTTTTGAGTTTATCCCGGAAAGACAAACAGACAAACAAACGAAAATTCTAAAAACTATATTTTTTGTTTCTGTTTCGATTGTAGATCATACCCCAAATATTCTTTTAAAAAAATATTCAATGTACAGTTTTGACTTTCCTACCATTTTATTATATGTACCTATAGATTTCGACCCTTATCAAGTATGTAGTGTATTTTTTTGTACCCAGTATTAAGTTTCACCATACATTTTTAAGATATCTGTAATTATGACAAAATAACTTTGTGATTTAGTCTGTTTGCATTTATTTTTTACACTTCATTGTATGCCGTTAATAAGTACAAAAAAGGAAATACATAATAACAATTTTGAGATACAATTGGCGGTCTTATAGCTGGAAAGCGATCTCTACCAGACAACCATGGATATAGAAAATTAGTCTATGTAGCTTGGGGTTAAAGGAATACCTACTATATAGATTATAATATAGAAATAAAAATATACCTACTTACATTACTGATATAGGTATCTAAATATAAAATACACACATAGATAAGTATAATAAATATGGCAATAAATATACATACCTACATATTTATTTAAGTACAAAATTAGGATCAGATTACTTCACAAGCTGACAAATAGTGGGACCTGAGCAGGTTTTTAAAGGATAGGAGTGATTTTGCGGATTTCACATTTACAGGAAGTTCATTCCACAAACTTAGGTACTGCTCGAACCATAAAAGACTAATGTAGGTAATGGGTAGAGTGAAGAGGTGTGCTGAGCACTCGAAATATTTAGCTTCGGTGTAAGACTTTCGAATCCCAACCGGAGAGTTTAGGAATCGAACTTTTCTAAATTGGCTATGGTCTAGGTATCTATAACTTAGGAATCCCCCTAGTTCCGCTGTAACGTCTTCATAACTGAAGCTTACTTAAGGTCTTAATAGTACCTAGGTTGCTGGGTGATAGGACTTACTTTAGGTAGACCTAAATAGTAGGTTGCTTGGTGGTAGTTACAGAATATATTTTGTAGAGTGTATGAGTGCTCTTTTTGTACAAAATGAACTCACACTTTCACCATCGGACTAACAGATGTCCATCTCTTGGTACAGGTATGCAGGTACAAAGGATATTATAAAAATCAAAGAACTGCTTTTTCCTTTTTGATACGAGTCTCCAGATTGTAAAGCTCGATGTAATAAAAATCGGATCGTAGGTAGGACTGACTCACTCACTACAATAATTATGTAGGTAGGTAGGTACCTATTGATACCTATCTACCTAGTCCATTAGGTATCTACTTATGCCTTGGACATATACCTATTGCAATTACCTAGGATTGAACGAGATCATCGCCATTGTCATGAGATGCCCACTGTTGGTCTAACAGTTTCAAGAAACATTGGTCCAGTGATAGTAGCACGTAGGAACCTATGGCACACTCACCAATTATGTTTAGGTATTTACTCTGCTTAATCAATAGAGGTAACTATAACATTTTAAATAAAACACTTTTTAACCGGATTTAGCGACGTCGCTCGTGACCACGGGGTCTGCAAAGACACCGGAATGTCGAGCTAAAATTTAAAATGTAAATATACGCGATAAATCCGGTTAAAAAGTGTTTTATTTAATTTAATTTGAGTAATTTAATTTAATTAAATTTAAGTGTTAAGTAGGTATGAATTGTGAAAACTTAATTCAATATTATAAAATTTTAATACCTCATTTTTTCACCCTTCACGTGGAAAATCCTTTCTCCAAACAGATATTTTTAGTTTAATTTTTTAACTAAATGAAGATTTTTTTTAACTTAGGTACCTACCTACTGTGTGGTTACTACGAACATTAATTGAAGTGGGATACCTTACTTCTATTTAGAGAGTTTTATCAAAAGTCAACTCATCTACGGAACTCTTAACAAATACCTATAGGTAATGGAGAAAAGCATTAAATTACCTATACGGACTTAATTTTCCATACCTACTAAAATATAGGTAGGTACATTCAAATAATAATAATTGTTATTTTAACCATCAAAAAAAAATACCGAAAAGATTAAAAACCTCCTCCTCCTTTTTTGAATGTCGGTTAAAAATCCTCAATTTCTACAGTGAATAGATACCTACTTTCCATCCACATCACATAAAGGGACACACTGTATAATATCTAATCAAAACATCACGCTCCTTATCTACCAGATTTGTTCCCCTTGCCAAAACGAGAATTTCACTGGTCCATGATTGGATGCTGCGGGTGGTAGGCCACGCCCAACTCGCGAGATCAACCAATGAGGAGCGCGGATTTAAAGTGATCAAGCTTTTATGTAAGCCGACCGGTTTCTTATATTGAAGTATTGATTTATAAATGTGGACTTGTCACTATACGTAAATATGTTATTTGGTTTATACAGGGCGTCCCAAGGCTACGGGACATTTAGGGAAAGTACCTTAAATATCGAAGATAGGGTATTCTGCTGAAAGAAGACTTTTTATGATTTTTAAATATTAGTAATTCGGCATTTAAAGATTTCACGTGCATTTTAACTTTTTTGACTTCGGCAGTTCCATGTATGTTTTTTAGTTTTTTCCTTTTCACATAGTTCCTTTCTTTTAAAGTACTATGTCACTTAAACAAAATAATTATTGTTTGTCCATTCTTTTAATTGACATAATGGAAAGGAGGGTGGTTTATTCGTCATACTTAAGTCGCTTCGATTCCCAGACGAAGCAAGAAATTCTTAGGAATATTTTAAAGGTAGAATAACTCATATTTAAAAATCATTCAAGGTATAGGTACCCCAAAAAATATTCGATCGCAAGCACTCGAAGCGCAAGTCCTTCTTAATTTAACTTTTTTGACTTTCTGTGTTTTATTAGATACCTATATTTTTCCTTTTTTGCAATAAAGTGTACCTACCTTAATAAATAAATCAAATACCTCTAAAGTCAATTTGGATCACCGCCGCGCCGCCCATTACCTAACCCGGGGATTTTTTTTAATTATTTTTGAATCTCCAAGGAAGTTTCCGTTACGTTAAGTCCCAGTGGCCGTAGTTCTATTGTCTTTCTTTCCACTATAACCACTACTACTGCGACTGCCGCAGGACAAGTGAAGGTAAATAAATACTTATGTGCCTTGTTAATTTCGTATTTTTGTGAACATGTTGTATTCTTTATTAATTACAATGTTGCTTATAACTTGCGACGGACTCTATACTCCTCATAAGAACATTCGTAAACTTACGAATCGTTAAAGTTCTGTCAACTTCTGTGATTGCAAATTTTGAAAAAGCGGTAGGTACCTAGTAGCTACACAGATCGGCTCGATTCAGAAAGCAGATATAGGAACCCTCCTACCAGTGTCTTAAATCAATATCTAGATAAGTAGGTATATATATCTATAACTTCTTATACGCTTAGGCAGTAAAGTAGGTACCTACCTTTAGGTAGCCAGTGCTGTTTTTATGAAAAGAAAGCTGGAAATAGCAATTCAAAGGGCAAGAAAATGGAAGGTCTAATTACAAGTTAAAAGGCTTAAAGATACTTAAAAATCAGAAATTGCCATGCCCCGCCTTTCTTTGCCCCCTTTCCTTTGTTACTTTTCTTCTGTCTTCAAGTTGTGCCTCGAAGCTCCTTTTACAGTCTTTTTTATTTTTGATTCAATTGCTTTGCTTTGATTAATGCTAAATTAAACCACAAAATTGTGAAACTGTAACATACTTATGCAGTTACCGTTAGGTACCTATATCGATTATTAACCTACAACCAAAATTTAATAAATTAAATTTAATATACTACTTTGGTTTACCTACATAACAATTATATGTTGCTTCTTATTTGCTGACATGCCTCCATATGCAAACAAGTCATTAAATATGTTTATTTTTCTATTACAAGGGAGTTTACCGAAATAAATTCCATTCTTCTTACGAATTTATATTTATTGTCTAAGTAGCGCCACCTATGCTGCATAATAAGTACCAAATAATTGTCTTAGTACTGCTACTCAACAATAGGTAGCAGGAAACAGAATTTATTTAAAATATTGATAATATTTCTTTTAAATAAAGGAAAGTGATAAAAAAACTAAGAAAATACTATACTGATTAATTATATTAAATAAAAGCTTTGACGTATCTTTAATGAATAAAAAAGTTAGTTATTAAGTCAAAAGTTTAGATAACAGTAGTGGTTGTATTTCCGGTTGGTCTAATCTAATGTTTATTTATTTTGTTTAAACAAACAAACACACAAACAGTGGTGTTGGGCGATGGAAGATTCAATCTTTAAGAATTAGGATGTGGATGTAAAAATATAGAGCCAAAAATTTGATTTAATTAAGTAAATTTAAGAACACACTGCACTGTTTAGGTTTGTTAATAATCTAAAATGAGCATTTACCATTGGAAACTTGGTGAAATAGCACGTGCAAGAATTTGCAAACAAGTGTACGCAAAAGTACAAGTTGTGAAAAATGAGGACGGTATATTTTATGACGATAAAGGTATTAGTTTTCTGTTTATCTATTCTAGAATATTAACCATTGATTCATTGCATTGTTTTATTGATTAGTTAAAGTTCGTAAATACCTAGTAGGTATTCGTAGTGTCCAAAAATTTAGAGGAACTCTTTTTACTAATATTGAAAATATACAAACGCTTAGTAATAAATAGGTTCCAAAAATATAATATACATTATAGAATGCACCCATACATTAATTTCAGTTCTTGCTATAAATACTGATAAAGATGGTTGCCTTGAGATAACAGAGGAACTGTGCTATTATGTAGAGGTACTTAGAAGAAATCAGAGGCTCTGGTTGCCATACACCTGTCTGCACTTAGCTGAGCGATCAAGACCATTTTATGGAAAAGACAAAATATCTATCCAAAAACCCATACCAGCTGTAACCCCTAAAAAGGTATTTAATGGACAACTACTGAATTATTGTATGCCTTAGATAAATGCAGTTTTTTAAATAATATATAGGAAAAAAAATAAGAAGAAGAGAATACTATTATGTGCACCTTTAATGGATGTTGAAGCTTGCACCAGAACCACCCAAAGCTTCTCTAGTTGGAGACCTTATCTGTTCTAGGTTTCCTTACCCTCTTCTTAATACCTATCAGCGGCAGCATAAATTACAGTGCTCTAAAATATTAAAACTAATACATTTATTTATCTACCTACTTAATTTAATACTTTTGTTGCCTTGTACCCTCAACATGGGCTTAGTATTTTCACATTTCAAGGCACAGGAACCCACGTCGAGGGCTCATATTGAAAATTGATTTTTCATTGCAAATATACAGTAAATTATAAACATATTACACTATAGTGTATATTTTAAATAGTTTTTTTTTAGTATTAGTGTTGGTTTTAACATGTTTTTTAAATAATTTTGTCACTTCTTTTTATATACCAAGAACCCTCCGCATGGGTTGTATATCAGGGGCAGTAAACAGTTTTTATAGCAATATTCTTTTCACCGATTTTTTTAACGAATATATTCGGCCCCTGTGTGAGGTTTCGCATAAACAAAAATGTTGCATCTGTTGATTTCCCTCATCTTGCAATAACGTATGCAGTAAAAGAATGACATCTCCAAAACTACTATTCTTCCAGAACGCTTGTTACATTGATCCATTATAGTACCAAATTTCGCTTATTTCGATAGCGGTATAATTTTGAACATATTCATTAGTTTCTCTACAGTAGAAAAAGTCATTGATTGGTTGAGAAAAAGGAAATTCCTCTTGCGAGATATGTATCTGTCGGCACCCTGGTTTTCTTTGGCAAAGTTTCATATCCTGACATTTTTGATCAATATACCTATTAAATTCCACTATTAAAATATTACCATGCTTAATAATCTTGGGCAGAAGTGCATATGTATAAATAAAATATATATATGAAAGTTTAGGCTTAGAAGAACATACAATAAAGTAATTTACAGCTTTGTATATTTTTTTCTAAAAAGTTTGACGATTCAGCTTAAGAGGATAAGAATGTAAATACATACATACATACATAACTTCATGCCTGTATCCCTTATGGGGTAGGCAGAACACCAGTAGTTATAAGACCATCTGATGTCACGTTTGACAAATGAGGTATTATAATGATGGAGACAGGCTATTGCAGTGACAGGGGGTCAGCCTATCGCCCACAAAAATGCCAATAAAACCTCTGTCCCTCAACTGACTTTTACAGTATGCCCGAGAAGAGAAGCAGCTGGTACATTCTATGTTTTTCTTTCGCTCCCAGTCCAGCATGGAACCTCTCTCCACCATTGTAATACCTCCAAAGTCAAATGTGAAGAGTGTAAATATATATATTTTTTTCACTTTCCCATGTCTATTTCACTCTATACATATTCTGATTATTTCAGGGCATTAGAAAACTTCCAGAAGTCCTATATGTATATAGAAGAACTATAACCATTTTATTGAATAATTCTTTAAAACGAGGGGATTTTGTGTTAGGAGTTATTGTTAAAGATAAATAGCCATTTATCAGTTTCTATTATAAGTCATTAAATTACGACAATACCTATTGTATAATACATTAATTCTAACTATTATTATCATATTTAGTATTACTCTGGTATTACACATTGCCAGCTGCTTCTCGTTCCCGGCATATTGTAAAAGTCAGTTTTTGAAGGCGATAGGCTGACCCCCTGACACTGCAATAGTCTCTCTCCACCATTGTAATACCTCCAAAGTCAAACGTGACATCAGATGGTTTTATATCCTCTGGTGTTCTGCCTACCTCTTTAGGGAATACAGGCATGAAGTTATGTATGTACATTTACTATTTTGTAAAGTGTGCATAAAAACAGGTGATTTCAGGCGCCTACTAATACTTGGTGGAATATGCTCAGGGGTGAATGCTAAGTGAAAGAAATGTTTTACAGACTGATAATAAAACCCACTTTAGCAAACATTAGTAAATCACATGTATATTTTTAGTCACTGCATTTTATAATTACATATATTGTCAAACAATCAAACATATCAGTTAAGGGCCTGACGCCGCACCTAAAATAAAATTATGTTAGCCAAAATATTGTAATATTATGTTGTACAACTTTTAAACTTTAGTAACTTTTTACTTTTTAATAAGGAATACATTTCTAATGAATGCCAACCTTATTTACAGCGAAAGATAAAAGAAGACCACATTCTGCCTCTACCTGTGAAGATCACCAAACACAAAGAGCCAGATCTGAACACAACATATGACATAAGGCACATGCCACTAAAACAGGGAAAGTATGAAAATGCCTTCAAAGAGTTTGTCCGTAGAGGAAAAGAGATGCTCTTTGACCAATACTATTTTAATCTTAAAGTAAATGTAATCTCTAATAGGGATTGCATAGATTATTTGGAAAATGTAGATGCCAGTACTGAAGATAAATTTGAAATGGTTATAAAAGCATTCGTAACAGAAAAAGAAATTGAGAATTATTTGCATCAGTGTTGGAGGTTTAATTTTGTTCATAAGCAAACTGATAACAAGGAGTTCAGTGAATTTAATGTATGTTTATAAAATTATTTACACCGTGTTTGCATAAATATGGCTCCACAAATTTTAATTGTCTTTCTTTCAGAACAAAAACAGTTGTCCGCTGAAAACTACAGTGACAATCCACACACCGTGGTGCCTGGTTTGCGGGAAAGGGGACAAGTTACGCCGGTGCCCGAACTGTCCGTCATCCTTCCATCCTTGTTGTAGGAGGGAGTGGCTTGTTACTATCATACGTAAATATTAAATATTTGATATATTATACAGGGCTGTTCTGCACTCGTTAATAAAAAGGGCACAACTTACATTCAGCAAATTCTGAGAAAAATGAGTTTAAAATATTTTAATGTTTTTGTTAAAAAAAGCACCACTGATCTTTATTTTTCGAAATTCTTTAAGTGGCAAAATTTTAATTTACATAGAACTTGTAAGTTCATGACAATATTTTTCAATTTTTTTTATAAATATAATAAATAATTCGCTATTTACTTTTTATCTTAACAAAAAAATTATGTTAAAAATCATTTTGTTACGTTGAAAAGGCACATATTAACAAATGTGCCCCTCTTATGTAAAAATTTGAGAATTATTAAAAAAAATTTACAACGAAAAGGCACTTTTGTTCAATTGTGCCTTTCTTCTGTAAACTTGGTTAAGATTTGTACAGTATTTATTATTTTAAGAAACATTTTTCTATGAATAAAATATGCATTCACGAAAAAAACAAATATTTATTACAAAAAGTTTCTTCTATGAATGATAACTGTAATAACAATAATATACTATTTTCTAAATGTATATTTTCTAAATGGTGAAAAGGTTTAAGTTTTTTTTCTTTTAAGTGTCGAGTGAATAGGTTTCTCGTGGATGGACGTGTAACACCATAGTCTTCATGCGCACTTTCCATCAGGTGGCATGGAAGACAAACGTCCTATCCTTACAATATAAAAAAATATATATATTTAACATTTCTATCAATATCACAAGTAGAATAAAATTTTCAAAACTAAAAATGGCACTTTACACATATGAACAAAAATAAAGACAAACAACCAGTAAAAAATATAAACAATATTAATCAAATACACCATAGAACTAAATCATCATTAACGTAAATTAAAAAAAGAATCTTATATTCAGATAAAGGAACCATACATTATTAAATTTTAATAACTTCTTAAGACATTTGAAGTTTTATCAGTCTCAAAATGGAATTAACACCTACTTATTAATATTGGCACTTTGCACCAAACGTACTATAAATGACAATCAACCGAACATTGAGATACATAAAATGTCATAACACAATTTAAAAAACACATTCTTCTTTGGAAAAAATAAAAAAATCAGAAAATAATGGCAATATAACAAAACAAATTCTTATAATCAATCAGTCAAAGTAAGTAAAAATCTGTCATTTTGTATCTTAATCTTCGTAGTTTTTCTGTTAATAGGCATAAGGGGACCAAGCTTTGTGAGTATAACAGATTTTCTTTCGCTCGCGATACCCCTCGGAACAAGCTTCTGTCTTTCGTCAAGGGATTTGTTTCATGGGTTTTATTTTAAGTAAATCCAGCTCTAAGTATTCGTCAGCACTATGACCAGTTTTATAAAAATTTCTTCTTCGAAAATTTGCCTCAGAAATATTATTCAAATAAGCTCGTCGGTTAGAATTTTTTATTTTAAATGTCGAGGAACAATCTTCGAAATCGTAAAAGTCTTGAACTTCCATCTTCTTGACCGTGGTGCGAGAGCCAGTATTAAATACAACTGTACAGAAGTCTTCAAAGTCGTAGACACGTTTTTTTGTTTTTAGTGATCGTTCCACTCTATGATGGAATTCATCGGCAGCCATGAATGTATGACCGGTTTCCAATAAAGTAAAGATATAATAATGGCAAAGATATAAGTAAAAAAATATCTTTGCACCGACACGCGTGAATTCGTCAAGACACTGCAGGCACAAATGGCGTGATTACTACGCAAACCTCACCCCCTCACTTCGTCTCAGTGCAGTGATGTTAAGTAGGAAAGGCATAAACGCCAGTGTGCCTTTATTATAAAAAAATAATTAAGCAGTAGGGTAAATTGAAAAGACACAAGTGCCAGTTGTGACTTTTTTACTTAATTTATTGCGGCATTAAAAATCAGCACGTTTACCACATAAGCCTTTTATGTTTGATATGCGTCAGTTATGCCTTTTCAATTAAATAAATTATAAACTCAAAGGTTAAATAAAAGTCATATATTACAATATGCCCCTTTTCAGTAATTTTTTTTTAAATAGTGCAATTGTGCCCTTTTTGCTTATGCTAACTTTGTTAATTTTGTTGCTAAAATTACACAAAAAAATAGGCAGATAGGCCTTTTTTTCCTGATTCCAAATATGTATATAACTCAATTTTGAAAAAAATGTTAGTTGTGCCCTTTTTCAGTAACACGGCAGTGTTTGTTACCGTGTTTTAGGGCTCAATTTTTTTTACGCATTAACTATAATTTACATAAACGATTTTCGCAAAAAAATGGTAGGTATCTATTTTTTTTCATCATCGTCATCATCACGACTCTTTGTAAAGAGCCCACTACAAGGCTATGAGTCTCCCCTGGGTGACGAGGAGGTAAAGGCTGCTGCACCAAGCTGGCCCAGTGCTGGGTGGAGGATGTCAGAATTTTCAGGGCGCCGAAAATGGCTTCTGAAAAACCCTAAAGACTACTATACAAGAATACAGCACCCGGGACCGACTGCTTAATGTGCCCTCCGAAGCACGGAAGTCGCCGTGAGAAATGAATGGTCGGCGGTCACCCATCCAAGTACCGACCGCGCCGAACGTTGCTTAACCTGTGATATCGTATGATACACACATAAACACAGTAACCGCGGCACCACGACGACAGCTTTTTTTTTTACAAGGAAAATAATATATTCGCAAAGCATGGTCACTCTAAACTATGAATGAATACTATTAAAATAAAGACGACTACGCGCTACTACAAAACATCTTGTATTACGTCGTAGTATTATCAATGAAATGCCGCGTCGTAGTAGCTATGTTCATCAACAGCGTCACATCTTTATATTTTTGTACTGAGTGATACTAAAATAAATATGCAGTATGCAGTTTACATTGTTTTAAACAAAATAACATTTAAATTTGGCTGTTGACTAAAAACAACCTCAAACTGAAACACATGTGGCCCCGAAGTAAACTTTTTAAAAGCTTGTGTTATGTGTTCCAAACAGTGGAACGAGGCAGCATCCTAGAATTCACCTAGACTTGGTTTAAGAATTTTTGGAATTCTCAGGGAATCTCTCAACCCTCTCATACGTTTCATATGAAGTATCACCTTAAAGGTGAAGAAATTGAATGCGTTTGATATCTTTTTGTCTTTGATAACCTAACTTTACAGCGGTACGAGCACAGAACTTTATCAAATCATATGTTTACAAAAGTTCGTATAGTATGGAGTCGTTTGCAAGTTTTAGTAGCATTAATTTTTTTATTTTACTGAAATATTTCTGACAATCACACAACATTATCTAGCCCAAATTAAGTTTCTTAAAGAACTTGTGTTATGGATACTAGATAACTGATGTACTTAAGAAATATATACACATACATATTGAATAAATACATATTTTTTATTAGAATAAACTTAAATAAACATATAAACATCCATCACTTGGCGACTATTATCTGTGTTCATCACACAATAATCCGTCGCCGCCGGAATTCGAACCCAGGACCTCTGGCATAGAAGGCAATGTATGTTACCGCTACACCAGCCGGTCGTCAAATTAATGGAAGTAATGGATAGATTTCAATTATTGCTAACAAACCGTCTCCATACTATACGAACATTCGTAAAGATACGAGTCGACAAAGTTCTGTGCTCGCACTGCTGGATAGCTTTAAGCTGTATAATATACGGGATCATTATAAAATCGTGTGAATTAAGGAGTAGAATATGAAGTTCCCTAATATAACGTTTGTCTGTAAAACTATCCTCAAAAATCCTTCACAGATCGTAAGAAAGCCCAGAAAAAATCGCAGAAGCAAGTGACATTAGTGGAGAAGATCCTCTCCAGCACCAGGATGAAGTGTAAAGTACTCAAAGAGAAGGAGAACTTAGAGCTTTGCCCGAGTTGCATGTGGGGTCCTCGAGTTGGGTATGTATGATAACAAAAATTATTATTTTATTTTTCTTTATTTAAATCTTGCTTTTTGTATGTGTTAGTTTTTTATTGTGTTGTCTTGTTTTTAGTTTTGTGCTAAATAAATTTGTGAATTTGAATTTTATTTTATTATAACTATGATAAAGTATACCTACAGTAGAACTACAATTATCCGAATTAATGGGGACCGAGGCCCATTCGGATAATCAAATATTCGGATAATCGGATTTTTTTAAAAAAATTGCCATTGGAGAGAATAAAAGCTACGTTTTGATATTGCACAATTTTTTTATTGAATTAAATGAAAGAAACATGAAATTTTCACATGTTTTAAATATAAATAAAATGTACTTATGTACAAGCCGTGACTGCAATGCGCCGGAACTTGTCTTAACTTGCCGTTGTGCCTACACTGACTGAATTTTTTGTGATTCGGATAATCGGCGATTCGGATAGTCGGAGATCGGATAATTGGAGTTCTACTGTACCTATAAAAAATACAGAATAACTTTTTTGAAGATGTTTATATTAAAGACTTTTTAATTTATTTAAAACTGCTCTGGAAGGTCTGCTGGAAGAAATTACGCCTGCGGGAAAAATATCTTTTTAAATAAAATGCGACCATCGATTAAGACTCGAATCAACAAGATAAATATTACGACCTTTTAATATTATATTATAAATATTACGACGTTTGACGACTGGCTAGTGTAGTGGTTAACGTACATTGCTATGCCAGAGGTCCTGGGTTCGAATCCCGGCGGCGGCAGATATCGGTGTGATGAACACAGATATTAGCCGTCAAGTCATGGATGTTACATGTTTATTTAAGTTTATTCGAATAAAAAATATGTATTCAATATGTATGTTTATATATTTCTAAGTATATCAATTATCTAGTATCCATAACACAAGTTCTTTAAGAAACTTAATTTGGGCTAGATAATGTTGTGTGAGTGTCAAAAATATTTATTAATTGATTAATTATTATTATTATAAAAATTATTAATAATTATTTTATCCCATCATATTAGCTAACATAATAGATATAGTTACTTACAGAACCAAAGATGCCATATTCTAAAAAAATACATATCTATATATAGGCTAGATTTATTGTTGTCGATAGTCGAATGCTAGCCCCGCTGGACTGGGAGTGAAATAAAAACATAGATTGTGCTAGCTGCTTCTCTTCCCGGGCATACTGTGAAAGTCAGTTAAGTAAGGGACGGAGTCTTCGACGGTGGGGGACGACGAAGTAAGACCAGGAGACTTTGTAAGAATAATCAATTTATTTCATTTAAATATCACAAACACATTTATTTATAGAATTACTAGCTGATCCGGCAAACGTAGTTTTGACATATAAATAAAAAAAAAATAGATGTTGGCCGATTCTCATAGATACCGGATAAGCACAAAAAAATTCATCAAAATCGGTCAAGCCGTTTCGGAGGAGTATGGCAACGAAAACTGTGACACGAGAATTTTATATATTAGATAAAAATATACATCTCAACAGTTTGACGGTTTTACAAGAAGTGTTATCACAACAACAATCCACGGAGGTTTATTGGAGGTTTTTTTGTGGGCGATAGGCTAACCCCCTGCAATAAATTTGGAGGTATATAATCTCTAAACGATTATAATACCTTCAAATTTGTCAACTGTGACATTAGATGGTTTTATAGCCTCTGGTGTTCTGCCTACCTCATAAGAGATACAGGTGTGAAGATATGTGTGATATGTTATTTATTTATGTCCATTCCCCCTAGCTACGACGACGTAGTATGGCACAAGCTGGGCACGTGTCCTTGGTGGCCCGCGCGCGTGCTGACTCCGGGCAGCGTGCCGTCGTGTCTGCTGAGCAGGCAGCACTCGCCTCACCAGTGGCCACTGAAATACTATGGTGAGTCGAGGTGGTTTACTAAGAGTTGTTGGTTAAGTAGGTATTCAACCTAATACGGGTATGGCTTTAAACTGACGACCGGCTGGTGTAGCGGCAACATACATTGCCTTCTATGCCAGAGGTCCTGGGTTCGAATCCCAGCGCCGGCGGCGGATATTTGTGTGATGAACACAGATATTAGCCGTCAAGTCATGGATGTTTATATGTTTATTTAAGTTTATTCTAATAAAAAAAAATATGTATTTATTCAATATGTATGTTTATATATTTCTTAATTATATCAATTATCTAGTATCCATAACACAAGTTCTTTAAGAAACTTAATTTGGGCTAGATAATGTTGTGTGAGTGTCAGAAATATTTTATTTTTTTTATTTTATTTTTAAATTACAAAGGCGCCTAAATTGTAAGTACTTCTCTTTTAAAAAACAATCAGGTAATATCACTTTATTGACAATAAATAAGCAATTGAGTAAAACAGTAAGTAGTAAAACAATATCTAATCAATTTGGGCCTATCATTAAATGCGATATGTTCCAGAGATTTCATATGTTTCTATTGGGCGTGTGTTTTTTTAAGGGTTGAATGGAAGATCGGGTTTATGGAAAGGAAGCTGTGGTGGCAGGTTTTGCTAAGATTTCAAATGATAAGGACGTCCAAATTTGAGCTCTTTTTTATTATTCAATCAATACCTACCACTTTATTGCTATAAAAATGGACAGAACCAATCAATAAAAACAATAAGCAATTTGGCTGGCCTTACCATTAAAAAGCAATTTCTTGCATACTGTGTTTCTTTTGGGTGCATACTTTTTATGTTTATTGCTTTCTGTGTGTTTGTATTGTATATCAGTTAAATTAATGTCAATACTAATTGGTTGTGGTAACGATTCGGAGTTTGAAATGCAATAAGTAATTTAAACTAATAACAGCATATTAGGCTGCAAACTGGACGGCAGCGACAGAGGCGCGGGCAGCGATTTCCGTGACACGATAGAAAGTATTGAGTTTGTATGCGGCAAGTCGCTCTCACGCCCGCTGGCGTCGAGAAAGGTCCAGATTCCCAGCGTCGCTGCCCGCGCCGCTGTCACTGCCGTCCAGTTTGCTTTGCAGTCTTAAAGTGATCGAGCCTGACTGATGGGAGCTTTGATTGGGTGTCTTTGGTGTGAAAGGTTTTTGGTTTGAGATTGGGTTTGAGTCCCACTCGGAACAGTTTAGGAAACTAACTTTTTTATACTGTTTATACAAGGCAGCGACGCGTGGAAGCGGACGTACGGACATACGCGTAACGCAGTGTTGGCGCTTATGACCTTATGTTTCTCCCAGTACTTAGTATGTTATAGTATAGTAAATCCTTTATTTTCGGGCTGAAGGTACACTGAACTATTCGTGGGGAGACACGGTGCGCATGTGCTTGTTTCTGCCGAGCCATGTAGAATCTATTAAAGACGTCGATCAGAAAGAAGCGGCTTTGGATGCATGCGATGACTATATTTCTGTTTATTTGACGTAGATTAGTGTATATTTTTGTGTATACAGGGTTTTCGGTACAACGTTGAACATAAAAAAGGGGGCAGGTAAGGTGGTCTGTTAAAAATTAGCCAAAAAGATTTTCCCTAGGACTAAAATTTTTGTTTTGCCTTTCTTAGTTCTGGATTGCTTTGCTTTCGTACTTTTAAACCTGTCTACTTTTTTTAAGGCCAGATCTCGTTCATTTTCTTTATTACCATTCAGGTTATATAATATACTATAATTATAATATATATAATAGTGAAAAAGTCTTGTACTAATATAATATGCCCGGCGCGGCGAACCTTGATCCGTATGACACTGACAGTAATTTCCAATAATTAATTAATAAATTGTCATTTAATAAATTGGGTATTTATTAAATCATACCTTACGAAGTAACTTTTGCAGACCGTAAACGTCAAGTGTGATTGAGATTATTTCGTGCAAATGTTATGAATTGTTATAATTCCAATGGAATATCATTGTATTGGAATATAGCTACGTAAAATAAATACATGCCATTTTTAGACGCCTCCAATACGATTCTAATGTAACGGTGACGGCACTACAAGGTTGTTTTGTGGAAATTACTGTCAGTGTCATAGGGATCAAGGTTCGCCGCGCCGGGTATAGTAGGTTATTTAAAATTATAATTTGCATTAGACGGGTTTAAAAACATTTCAGAAACAGGTTTTTTTTTAAACTTGCGTCCTAGGCAAAATCTTTTGGGCTAGTTAGTTAACGCACCACCCCACCAGCCTCCCATTTTCGTATGTTCGACGTTGTACCAAACACGTTGTAGATCTTGCAAACTACGAGCGCGACCTTTATTTGTGGTTGCAATCGGAAATACACATTTTAGTTTAGGATCGGTCAGTAGCGCGCGAGCCATCACTTGAGCGAGCGAGATAGCGTATACAGATTGTTCACTCGCACAAATTAAGGCGAAAATAATAGAATGCAAGATCTACAACTATGAATGCATCCTAGAATTATGTTTATTTTTAATCAATAACGGTGTCAGTAATTTTTGTCGATTTTTTATTGCACGTGGATAATACGTATTTGTATTTAAATGGTTATTGGTTTGAGAGGGTATATGTTCTAACTAGCATAAGTAACATTTTGCATTCCGTTGTTATTTTTATGAATATTTTTTGTATGGACACTTATATTATCTTTACTTTTTATAAAATAAAATCTGATATGACAATAAATTTGGAATAAAATTTTACAAATATTACCTAATTAACATGTGAATTATATTAATTTCTACAGATTAAGTAAAGCTTGATATGTGATACCTACCCAGCTGCTTATTACTTACTACTTAATATTGTACAAACTAGATTTGATCTCATTTTTATGTCAAGTTATGTCTGTCTATACAGGGTTATCTACTGGCTAAGTCGGCCTAGATCCGTTAAGGGCGTGAAGTACCCGTCATTTTTAACTTATTTCACTATGAAACACCCTACCCCAAACCTATCCGTTTTCGAGATAGTCGACTTTTAATTTTTTTTATTAAATTCAATTCAAATACTTTATTGCCATTTGCATAGAATGGAGAATTATTAACATACTTACAATAATATACAAAATAACAAAAAATGTGCAATTAGCTGTTTTTCGCCATTTTTATTGCTGGTTTTTTTTGCCAATAAAGATCATATTTTGAAAGTGGTGCGCCTTTATATTATTATCATTAGTTTTTCACATGCAGATTAAGATGCAGAGAAAAAAATCTGATTTCAACTTTCAATCGCTCAGAACTAAGTATTTAGTAATCTAACGTAAAATTTTGGTTACTAAGATCATAGAGCATTTAAATCTGCATGTAAGAAATAAATATTAATATTAAAAAGCGCACCAATTTCAAACTATGACATTTAATGGCAAAGAATCATGACCAACGATGTATGGAATTTCGTCTCAAGTTGAATGACAATAAATCTTTATTTATTATAGACTACGTTTTATAAACTATAAAATAAAAGTGTTAATTTTCACACAAGTACCCGAGATTTGAAGTTATCCAACAAATTCTGAGATAACCTAGAAATTATGTCGTAACTACTCGCAACTTATAAAATGACCATAAATCACTCATGTAGTTACAAAAAAACAGAGTTAGGTGAAAACAAAACAAGAGTTTCTAATTGAACAGTTTCTTATTGAAAAATAAAACATAATTATCGTATTTTATGGCCTTACAGAATTGATGTGACAACATGGAAATAAAACAACTTCAGGCAGATAGAGATCATATTTTAAATAAACACAAATAATTAAGTTACCTACCTAATGTATACAAAGGTATAAAACACATAACTATGAACAGACTGTTCATGTAGGTAGTCATTAGGTGTATTTAATATTAGAACAAGAATACCGGGTGATTTCTGGGTGAACAATTGACACATCGGCTTCTCATTATCACCGGCATTGGTTGACCAGAATCAAGCATCGACATGATTGATTAGGTACAGTAGACTCAGAGTTCAGAAACACAACACAAAACGTACTGGCATAATAAAACAATTAAATTGAAAATGTTCTGTCATAAGTTACATGAAACACGCTTAGTTTTATAAAACAAATACACTAACGAATTTCCGTAAGGAATATTACTATTTAAGTGGAGAGATTAATCGCGGTGACTATTCTCAATCGATAAATAAACAGTAATGGCGGCTACCGCAGGCGCCGGCTTATGGATGATGACAGTGGAAGATGACATATATCTTGACAGTTGCACCAGCGTGAAACGAAACACAAAAATAAATAATTTCACAACGGTACTATAAAATAAATACATATACAGCACCAACGTTATGATATTACTAATCATTTAGCTATTTATGAGTCTAATATCATTTTTGTCTTGTTTTTGTGTAAAGGTTCATCAAGCTCATACTTACGTAACTCGTTCAAATAAAAACAATGAAAAGAACGAAACGTCAATCATGACTTTATTATACGGGAATGTATATATAGCAATCGTTAATTTACTGTTTATCTCAAAATCATAATTCCGGATGCGAATACCAAATTCCTGACGTGAAAAGCTTGTAAAAAATAAACCAATAATTTCTATAATTATTTAGTTTTCATACGTGCAACATTTTGAGACTGCTTTTGGTCATGTCCTTTTATATAAAGAAATTAAAAGTTGATTATTTCGAAAACGGTTAGGTTTGAGGTAAGGTGTTTCATAGTGAAATAAGTAAGAAAAGACGGGTACTACTCGCCCTTAACGGATCTAGGTCGACTTAACCAGTAACCCTGTATAATAGACAGATTATTAGATAGTATAGAATAAGGGCAATAGTAATAAGATTACTTACTCATTAAATCAAACTCTATCAAAGTATTTAAGTTTTTTGTTAACAATTTTTTTTTCTACAGTTGATTGACTTTAGCGTTATTTTGTGAAATCTGTCACAAACAAAGTGACAATACTAAAATTTTTATATATAAATAAAGTATCTTTATATGCGTAATTAATTACTTACCAAATCACTGACAAAGTGTTTCTTTTCAAGGTAAGGTCTGTGGTAACTACAGTTGATTGAATCTGGCATTATTTTGCCAAAATGTGTCATAAGTTAATTGGTGACAACACCAGCAATTTTATACTCTAGTATTTTAATATACTTATTTAATTTAAACTTACTTTCTTACTTAGATAATTAGCCAAAGGTACAGAAGCCAGCAGATCAAGCGTTACACTACCTGTCAAAATTTCCCAACAAATTTTAACTTAATGTCGAGGGCATAGAGTTCTGATTCAAGTAATTTTTTTTGACGGATTTGTAACACCTTCTGTACCTACTTGTTTACCAAATAATTTACAAAACTAGTTTAGTTTAGTTCTTAGATGTCTTATTGTTTTTTTTGAACAAATGTACATGTTTTAAGTTGTACCGTCAGGTTTTTAAGTAGGTATGCAAAAAAATACTGTTTTGTTTTTATAAAAGTACTTAGTATCAAATCGATGCACCGTGAAAGTGAAATGTGACAAAATTAGATATCTTATCCGTCACAAATAACAAGTCGCGTAGAGATGCGATAAATCACTGTTTGTCCTTTGTAATGATTACGTTGTATTTTGGTGGACTTTTATTTTTAAGACCTATGATTAATACTTACAATAAATCAAGTTTATCAGATCACTGTTGTTTCTTTTCTGGCCTTATTCCTTTAATTTATAAATACCGAGCACTACAATGGGGAACATATTGAAAGCCAGAGTTCATATATAAACTAATAGATGGCGCTGTTTGTAGGTTAAATCGCGCATGTAACTTTCAGAATGCTCCAATGACTACCCACCGTCGACGTAGT
The DNA here is from genome assembly GCA_944452665.1 of Stenoptilia bipunctidactyla. NCBI lineage: Eukaryota > Metazoa > Arthropoda > Insecta > Lepidoptera > Pterophoridae > Stenoptilia > Stenoptilia bipunctidactyla. The sequence continues at coordinate 14,624,113 of OX101741.1, forward strand.
AAAATCATACTTACCTGGCGTAGGAGATACCGTGATCAACTAGGCGGTTCTCCCAGGGCGAGGCTTGATCATTGCACTACGATCGGGTTGACCCTTGCGATTATCCCTAATGTGGATAACTCGGACGCGTAATTTTTGGTAGTGGGGACTGCGTACGCGCCGTCCCCTTCGTTATTAATAAAATAATCCTATATAAATTTCTTCACCTTGCACGTGTTAATTCACATCTACAGTAAAGTGCGTGCGCGGCTCGGCCCTTTAATCGTAAATTAATCCAATTAGACGAATTCAGGATGACCGTTTCGATTGCTCGGACAAGTTAAGAAATCCAGATATGTTTTGCACCAAATTTTCGGCGAAATTAGTCGATATAGATGAGTGCAAAAAATCGTCGAAGCGAAAATAGTGAAGTTATTCGAGTTTAATATATAATATATAATGACCGCGCAATTGAAATGCGGAGAATGGCGCGGCCTTGGAGAACTCGAAATCTAGAGATCTAGTCTTTTTTGTTAAAGGAAGAGTGAATTAGTCGAGAGTTGTCGAAAAAACAAAATTCAAAAAATCTTATAATTTCCAAAAATCACGACTTCTAATGGCTTAAACCGATCCTAGGTATTATTGTCACGTAATTAGTCAAATCTAAATTCTTACTTGGGCTTTCTTTCGACTGTTATGCAACTGAAAGTCGTAACCGTAAAAGCAGGTTTTCGATTTTTGAATCGCCTATAAATTTGTTGGCAGATCTTACTTTTTTTTTGTATTTTACATAACGGTTGTCACTGAATCAACCGCGAATGGATCTATTCTCATAGGTAATTCTATGCATTCATTTTTTGTATTAAAACCGGAAATTCAGTTTAAAGTTTAGTATAGAAATTACCCATCTTTGAAAGACTGCTGTCATGTAGGTACAGTCTGCAACAGAATTATGTATACCACCAGTCTCCCGCACACATAAAATTTGCATGCATATTGTATGTGTGCGGGAGTACTAAGTATATACAATACTTGCTCAGTGATTCTCTCACTCGCTATTCACTCAGTCTAGTCAGATTAATTAAGTCACACATTGCATGACTATATTCACTGGCTTTTATTTACGAGGGCCGCACAGTGAAGTAGGAAACTGCAAAGTAACCACCTATTAACACGACGTAACAGAACATACGTACCTACAGGATTTTTTTAAGCGAAAAGGTATAGGCGTCCGTTACCCCAGCCAGATTTTGTCGAAAAATGCCATTTCAATGCAATACATGATTAGAAATACAGCTCCCGTAGATGTTATGCGAACTTTTAAATTTAGTATGCTCATATTTTGTGAGTTATTCTAAAAAACGATTCAAGTTTGTCTATAGAGAGCTTATTGTGACAGGCAGGAACAATTGAAGCGTTAAATCTATTTACTCAAATATTGAAAACGGTTTATTCGTTTGGATTCCTTTATTGCATAACGAATTATAACTAATTGGCCTGATGTACTCAGCAAATATTATATTCCCCTGCTTAGTCAATTCCAAGATACAGCAATCCCGCAAACGTTACTCTAGCAGGATTTTGAATATCTTCGCAACCAAAGCACGTACAGATACAATTTTTGTCATACCATTTATACCAAATCGATTTTTAATTGTATAGATAAAAATTATTTAAAAAAACCAATTAGAAAGAAAAGTCTGTCTGGGGTTACGTTACTGCAGCAGGAATCGTTTTTTAGAATAACTCACAAAATATGAGCATACTAAATTTAAAAGTTCGCGTAACATTTACAGGAGCTTTATTTCTATTCATGTATTGCATTGAAATGACATTTTTCGACAAAATCTGGCGGGGTAACGGACGGAAGGTATAGAATCAAGTCGCCTCTGAGGCTCCAAACTGGACGGCAGCGAAAGCGACAGCGGCGGGGGCAGCGTTTTCCGTGACACGATAGAAAGTATTGAGTTGGTATTGCACCGCGACATTCATTTATTTATTAATCGACACTTATATCTATCCTTACAGGTCATACCCAATGCGATAGAATAACTAATTTAAATATTTACATTCACAACATATTACAAATTTAATTTATACTTATTATGCTTTATAACGAATTATAAATAATGCTATTCTTGTGAATTCACTCAGAGCGTCGTGGAAAAGGTATATTTCCTCAGCTATTAGGTTGAGAATGCAGAGTGCCCGCGTCAGCGGCGTCTCCTTCAACACACAATGCATGACTATATTCATGCATTGGTCCGGGCGCGAGGCAGTGCCAGCAGCTGCGGCCGGCGGCGCCGTCACACGTACCAACATATCGCTCTCACGCCCGCTGGCGTCGAGAACGGCCTAGATTCCCTAGAGTCCAGTTTGCAGCCTGAAGTTGTTGCAAGGCGTTTCGCGTCGGTGTTTTACATCTCGCAACAACTTCAGAGGGAACTAGATGTGTTCCGCGATCTGTAGTTACTTAGGAAATTAAATAAAATCCCCATGATACAATATTTACATTTATTTATCTTCACATAATACTTTCTTTTACAAAGCTGAATTTTAGTTTTAATCAAATTAAAAATATGCACTTTTGTACTTAGGTCATAATTCAATTTAACATATCAAAAGCGACGATAAGTAATATAACTGTTTACACTTTTTAAAATAAATAACAGGAATTCGGCTACAATCTTACAAAATATAAAAGTTTAGATCTCTTTAGCATAGATAACAACTAACTCTCACCTACAAATATGTAATGCTGCATCTATACTTACATACACAAAATATTTATATTTTCAAACGATATAAATGCACAATATATTACTCAATTGTCAGGCAAAGAAAACTTGATATAACTATTAAAGGCCATAATGGTCTATAATACAGTCTGACCAAACAATTTGATGACATCGACGACAATAAAAATCTATATATTCATAATATTTCCTATTTAATAAGCTCTGCATGTCTTCATTGAAATTACAGTCTAAACATAAACAAAAAAGTAGACTAAAATATACTTCATTTATGAAATAAATGTGTGTTGTTTTTGTAGTTTCTTGCTTTTTATTTTAAATTTGAATGTCGAAATAAGTTACCAAGATTGTTTTCTATTAACAGATTTCAATATTATATATTAATTCTGGATCTAAGAAAGAAAACAATATATGTATGAGCGTGGCTATGACAACTGAAATCCAGATTTCAATATGTACGAATCTCCGAAAAAAAATCTACGAAAATAATTTGATCCAATACACATATTCATAAAACGTTTTTTCGTCATTTATGGCCTAGTACCAAATCCGTTCAGATATATTGAGTTAAAGAGTACCTAACTTACATTTACACATTTTTACGAACTTTCTAGATAAGTAGGACCTTTTATTCCTATTCGAAGCCACGGTCGCTAAATACCAGTGTATGTTAAACGAACTGGCTTTTATTTTGTGAGATATATACAAGCTATACAATTAAAAAAGTATAAAAATATGTAGTTTGTCAAACTGTACATTAATACAGGGTTAATTTTAATTAGCGCATCACATATTGCAGGCAGCCTCTCCACATCAATACCAATAACATTTGTTCTACCTCACAACTTTTTAAATTTTAGTTTTCACATACAAAAAATATTTATAGCCTTTGTTTAGAGGCGTAACGTTATTTGCTCTGAGCGTAGGTATGCCACGCACCTTGCGCAGTAAAATATCGCTTTATAGTAGTAATGGGACTTCTTACAAAATGTAGAGAAAGGAGTAAACAATTTTTTGTTTCTATTTTTTGTGTTCTTTATCAAAATTTGTAAAAAGTCGTTGTTGTTGGGACTGATGTGGGGTGGCAGCCCGCAAGAGGTGATGAGCTAATTAAAATTAACCATGTATATTACAAGCACATGGCTTACTAAACATGACAGGTGTCAACAATACAGAAATACTCTTCATTTATATTACAAAAACAGCTGTTTCAACTAACAACTCATTTCCCGTTGTACTAAGTGAACAAAAAACGTGACGCGATACGAATATATCAAATTGTTGTATATAGCATCAGCAGGGCTATTCTTCAAAACAACAGCGTCGAGTTCATCGATGCAACAGCGATCAGTGACGTAATTGATATTCACATAAATCATTTTTTTTGTTTTTTTTTTATATTGTAAGGATGGGACGTTTGTCTTCCATGCCACCTGATGGAAAGTGCGCATGAAGACTATTGTGTTACCTACACGTCCATCCACGAGAAACCTATTCACTCGACACTTAAAAGTTCCAGGACTGTAATGGTCAGGAAAAACAGACGCAGGCAGATTGTTCCACACCTTGGCAATCCGTACCAAAAAGGAACTTTCGAAGCGTTTGTTCGACTTCTTGGTAAATCCACTATATAGGGATGGAAGTTCGTCTGCGTCTCATAGTCCGGTGGTAAAAAGGAGTGGGTTCAATTCGGTCAAAAAGAGCACTCGCACACTCACCAAAATGTAGCCGATAAAATACTGTCATAATACGACACCAGCGCTTGTCGCTGATGACGGCGTGAGTGAGAACTGTTTATCAATTTTCTTTAGGAAATGTAACTTAATGTGAGCTCGACGACGAAATCTTTACCATCTCGTCGTCGAGGACAGCGCTGTTATTTCAGTTACGTGAATGGCCCAGTTGGTGTCCCTCCTACGTTTTCGCTTTACGGCGTATCGCGTCACGTTAAGTCATACACCTGAAACAACGCCTTGCACATCTTTGTCCAAATCAAGTTTATTCTTACTACATAATAAACAATAAGCATAAAGGGAAGGAATGTCATAATATACATATTCAGTTAAGAAAAAAAACTAAAAATACTTGTGATTTGTCAACATTGACAAAACATTCCTTACAGTTGAAAGGATTGCATTAATTTGCTACTTTTTTCTGGTGGTAAGTATGTTACAATAAAAAGCATTCTTAGCTCTTATTTTCTATAACTCACTGTCATTCTCTTTCGAAGTTCTTAAGTGGAACGGTGTTGCCTTTTTTAAATATACCTACATATTTTACATTTCTAATAAAACGATTTAGTGTTTTCATAGTAAACGCGTTAAAATCGGGTTAAAAGCTCCTATTAGGTGTAGTATAAATAATGAATCGTCAAAACTTAGGAGAATATTACCTTATCTATTCTATAGTTACGTATGCGAACTGGAGAACTTAGAGCTTTGCCCGAGTTGCATGTGGGGTCCTCGAGTTGGGTATGTATGGTAACTATGTTTTCTATCAGGTTGAGAGATTTAACTATTATAAAGTATACCTACCTATAAAAAATACAGAACAACTTTTTTGAAGATGTTTATATTAAATTAAAGACTTTTAAATTTATTTAAAACTGCTCTGGAAGGTCTGCTGGAAGAAATTACGCCTGCGGGAAAAATATATTTTTAAATAAAATGCGACCATCGATATAGACTCCAATCAACAAGATAAATATTATTTTATCCTATCATGTTAGCTAACAGCTTCCATGCTGGACTGGGAGCGAAATAAAAACATAGAATGTACCAGCTGCTTCTCTTCCCGGGCATACTGTAAAAGTCAGTTAAGAGGCAGAGGTTTTATTGGCATTTTTGTGGACGATAGGCTGACCTCCTGTCACTGCAATAGCCTCTCTCCATCATTATAAAACCTCATTTTGTCAAACGTGACATCAGACGGTCTTATAACCACTGGTGTTCTGCCTACCCCATAAGGGATACAGGCGTGAAGTTATGTATGTATGTTAACTAACATGCGTATCATAATGGATATAATTATTCGTTTCGATACCATGATTAGGTCCACAGAACCAAAGATGTCATATTCTATAAAAAATACATACTCTAAGTGCCATATTTTAAGACAATATAGATATAAAGGGCCGATTTGTCGTTGTCTATGGTCGCATGCTGGCCCCGCTAGACTGGGACTGGGAGCGAAATAAAAACATAGAATGTGCTAGCTGCTTCTCTTCCCGGGCATACTGTGAAAGTCAGTTAAGTAAGGGACGGAGTCTTCAACGGTGGGGGACGACGAAGTAAGACCAGGAGACTTTGTAACAATAATCAATTTATTTCCATTCAAATATCACAAACACATTTATTAATAGAATTATAAACAGATACATCACAACAGTTTGACGGTTTTACAAGAAGTGTTATCACAACAACAATGCTGCACATATACAGAGCAGATTGTCACATACACTCCCCGTGCTTTTTTTTTCCCGTGTGCTTTCATCTTCGACCTCATCGTCACTTACCATCAGGTGAGATTGAGGTCAAACGCGGGTTTAGTCACTTATAAAAAAAAAAAAACACTTTAATTCAAAATAGGAACGGGCCATCGACCCTCCACCGAGAAGGTCGAATACCTCCCTCAACACGGAGGTTTATTGGAGGTTTTTTTGTGGGCGATAGGCTAACCCCCTGCAATAAATTTGGAGGTATATAATCTCTCTACGATTATAATACCTCCAAATTTGTCAACTGTGACATTAGATGGTTTTATAGCCTCTGGTGTTCTGCCTACCTCATAAGAGATACAGGTGTAAAGTTATGTGTGATTTGTTATTTATTTATCTCCATTCCCCCTAGCTACGACGACGTAGTATGGCACAAGCTGGGCACGTGTCCTTGGTGGCCCGCGCGCGTACTGACTCCGGGCAGCGTGCCGTCGTGTCTGCTGAGCAGGCAGCACTCACCTCACCAGTGGCCACTGAAATACTATGGTGAGTCGAGGTGGTTTACTAAGAGTTGTTGGTTAAGTAGGTAAGTAACCTAATATGGTATGGCTTTAAATTGACGACCGGCTGGTGTAGCGGTAACATACATTGCCTTCTATGCCAGAGGTCCTGGGTTCGAATCCCAGCGGCGGCGGATATTTGTGTGATGAACACAGATATTAGCCGTCAAGTCATGGATGTTTATATGTTTATTTAAGTTTATTCTAATAAAAAAAAAATATGTATTTATTCAATATGTATGTTTATATATTTCTAAATTATATCAGTTATCTAGTATCCATAACACAAGTTCTTTAAGAAACTTAATTTGGGCTAGATAATGTTGTGTGAGTGTCAGAATTTTTTTTTTTAATTTTTTTTTTAAATTACAAAGGCGCCTAAATTGTAAGTACTTCTCTTTTAAAAAACAATCAGGTAATATCACTTTATTGACAATAAATAAGCAATTGAGTAAAACAGTAAGTAGTAAAACAATATCTATCAATTTGGGCCTATCATTAAATGCGATATGTTCCAGAGATTTCATACGTTTCTATTGGGCGTGTGTTTTTTTTTATGTTTTCAAAGTCGAACTTTTTGACTTTGGCTTTGAAGGGTTAAATGGAAGATCGGGTTTATGGACAGGAAGCTGTGGTGGCAGGTTTTGCTAAGATTTACAATGATAAGGACGTCCAAATTTGAGCTCTTTTTTATTATTCAATCAATACCTACCACTTTATTGCTATAAAAATGGACAGAATCAATAAATAAAAACAATAAGCAATTTGGCTGGCCTTACCATTAAAAAGCGATTTCTTGCATACTGTGTTTCTTTTGGTGTATTGCTTTCTGTGTGTTTGTACCGTATAACAGTTAAATTAATGTCAATACTAATTGGTTGTGGTATCGATTCGGAGTTTGAAATGCGATAAGTAATTTAAACTTATAACAGCCTATTAGGCTGCAAACTGGACGGCAGCGGCAGCGGCGCCGGCAGCGATTTCCGTGACACGATAGAAAGTATTGAGTTTGTATGCGGCAAGTCGCTCTCACGCCCGCTGGCGTCGAGAAAGGCCCAGATTCCCAGCGTCGCTGCCCGCGCCGCTGTCACTGCCGTCCAGTTTGCTTTGCAGTCTTAAAGTGATCGAGCCTGACTGATGGGAGCTTTGATTGGGTGTCTTTGGTGTGAAAGGTTTTTGGTTTGAGATTGGGTTTGAGTCCCACTCGGAACAGTTTAGGAAACCTTTTTTAAACTGTTTATACAAGGCAGCGACGCGTGGAAGCGGACGTACGGACATACGCGTAACGCAGTGTTGGCGCTTATGACCTTATGTTTCTCCCAGTACTTAGTATGTTATAGTATAGTAAATCCTTTATTTTCGGGCTGAAGGTACACTGAACTATTCGTGGGGAGACACGGTGCGCATGTGCTTGTTTCTGCCGAGCCATGTAGAATCTATTAAAGACGTCGATCAGAAAGAAGCGGCTTTGGATGCATGCGATGACTATATTTCTGTTTATTTGACGTAGATTAGTGTATATTTTTATGTATACAGGGTTTTCGGCTGAACATAAAAAAGGGGGCAGGTAAGGTGGTCTGTTAAATATTAGCCAAAAAGATTTTTGTTTTGCCTTTCGTAGTTCTGTATTGCTTTGCCGTCTACCTTTTTAAGGCCAGATTTATTTCATGTTCTTTATTACCATTCAGGTTATTAGTAGGTTATTTAAAATGAAAAGTTGTATAAGACGGGTTTAAAAACAATCCAGAAACAGGTTTTTTTTTTAAACTTGCGTCCTATGCAAAATCTTTTGGGCTAGTTAGTTAACACACCACCCCACCAGCCTCCCATTTTCGTATGTTCAACGTTGTACCAAACACCTTGTAGATCTTGCAATCTACGAGCGCGCGAGGCCTTTATTTGTGGTTGCAATCGGAAATACACATTTTAGTTAGTGTGCGTGCGTACACGACGGAGCCATCACTTGAGCGAGCGACATAGCGTATACAGATTGTTCACTCGCACAATTTAGGGCGACGCGCGATCGTATAATAGAATGCAAGATCTACAACTATGAATGCATCCTAGAATTATGTTTATTTTTAATCAATAACGGTGTCAGTAATTTTTGTCGATTTTTTATTGCACGTGGATAATACGTCTTGTATTAAAATGGTTATTGGTTTGAGAGGGGTATATGTTATAACTAGTATAAGTAACATTTTGTATTCCGTTGTTATTTTTATGAATATTTATTGTATGGACACTTATATTTTCTTTACTTTTTATAAAATAAAATCTGATATGACAATAAATTTGGAATAAAATTTTACAAATATTACCTAATTAACATGTGAATTATATTAATTTCTACAGATTAAGTAAAGCTTGATATGTGATACCTACCCGGCTGCTTTAATATTGTACAAACTAGATTTGATCTCATTTTTATGTCAAGTCATGTCTGTCTATACAGGGTTACCTATTGGCTAAGTCAATCTAGATCCGGTAAGGACGTGAACTGAAGTATCCGTCATTTTTAACTTATTTCACTATGAAACACCCTACCTACACCCCCAAACCTATCCGTTTTCGAGATAATCGACTTTAATTTTTTTTTATTTAATTCAATTCAAATACTTTATTGCCATTTGCATAGAATGGAGAATTATTAACATACTTATAATACAAAATAACATAAAATGTGCAATTTGCTGTTTTTTTTTGCCATTTTTTTTGCTGGTTTTTTGCCATTTAAGATCATATTTTGAAATTGGTGCGCTTTTATATTATTATTATTAGTTTTTCACATGCAGATTAAGATGCAGAGAAAAAAATCTGATTTCAACTTTCAATCGCTCAGAACAAAGTATTTAGTAATCTTACGTAAAATTTTGGTTACTAAGATCATAGAGCATTTTAATCTGCATGTAAGAAATAAATATTGATATTAAAAAGCGCACCAATTTCAAACTATGACATTTAATGGCAAATTTTATATAAAGAAATTAAAAGTTGATTATTTCGAAAATGGTTAGGTTTGAGGTAAGGTGTTTCATAGTGAAATAAGTAAGAAAAGTCGGGTACTATACGCCCTTAACGGATCTATGTCGACTTAACCAGTAACCCTGTATAATAGACAGATTATTAGATAGTATAGAATAAGGGCAATAGTAATAAGATTACTTACTCATTAAATCAAACTCTATCAAAGTATTTAAGTTTTTTGTTAACAATTTTTTTTTCTACAGTTGATTGACTTTAGCGTTATTTTGTGAAATCTGTCACAAACAAAGTGACAATACTAAAATTTTTATATATAAATAAAGTATCTTTATATGCGTAATTAATTACTTACCAAATCACTGACAAAGTGTTTCTTTTCAAGGTAAGTTCTGTGGTAACTACAGTTGATTGAATGGCATTATTTTGCCAAAATGTGTCATAAGTTAATTGGTGACAACACCAGCAATTTTATACTCTAGTATTTTAATATACTTATTTAATTTAAACTTACTTTCTTACTTAGATAATTAGCCAAAGGTACAGAAGCCAGCAGATCAAGCGTTACACTACCTGTCAAAATTTCCCAACAAATTTTAACTTAATGTCGAGGGCATAGAGTTCTGATTCAAGTAATTTTTTTTGACGGATTTGTAACACCTTCTGTACCTACTTGTTTACCAAATAATTTAAAAAACTAGTTTAGTTTAGTTCGTAGATGTCTTATTGTTTTTTTGAACAAATGTACATGTTTTAAGTTGTACCGTCAGGTTTTTAAGTAGGTATGCAAAAAAATACTGTTTTGTTTTTATAAAAGTACTTACGTATCAAATCGATGCACCGTGAAAGTGAAATGTGACAAAATTAGATATCTTATCCGTCACAAATAACAAGTCGCGTAGAGATGCGATAAATCACTGTTTGTCCTTTGTAATGATTACGTTGTATTTTGGTGGACTTTTATTTTTAAGACCTATGATTAATACTTACAATAAATCAAGTTTATCAGATCACTGTTGTTTCTTTTCTGGCCAAATTCCTTTAATTTATAAATACCAAGCACTACAATGGGGAACATATTGAAAGCCAGAGTTCATATATAAACCAATAGATGGCGCTGTTTGTAGGTTAAATCGCGCATGTAACTTTCAGAATGCTCCAATCACTACCCACCGTCGACGTAGTAAAATCATACTTACCTGGCGTAGGAGATACCGTGATCAACTAGGCGGTTCTCCCAGGGCGAGGCTTGATCATTGCACTACGATCGGGTTGACCCTTGCGATTATCCCTAATGTGGATAACTCGGACGCGTAATTTTTGGTAGTGGGGACTGCGTACGCGCCGTCCCCTTCGTTATTAACAAAATAATCCTATATAACTAGACATGGGTTGGAATAAGTAGTATGTTATTGGGCATTCTAACTCACTTCATTCGGTCGCGGACACGCGACCTCACTCGTAAGTTAGAATGCCCAATAACATGAAAGGAATAAAATGTCTTATTAATTTCATTCGGTTGCAGACTGGCAACTTCATTCGTAATTCAGAAACCTTATTCGTTAGAAATGTAATAAAACGTCAGATACACTAGAATAATTTCATTTTGTTTGTGACTTTCGTATGGGTAAACTGTAATAAAATGAAATTCGTGAAACAACCAACATCACTACAGCTTGAAAAAATTTGTGTTGATTCCAAACCCATTATTTCCCGCCATGGTCTTTTGTTTCCAAATACAATCCGCTGTTTGGTATGCGGTCCCTCTAATTGTGGAAAAACAAATTTAGTTGTTGGGTTACTTCTACACGAAGACGCGTTATGTTATAAAAATGTATATGTATATTCAAAAACACTTGAACAACCTAAGTATATTTTCCTCGAAAATGTTTATGAACATGTACCCGATATAAGTTATCGAAAATATCATGGTAATGAAGAAGTACTTAGTCCGCAAGAGGCAGAAACTGATTCTATAATAATATTTGATGATGTAGCTTGTGAGAATCAAAACAACATGCGTGACTACTTTGCTATGGGCAGACATAAAAATATTGATTGTTTTTATATAAATCAGACTTATACAAAAATCCCTAAACAACTTGTAAGAGATAATGCAAATTTGATAGTTCTGTTTAAACAAGATGACATAAATATGAAACACGTGTACGTTGAACATGTTAATACCGATATGACCTGGCAGGAGTTTCGTGAAATGTGCTCTAAAATATGGAAAGACCCATACAGCTACGTGGTAATAAACAAAGACTGTGAAAAAAATAAAGGTTGTTATCGAAATAAATTTGATACGTTTGTAGAATTTGAATAATGTTCTTACCTATATAACTTAACAAGTTATTTAGTTTTTGTCATTTCTCATTTGTTGATACAATTTTTAAGACGTTATATTTAAAATGAATAGCAACTTAAAACAACAAATTATAAATGCAGCTGAAGCTGTGAAAAAGAAATTACGAAAAATGCGTGATATGGAATCATCCAATGAACAAGTTTTTGAATCTGTTTTTAAACCGATAATTAATCCGTTAAATAAAATGGTTGATAAAACCATACATACTTCCAATGAGGCATTGAAAACGCAAGATGATGAAAGAAATTATAGTTTTAAAGTCAGTAATGAAATATTTGAGCCAAGGGATGAGATTATAACAGATAATGAAATTAGTAAGGACGATTCTTTCAACACTGTTGAATCCTATCCCAATAGCCCGTCCGATATTTCTTCTTGGTCACTTTCTTCAGAAGTGATAGAAGACATTCCGTTTGGTGTTAGAAATGAACGTGGAAAACTTCTAATGGGAACAGGTACTTTTAAAACTGATGAAAATTGGTTTCAAATAGCAGGAAGAAAGTACAAAAGGACGCAAGGGTTAACAGAGCTATTGCTAAAGAAAACACCTGATCTAAAATTCGTAACTGCAGAAGACATGAAAAATTATAAGCTTATGCTAGTAGATACAAATGCGCATCGACGAGATTATGATCCGAACAAACCTATTAAAAGTAATAAGGGGATAAAATATATGGAAGTGATAAAACCACTCTTCAAGTTAAACGAACAAACTACGAACATCGCTCATGGGAAAGGTTTGCCCATGTTAAAGAAGTGGAAGAAAAATGTAGATCTTGTATATTGGAATGATCCAAACGAATTAGTTGAGAGACTGAAAATACTAGTCGCGTCTAAAAATGCGGGCAACTCAGGATTGGACAATGAAATTATCTCAATAACTGAAGAATTGCGAGAATGTGGTGTTATATAATAAATATACTTACTTATGTATATTTCGTTTCATTCTACATTTAACCATACTTAATTAAGGTTCTTTAAAATGAATATTGATAAATTCGGTCATCATGTACATAAACGAATGCGTTTATCGGAGTTTTTATTTTTTTCTGAAAATACCTTGAAAAAGACAAACAGCGGCGAATTTGATCTGAAGTCAACAGTTTTAAAAGGTGTCAAAACTCCATCGAATCCAGATGAAGCAGTTAATAAGGAATATGTAGATAAAATTTTGCTTACTTGTTGCAGTAAAAATGAATTACAGAATCAAATTGCTAGTATAAAAAGGGATATTATTAACTCTTTAAACCATTTACATACAAACTATTATAATAAAGAACAAATTGATAACATCAAAGCACTGCATAATCAGCCAAAATGAGTAAAGAACAAGTAGTAAACGAAATACACAAACCTGCGAGGAAAAACTTCATTCGCAGAAGTGTTATTTTAAGAGGAATTGATGATTTATGGCAAGCTGATCTTATTGATATCAAGGCATTGAAAAAATATAATAAAGGATACAAATTTATACTAATCATAATGGATTGTTTTTCAAAATTCGCTTGGGCCGTTCCAGTCAAAACGAAAACCAAGTCTGAAATAGCAGAAGCATTCCATAAAATGATTATTACCTCTAAAAGACGCCCTATTAATTTACAAACAGACATGGGAACAGAGTTCTATAACGAAGAATTCAAAAAATTGATGAATAAATTTAAAATAAATCACTACTCTACATACTCTACAAAAAAAGCATCTATAGTTGAAAGATTAATAAGAACTCTTAAAACAAACTTGTATAAACATTTTAATTTAAAAGGCAGCTATAAGTGGGTTGGTAATCCTATAGAAAGTATATTAAACTCTTACAATAACAAAAAACATAGAACTACGCAACATAAACCTGTGGATGTAAACCATGCAAACGAAATGATAATCTTGAGTTATATTGAAAAAATTCAAAAAAAGGCAATCAAATCAAGAAAGCAAAAAATAAATGTGGGTGATTTTGTTCGAATAAGTAAATATAAAAGTTCTTTTGACAAGGGCTACACACCTAATTGGTCAACTGAACTATTCAAAGTAATTAAAGTAAATGCCACTACACCTGTGACATACTACATAGAGGATTTACGAAAGCAGCCAGTTTTGGGCACATTTTATGAACAAGAATTACAAAAAACAAACTGTCCTAGTATCTATCTTATTGAAAAAATTTTAAAGAAGAAGGGAAGTAATCTTTTTGTTAAATGGTTAGGGCTTAGTGAACAAGAAAATTCATGGATTGATAAAAAGAAAATAGTGTAAGCCCTCGAATCCATTTCAATATAAGCAATGCAAGGAGAAGGTCTTGTAAACAAGTTAATCGATCATTTGCCGATTGAACTACATTTACCTGGATATAAATATTGTGGACCTGGAACCAAATTGCAAAAGCGACTTTTGAGAGGTGACAAAGGAGTCAATAAGTTAGACGAAGCTTGTATGAAACACGACATAGAATATTCGAAACATAGTGATTTTGATAATCGAAATAAAGCAGATTTACAGTTAATAGATATGGCTAAACAAAGACTTCGCTCTAAAGATGCTAGAAACAGTGAAAAAATAGCTTCATGGCTTGTAAGTAAAATTATGAAGGCCAAAGTTAAGACTGGTGCTGGAGTTAAAAAGTTTAAAACATTAACATCAAAAATCAAAACCCAATTAAAAAAGTTGAAGCCTAATGATACGAAGAATGCAATAAAAGTTGCGTATTTAGCAGCGAAAAGGCTGTTAGCAAACAAACAATCAATACACCTACCACGTGTCATACCACTTCCGAAAACTGGCGGTGTCTTGCCTCTGATACCAATTTTTGCAGGACTGTCAGCGCTAGGAGCATTAGCAGGCGGAGCGGCTGGTATCGCAAAAACGGTTAATGAATACAAAAATGCGAAACAGAATTTAAATGAGGTTGAAAGACATAACAAAACTATGGAATCTATTGCGCTGGGTAAAGGTCTATATATTAAGCCTTATAAAAAAGGTACTGGGATATTTATAAATAAATCAAAAAACTGAATAAAAGGCTACCCAATCACGCTCTTACTAATTATGATATTATTAAGTTTACTAACGATATACCATATTTTCGTGGTGTATACATGAAAGACAAAATGCCTAAGAGAGTAAAACGTATCGAGTGTGGTATTGTTAATTTAGATAACTCCTGTAATAAAGGAACTCATTGGGTGGCTTATGTAAAACTAAACTCTTACTGTGAATATTTTGATAGTTATGGTGATCTAAAACCTCCGTTTGAGGTGGTGAGGTATTTAAATAATAGTAATATTTTTTACAATTATACTAAGTATCAAGACTTTAATACTGTAAATTGTGGTCAATTATGTATAAATTTTTTAAGAAATTTTTGGAATAAAAATATAAAATAACACAAATACTTTTATTTCAATCATTATAAAAATGACATTCACACTGTCTATAACTGGGAACACGTCTTCACTGTCAACGTTTTATTCTCCTACTTTACAACTAGAGGGTGAATATGAGTGCGCGCTTTTGTACCTTTCCACATTTAATTCTATACCCAATATTGACAGTCGAAACAATAAATTTTACTATGGCAATAACGATGTAATAGACATACCTGAAGGTGCATATGAACTGCAAGATATATATGACTATTTAAACATGAAAATAAAAAATGCAACTCTTCTATTAAATTGCAATAATAATACTTTAAAAACTTCTATAATGTGCACTAAAGATATTCATTTCGATAAAAAAAATTCTCTAGGAGATTTATTAGGATTTGGTAAGCAGACCTTAGCAGCAAATAAAGTTCATGAATCATTGCTACCCGTTAATATTTTATCAACGACTGTAATAAGAATTGAATGTGACTTAGTGAGTGGATCATATATTAATGGGACATCGAGCCATATTATACATGAATTTGCACCGAATGTGCCGCCAGGATACAGAATAATAGAAATACCTAGAAACGTTATTTATTTTCCTGTGAATAATAAGAACATAAGTTGTATAAATATTAGAATTTTAGACATTAATAATCAGTTGGTTAACTTACGCAGTGAAGAAGTGCAAATGTATTTACACCTTCGAAAAAAATGTTAGTTTTCAATAAATACATTACTTCGTCTACCCCAAAAGTTAGTACTCATCTTGGAGTAAGCAAAAGCACACCTAAAAGGACCAAAAAATTAACAAGTGAAAATAAAAAGTTTCTTAAATTAATTGGATTATTAAAATGAGTATATTGGATATAACAAGTCTGCCTGGACATGATGACTCCATCGACGCTATCGAATATCATTCGTATAAACCATATGTAATAAGTTTCAATAGAAATGATGAAATCCGCATACCAATCAATCAACAAGATTTATATATTTTACCATCAGCAAGTACACTGTACTTGGAGGGTACTGTGAATGTCTTAAACCGAGAAACTAAAGCAAAAATTACTTCTGTTCAATTTACTAACAACCCATTACTTTACCTTTTTCAAGATATTCGGTATGAACTTAATGGAGTGGAAATAGATAAAGTTAAAAATGCTGGTATATCAACTACAATTAAGTCTTTGGTGTCAATGAATGAGAGTGAATCCAAAATGTCAAAAGCTTGGGGTTGGGACATTCACGGTACAAAAAATATCCAAGGTGGTCAATTCTCAGCATCCATACCACTTAAAAATATTCTCGGTTTTGCTGAAGATTATAATAGAGTGATAATAAATTGTAAACATGAATTAATTCTCCTTCGAAGTAATACGAACTTAAACGCTATTAAATTAAGCACTGGCGAAATCGTGGACGACATAGAGATCCGTAAAATTGTATGGCGGGTTCCTCATGTTAAAGTATCGGATAGAGAAAGACTCAATCTAATTAAACTTTTGGAAAAAGATCGATCCATTCAATTAGCATTTAGAAATTGGGATTTGTACGAGTATCCATTATTACCGATGACTACGAAGCATACATGGTGTGTTAAGACATCTTCTCAAATTGAGAAACCAAGATTTGTTATTATAGGATTGCAAACGAATAGGAAAAATAGTTCTTCCAGTGATATGTCACAATTCGATCATTGTAATTTGCGAGATGTAAAAGTCTATCTTAATTCAACATACTATCCTTATGAAAGTCTTGACGTAAATTTCTTAGATCATCGTTTCGCTTTATTATACGAGCAATATGCAAAATTTCAACAGTCGTATTACGGACGTCGAACAGAACCTCTATTAAGCCCGTTAGAATTCAAAGAAAAGGCACCTTTATTTGTGATTGATTGTTCTAGACAGAATGATAATTTAAAGACAGGACCAGTAGTCAATATACGTGTAGAAATCGAAAGTAATAGCGATATACCAGACCAAACGTCAGCATACTGTCTCATACTCAACGACTGTGTTGTTGAATACAAGCCTCTCAGTAATATTGTTAAAAAGATAACATGAATAAATTATTTATTGACCTTCAAGGTTTTAAAGATTATAAAAACAACTTTATTGTCAAAGAATTGGCTTTGGCTGTTGGAGAATGCACTCAAGTATTCTTAGTAAAACCTCCATATTCATATACAAAGTTAACTTACCAAGAAAAGCAACAAATAGCCTGGATTGAAAAGCATAGAGGCATTTACTGGAGTGAGGGTCACATTGACTATCGAGAATTTAAACGGATAATTAAGCCATTTTTAGAAGAGAAAAAAATATTTGTTAAAGGGAATGAAAAGGTAAAATGGATTAAAGAATTATGTGAAAATTGTCTGGTTACAAATGTAGAGGAACAAGGTTGTCCTAATTTCGTAACTCTACATAATCAATATTGTAATGAAAATAGCCTTGATTTTAATTGTATAAGTCATTCAAAATATTGTGCTTTAAAAAATACTATATGTATTAAAAAATGGTGTTTAAGAAATGCTGTTTGTACTATAGATAAAAATTGAATAAACTATTTTAAAATAACTATGAAGTATTTTTAATTACAATGTCACTTAACTTTAAGCCCCATAGGATTTAAAATAAAACAAAGCTATATTTTTACAATAAAAACTTTATTTATATTTTACAATTTTTAGTAGATAACTTATCAAACTTAAACTTAACTAAAAACTATCACCGCACAGTTTTTTTGAAATTTTTCTTACTATAGTCTCGGTCAAGTCCATTATTTCATCTACCGGGTCAGTCACTACATACTGCGCACTAAGCATCACGTTGTCTTCACTGCACTCGTCTGATGCCAGGGTTGAACATGGAAGTTCACTTGACAGATCACACACTCTTATTTGTATAAGACGTAATCCCTTTGCTTGTTCTCTGTTAATAACGTAAGATTTTACACGGGCAACTTTACGAGGCTTCTTTTTTGCAAGCTCAACCTTTCGCTTCGCCTTCTTTTCCCTTGACAATTGAGGCTCTTCCGGCTGGTTCCTTTCTAAGGCTTGAGTCAACCCCTCCCAGGGATCATAGGTCAGTTGGGACAATGTGAGGCTTGTATCTTCGATGTCTTGCATTGTCTGAAAAAGTGATAATGTTTATGAAGAAATTGAATTTAAAAAATTCTATAAGTTTGCTATGCTTGTTATACTTACAATTTTTTATCCACCGGTCTTCACGTATGCAATGGTAATAAATTAATGAACAATTTTAGGGATAAAAACATAAAATGCAATTTGCAAAGCTTGCAAATGCTAGACAGCGCAATACGTTACTTATTATTACGAAATTGATTAGACCTCAAAAATATCAAGTATAAGTCAGCATATTCCGCAGCACGCGCATTAAATATCTGCCTATTAAGAATATTATATATGCTGGTTTAAAGTGATCATGTTACAATTTGCGCAAATGAAAAATAACTAACATCAACACTATGTTTATATTATAGTTTCGATATTTAATTTTCATATAGTCATGCAAAGAAAATAACCTGAATACCTACAACACGTTTTGAAAACGTGGTTGTTGAATCTTTTGGTTAGGTTTAGGTGATATAGAGGTATGGCTAGATAATAAATAAAACGAACAAATGAATTAGTAAATCAATCATGTTTTTATTTATTATCTAATAATAACAATAAAATCTTAGAAAGTTACTTTAACAAATAAAGACTATTCTACAATATTTAAAATTAAATTATGAATGTTAAACTTGACATGTTTTTAAATTTCTAAAAAAGTTAGGTTAGGTACGGAAAATAACAAAATGTTTTACATAAAATATACTTTAATAATGACAATATAGTTTTATAATAAAATTTCTTAAATTATATTAATCTTATAGTGACCCCATGCTTTTGTAAATATTTTGTTTGAATGTATAAAACGTTTATCATCATTATTTGAAAGAGCAATTTTGTTCACAGTTTGTGTGAAAATTTCATGTTTGATACATCGAAACAGAATATTCTTCTTACGAATTACTTCATCGTTCGTCAATACATTTTTGTAATCTGATGAAGTCAAATCTTTGATCACACTTTTTTTTATTCCTTTAGCCTTTTTTATGGTCTGAGACTCAGTTTCAACACAATATAATTTAGAACGAAGACCTACAAACTCTGTCATGATTTGTCCACTCATCTCATCTTTAAATAAGCCGGGGACTTTTTTGTTTATCAAGGGTAAACCAAATGAATTACTTATATTATAGTTACTAGTATCAAAGTAATCAAGAAAATGATTTCTCAAATCGTTGTAAAAGTCTTTAGTGTTAATTTTATAAACAAAACTATCTGTATCAGTATAGCACAACTGAATATTTCTTTGATAAAAGGGTTTCATAACATTATAGTGAAATTTATACATATGGGTTTTAGATAATTCTAAGACAGCGAATCCAATGTATATCGGTTTGTCTAAAATTATCTTCTCTGGTTTCATCTGGATTGCTACTAAGTTTTCTGAATATACCGTGGCACTATGAAAATTTGGCCTAGCGATTAAATTGTTTGCACAAATAAACTTTTTTGTCTTATTGGTTTCATCGTGCCATTTATTGACTAATTTAACATCTACTCTACGTTCATTATCCTCTAAAGTTTTTCCAAATACTGAATTATTTAATAATTTAAATAAATCTTGCTGGAAAGCAGTTGTGGCTCTTTTTCTTAACTCTGTATTTAATTTTATATACTCTCCTAAAAACGAGCTCTGTTTGAATGATAAAACTCGATGTATATGAGATAATATCAGTCCATTACTTATACAAGTTTTTAAATGTACATAATGAATAACATAATTATATTTTGGATATAAATTTGGAATAAGTTTAGTAGTTTTACCTCCAGGAGGTATGAACTTTTCAGCACAAAACGGATAATCATTGTGTAAATCGTGTAAATACTCTGGATATAACAAATCCACTTCAAGAATGTATCCAAAATCCGCATCATCAGGAATACTCATTACATCTAACAAATCAAATTCGTCTCTTTCTAATAGTTTAAAATCGGATACTGGCAATGACTGACACATGCTATAACCGTATAAGTTATTACAATCGATGTAAACTAAAAATGACTCCGGCTTATTTCGGTCATAATTATGCAAGTATTTATTGTTTGCTTGCGCATGTCTTGTGGGACATAAGCATATACCACCACGAATACCTTTTTGAATCATTCGTATTATTTCTAAGTCCGTTAATAGTTCTAATTGAATACCAGTTTTTAGTAACATAGCATCAAACGATAGACTTGGTGCTGTTAAATAGAATGCAGGATCTAGGCTATAGTTTAATTTACAAACCATTCGGAAGTTTTCAAATACATCAGTCAGAAGTAACACGTCTGTTTTAAGATACAGGTCGGTGTATTCTCCCATATTTTTTATATTAAACGTATTCCAAACAATTTTAGCATGAGCATAATCTGAATCACTGATTTCTTCATCTGTTAAAGAGTTATAAAAGCTATTTTTATAGGGAAGATGTTTCTCTGAAAATGAATTAAAACTTTTGATATAGTCATATGGATATACGCCTTTCCGAGTAAGTAAATCGAATTCGTTTTTAATTGGAAAGTATTTTTTTAAATGAACAAAATCCGTTGTACCAAGTCCGTTCGCTAGTTTTTCTAAGCTCGTTCCTAAAAATTTAAAAGAGTCTACAAATCTTATTTGAGCAAATTTTCCATCTGAAAGCTTTAAAAACTTAGTGAACGATATATAATTTTCTTTATTTTTTGGTATCACTTTAATGGGTCCATCGGTCTCTGCCAGCTGTTTTATAAACAAATGGCAATCATATCCCGCCAAGTTGTGGAAGAAGACAGGAACGAGCTTTGGTACACTATATCGTAGGTTACAATATTGATGGGCTGCTCCACGATATCGACCTGTTAGGTGACAGTGATCTCTAACTTTGTCAAACAATATTACTCGATCGCATATATGACAAACGGATGCTTGTGCATAGGTCTCGGCATCATGTTCAGTAAAAATCATTTTTACTTCACTATTCAGCACTAGGTAAATGTTTTTGACATCCTCGTATAACTGTTTAAGAAACACATCTACGCAATCCACGCCTCTATATTGTACAAAACGGTTTAAATTTGAATCGAATGAGCAAACAACGTGATAAGCAAATGCTGCTGGAATATGTTGTTGGCGAGATACTGTGTAGCTAGAACTTGGATCAGGTTCGCATTTATGAAAAGGAGCCAGTATTGTTTCAAAGTCTGCGTATACTACAAACGGAACATCTTGTTTTCGATCAAAGTTCTTGAACTGAAGAATTGATCCTTTGTCGGGCAAAATAGTGCAAACGCCACTACAAATATGGTTGTCTATAGAATTTTGACTCGAGAAAAAAAGTAAACAATCGTCACAAAAATATAATTTACCGTGGTGTTTTGTGATTTGAGATCTCACAAGACGCGACAAATTTTTTATTAACACGAAATGAGATTTAGTATTATTTTCAAGCCATAGTAAATTGACTCTGGTCCTAGATTTGGATTTAAATTCAGATCTATATATGGGACCAACTACCGTACTGTTTTTTAACGTGTATATATTAACGCTTATATTGGGGTTGTTAATCTCAAATTTAGAGATGTTATCAAAAGTAATAGGGAACGATATGCCTTCGATGTTCAATATGGATGTGAAGTGTGGATATGATGTAGTTCGCTCACCGTTTCTGCTAGCGGGATGTATAGCAGCAACGATACTCCACAAAAAACAATAATTGTCTTTATTTTTTATGTTGAGACATGCTTTTTTCCTTTTTATTACTGACGGCAAGTCAATAAAAGACGAGCCAGATCCATTCAATGGATCATATTTATTAATATTTACTTCCAAGTACATATTACTCAAGAATGTCCAGCCGCTGTCTCGTTCCTGAAACTCTTCAATTTTCTTTTTTATGCTATTCAAAAGAGATTGGAATACATTATCAAAATTAGTATTTTGATGTATTACGATGTTTTTTGTAGCAAATGATTTGGTATCTTGCATATCGTTTTTGTATAAGAGGAAGCGAGCAAAATATTCTAAATTGACTTTTACACTTATATGTTTCTTTAAAGAAAGTTCGAAAAGTTTAAAAACTTTCGGGTGAATATAAGTTAAAAATGAATCAGGCAAAGAGTGCTCAAATTGCTCGTCAGCAGGAATACGGTAAGAGGCAAAGCGACCGCGAAACGCTGACGAAACCTCAACGACGCCATCTAGCGCGCACGACGCCGCGCACCTGTCCTTATGCGCCGTGCTTCGCAAGTGACCTATCCATCGTCTATTGTCCACTTGAGTGGAACAAGTATCACAGAAAGGCATCCTAAGATAATTACTGTACCTGCAAGTATAATTCAAATGCCTATTATGTTTATTAATTACTTGTGAACCGGTATGCTATGTATGTATTTAGGTATATGCTAATATTAATTTAAAATCCTACAAATAAACTACTCAATGTAATCCTATAATATAGTTTGTGCTATGACCGCTATACAGAAATTAAAAGTTCTTTATAACGATCAGACCCAATCAAGTTTAGTAAAGATCGATCCTACCAGGTAACTGGGAATCGAACCTAAAACTCTCAAATAAAATATTGGTAGGTATGTATGTATCTAAGTCGTTATACTTTTTTGAATACCTTGGGTATTGTTAAAAAAATTTAAAGTATGATTTAATTATTGCGGCTAAACTAAACTTTAAACACAATATTGAATACCAAGGTAAATAAAAAAGTATGCACTCGTAATCTAATATTAAACTACTATGAACAACTAAGAATAAAAAAAATTACACAGTAAAACATGTCAAGTTTAATTAATAATTATTTTTATGAAATATTATTTTTTTTCTGCGTAAAATATGGGTTTTTTCTCCGCGAAGTATCTCGTCTTGGCTGTTCTGAGAAAGCGCTGTAGTTGCTCCCACTCGGGCTGCTCACTGTCGAGTTGCAGCTTCAGGGTGACGAGGGCCTTCGTGTAGCGCAGCTCTGGACGAGTGTCGATGGCCTCTCGCGCCGAGTACACGCGGACTTCGACGTAGCTGTCGCCGTCCAAGCTCGTGCTGCGCACCACCGACCCGTTCGCGACCCTGCTGCTGATGGAGCTCGTGAGGCGCTGGGAGCCGCCGCTCTGTCGCGATGCGCTCTCGCTCGCTAACACCGCTTCCTCGTTTGAGAGCAGCCCGAACACATCAAAATCCTTTTTGCCGTTTCTCTTTTTCGCCGTATTAGATCTGAAATCGAAATTACTACTTTAAACAATGAACTTGAATAATTAATAATGTGTTTTTCTCGCTGGAAAATATTTTTTTAACCTAACTTATAAAAAAATAAAATAAATGTTTTCAACACTCACACCACACTATCTAGCCTTAATTAAGTTTAATTGAGAACTTGTCTCATGGATACTAAATAATGGATAAATATACTTAAGAAATATATTACTTATTATGTATGTTAATATGAGAAATATACTTAAATAAACATTATAACATCCATGACATGAGAACGACTAAACACGTTCATCGCACAAATATTCGTCCCTACCAGGACTCGAACCCGGGATCTGTGAATCCGAGACCACTTTGCTTTACTCCTAGACTACAGCAGTCGTCACTTATAAAACTTAAGTTAACAAAAAAACCCTTACCCTAATGAAGCTTTCCTTTTTCGTTTTGTATCCGAAACATTAAGCTTCGCTTGAACAGTGGACTCAGTGTCGGAATCAGATCTGTAAAGATAAAAAATGATTAACACATATACAGGTATACACTAACTAAAGAAATGAATAAAAAACAGATCACAACAATCACTGGCTGGTCACATCAAATCACTAACACCATCCATGATATCCAGGGACATGGAAAGCATTGCTATCAGATGGATAAGAGACTCATGTTTGAAGATTAAGAGTTTAAAAACTTACCTTATTGGAGCTTTCCTCTTTTGTTTTGAGTCCGCCTTGGCTAGAGCCTCAAATTCAGAATCATATCTGTAAAGTTGAAATAAAAATCATTAGCAAAACGAATAAAAAAACAACTTAATTCATCCAATAACTTTAAAGTGAATTAAATTAATTATTTAAATAACAAATTTTAATTATCTTTAAACTTTCAGCTGAATAAAAAGTAATAATGTCAATATTAAAAATATTACGTTAAGTAATTGTTAAAGAAATTAACTTACATAACAGACTGCCGCTGTTTAGATTTGACTTTGCTGCTGGCAGCCCGGGGTACCTCGTACTCAGAGTCAGACCTGTAAAATAAAATTGTTACTTAATTTTAGTATTAGGTACTTTCGTTGGCTAAGTGCATCGTTTGATTAATAAAACTGATAAGTGTGCTGTTTGGAAACTAAATATCGAATAAATTAACTTCACATACTCACATGATTACAAGAGACAAATGAAGTAACTCACTAAATTTGGATTTGCTGCTAAATGTGCTTCGGCTCACTTCTTGATGTCACTGGCTGGAGCTACTTCCTCAGCTCTAATCACTTGGAAACAATGATGCTCTAACTGACCAGTTACCGAATTTAAGGTAAAATTATTGTTGATTCTGTAATTTGTGTCAGGGTTGGCACAAACGTTTAGGAATTCTAAATTTTAACAATACGAATATGATATGCTGTTAAAAATTATTTTAATAATACTTTATGAACCACCTACAGAAGCGATACCTGAATTTCCAGACAATTTTAAATAAATTATTTATTTATTACAAAATGAATATTTACATAAATAAAAAGCTGCATTACATATAAATTCGGTTAAAATGTAGGCATATTTTTTATATATATTATAAATATAATTTGTAATTTTATTAATGGTAAAAATACCTCTTTTTGATATAATATTAAGTTATCCTAAAAAAGTAGTGCCATATGAAACATTGACACTTATTCAATAATTGTGTTACCTTACTCTTAAAAAATTATAAATAAAAAACTTGTTAAATAAAATAATACTACTAAAATTATGTTAGGGATATTTACGAGCCTAGGCGATATCAGCTTGAGGCAGCCCTATGAATTTTCGCCTTTACCCTAAAATTGCGTTTTATAGGCATAGTCATGACGTCAATTGAATAGCTCATACACAATACATATCACAATTTAGTCATGTATAGAAAAATGGAATTAGCTCAATGGTAATTGTACTCGGGTGTCATACCAGGGACCCGGGTTCGAATCTCAGTAGGACATTTTTTTTTTATTTTTTATTATAGGGTCCTAATTACTTTTTTCAAAATCGTATATGCTTAAAACTACTAATTTTAAAATTAAAGTTTATATTTTGTATTTGCTTTTGGATGCGGTTCCTTCAGTGCAAGTTTCGATCCCATATTAATATCAAGAAAAAATATATAGCAAAAAAATATATATATAGCATTACAATGGTGAAAGAATTTCCATAAGTGGTCCAGTTGATTCTAATTTTATTATTTTATAGAATATTACTAAGTTATGTTGAAATGTAAATATATCTATGATGTATTTCAATATTTTAAATATCATTTTTTAAATCTCAAACAATTATATTTTCTTTAAGTTTTTAACGTCAATTTCTTATCTTTTAATAAAAATCTGTGATTTTTATAAATAATAATAATAAATGTTAGAAATGTGTGATTGTTAGAATTATTTATTATTATTATTTATTTAATAGGTAACATGTTTTATGTAATTAAATAATTACATAATAACTCATTTCACCACGCATTATTAAAATTATTGAATTCCTCGCTGAAAATAGGTAAGCTAAAATAACTTCTCAATATTTCGTGTTAAATGAATAACAGAAAAATGCATCTTAGCTTCAAAGTTGACTTTCCTCAGACGTCATTTAATTTTCCAAAGAAGTTTCTATTTACAGGTTATTTAATTTTCTTCGCAAATGTTTGTTCACATTGTACGATTATTTTATTTTAAAAAGTAAACCCATGGTATAAGTATTTACTTGCTAAAATATTATATTTCATTACCGGATGCGTCGGTGACCTAGTTTGACGATGTTTTGTTCATGTATTTTGCACACTTGACAACATTGACAAATCCATATGCACAGTGCAAGCTATAATAATAATTATAAAACTAAATATTAATCGCATTCTCATTTTTAAATTACATATTATTATGTAGGTACCTATTTATTGATAGCACAAACAAGAAACATTTGATTAATAAACAAGAAAAAATAAAAACTAGATTTCAGCTTTAGAGTACTTTAATTTTTTTAACCTACAATGAAATGTATTCAGTCTTTAGCTTTGAATTAATAGATGTTTTTATTCATATTTACTAAATCATATTAAACTATCGATCTTCACATAATAAGTAATGCTATGTTATGTTTGTTATAGCAGTCTTAGTGCTCAACCTTTAGTTCATTGCAACCCGTGATTGCAACATAAAAAATGCTTATAAGTACCTAAAACAATACGGCCAAGCGACGACGCGGCGAAAACCGATGACGATGTACGAACGTTATGCGTAGTGATGTGCCGCGAGAATTTTCCCTACAATGAATTTAAGGTATATTGATGATATACCTTAAATTGTTTAGAATTCATAGCCCTTTCTGAATAGGTAATCAAAATTTAACGAATACGATTTACGAATATATCTATACTAATATTATAAAGAGGAAGCCTTTGTATTTTTGTATGTTTGTATTGAATAGGCTCAAAAACTACTGGACTGATTTCAAAATTTCTTTTACCATTACTTAGAGGGATTCTTCCGAATCCGTATAGGCTACTTTTTATCCCGAAAATCCCGCGGGAATCGAAATTGCGCGGGTAAAACCGCGCGCAACAGCTAGTACTTAAATATACATATAAATCTTGGGCAATATTCCCAGTAGCGGTACATCCCTAGTCATGTGTTTAGGCTGTTAATTTAATCCACCTAATTACTCGTATTATTTGTTCAGTCATTGTCGATCACAGTAGTTGTTGAGCCTAGTTCAAGTAATTCATGATAATTACTTTCGGTGTTCGTAATTGTGGTTGTAACCTAACAGTATGTGCTATCGGTTTTACATTTTAACTATGTGGAAAGGCACGAGTCAAGATGGTTCAGATAGTAGGTAGAATTTTGTATAACAATCAAGGCGAGCTGTGCGCATACATTATTCTATCTCGTGAACTATGATGGGTGGAGGATCATTAGCCGTACAAAGGTACAGACATTACGAAGTGGATTTTCTGTGTGACATCTCGAGGCAAGCTGCTCATCCATTAAGTTCTGGCGAGTGAACTATATCGGATGGAGGGTCATGAGCCAAGCTGGTACAGAATATTCCACTGAGTTAGTTCTGTGTGATCTCTCGAGGCAAGCTGCTCACCTACAAGTTCTAATGAAATGAACTGTGTTCGATGGACGGTCATCAGCCAACATTGTTTGCAATATTCCACTTAAATCTGAGCGTTTTCTCAAGGCACACTGCTCACCCGCACGGTTTTAAGGTTTACCTATAGTGCTAACGCTGTCTAAGGGCATTCGTCAAACTGGCCCATGATTACGGACTGCTGACAAGTTACCATGAAGCTAATTGAAGTGATTGTAAAGTTAATTAGTTATGTAAGGAGCTCGGCGAACTGCGCGGTTTCGGTGAGTGTTATATTTTATTTATTCTTGTTTAACGTAATGTATCATGCGTAAATTAATAATAGGTCTGATCGGAAAATAATTTCGGATGTATTTGTGTCATTCGTATTTTAATAAATTACTGACGTGAAATCATGCGCTGCTGGTTAATGTTTCTTGTTACTTTAATATATTTGTTTTATGTTATTGGGCATGCTAACTTACGAGTGAGGTCGCGTGTCCGCGACCGAATGAAGTGAGTTAGAATGCCCAATAACATACTACTGGAATAGGTAAATTCTGTACCTGTACCGACTAATACTAATATTTAAAAGTACCTATTCCAAATACCTGTTCATCCTGTTCCGACCTAATATTTGCTAATTGAGTTCAATCAAAGTTCAATCAATGCACATTGCACACATTTTATATGGGTTAATGGGTGGCCACAGGTTAGGTTAACAGGTATATTATACAACGTGTAACAAAATGGAGAGATAAAACTTTAGGGTTAGCTTCTATACCATACGTAGAATGTACAGTAAAAGAATTAGCATGATCAGTGCTGGTATAGACTTTCATACAAATTATTTAATTATTTTACAATAAAATATTTTGACAACCCTAGTCAACCTAACAAGCTAAAAATAGACTTGCGCCGCAATCAGTGACCTTATGACCTTTCCCACACCGGCTGAATAGCGAGTGATACGCCGCCGCGGCCGCCCACAGCCAGTAGCGCGGATATCAGCGCAGCTGATTGTTACTTACCTATCGTTTGGCACATTGAATGACACAATTTTTATCACACTTTCTAGCTAATGAAAACAAATAAAACAACATGTTAGTACAAATTTCAAGTTTCTATTTATTAATAATAAACGGGATGCCCGGAAGAAATCGGGTTGCCTGAAAGAAATCGCTTAAAGCTTTTTAAATCGCTTAAATATTGTGTACATAATTATTTCTACGTTTAATGACAATAAAGAGTGTTTGTTATAATTATTACAACTTAAATTTGCAATATCTGACAAACTCTTATGGCAAGTATCGCACTTATTTCAATCGACATTCAGTTCACTTTGCGTAAAAACACTCACAACTGTATCTAGGGTTTCCCTTACACTTGGCCAGAATTACAAAAACGGCTCACAATTTCTGCCTTCTTTTTCAATGTACACACACATCCACATGACGTTTGTGCCAAAAGCCTAACCGAGGAGGTCACAAATCCGCTGGTATCAGCTCTTGCGTCCATCGGGAATGATAAGGATGTTGGCCATCTTCACTAAGCGTGCGCCATATCACCATGTGATTGACATCCAAAAGAGCGCCGACTCGTCCAGTGCTGCTCCTCGGATCCTCCTCGAAATGATCCAAGACTTGCTCTTCTAAGTTCTCGGAACGCGAAGGTGGCCGCGCTGGGTTTCGCGTGAAAAGAACCGGTGCGCTGAGCCGCAGACTCATGCTTCGAAACACGCCATAGCCGGGTAAGTGGCGCTGTTCAGCTGCCGGCCTGCACTCCACAAACCGCTGCCTGTAAAGTCTTCGAGCTTCGTTGATGCTGTGGTTACTAACGGCTCCAACATACAGAATCATATCGTAACATTTGTTTGAATACACATGTCGTAGGTATAACAATACTTTCTCCAATACTTTCAAGTCCAGAAATTTTAAGAAAACTTTGAATAAAATAGCCTTAGCAACTGACGTGCACACTTCAAAACGGACAAGAAAGAACTGAAATAAATTTCTATTAATTTTACTAATAACCGAACCAAACAGTTCTCTAGTACCTAATATTTTTAGGGTTTTTCCGCACCTATACCGATATCATAAACAAAATCTTAGTAGGTACCCAATTTATTTCATAATACAGTAAAATGACTTCATTATATTATGTTTTTGTATTGTTAAGTTATTCTGTTACAAATAAATAGTTTTCAATCGTGAAATCACTTCAATAGTTTTTAAGTTGTTTGTTCAATATCAAAATATTAAAAACTGTTATTTGTTAATTTACGTAACTTATTTTTACGCTTCACACATTTTAAATAAAAAAATTAATCCATTTTGTTTCTCAAGAAAGAGAATAATAATAAAAGATAAAGATTCCTCATAAAAAAATAAAGTTTCAGGACAGGTATACTTAGGATATTTTTCCCTATAGCGTTTGAAAATAATTTCAGCTGCCTGAAACAACCGCAACTAAAAACAATAATTAGTTAGTCATCAGTAATTTAACTTTTTTAATAAAAAAATTAGTTGAGTTGAGAATTTGTTCATAATAAATTTTGAACGGAACAACCTTTACTTTGGCTTGGAAGCGACGCGGCGCGGCGGCGGTAAATCTCAAAGGGTATCATTCCGAAAGGCGCAAGTTTGCGACGACACGCCGAAAGAAGTCCCGCGATTTGAGCGATAATAGACCTTGTGTGTTTGTTATAAGAGCTATGCACGGGTTATCTTTTATGAAAACGACTTTACTTAGTTGCTAATTTATTAATTTAATGCTTTGTTGTCGTATGTATTGATAGTTATAAGTATGGGAGAATACAAGAAGTACAAGAAGCTGTAAGTATTGTATCATAGTTTGAGGTTTACAAAATCATAGGTATTTACCGAATATGTTTCCATTATAATTCTTAGAAAGTTTGAATGTAAGAGAGAGAGGATATTTCTTCGTTTTTTATTAGAATTATGGGTAAGTTTGATTGTCTATTTGAGTCTCTCTTCATTAGGTATAAGTTGCGATTTGACGGCGTGCGAAAGAATTTCCACGTAATACCTACCGATAGATTTGTAATAATTTCATATTAGTTTCTTGCAATAGCGTATTTCTAAAGAAATGTGATAGTTTTTTGTATGACAAGTTTGATATCATAGTTTATTGAGAGTAACTACATTTATGTTTTGTTTTACGTTTCTCTTAAATTTATGATTACTTATGCTTAGGTAATTTGATAACATTTTTGATTTTAGTCGTAAATGTATTTCGATCATGTATGTTGTTAAGTATTAGAAATAGAAGGCTACCGAGCCTCAGCATCCGTTCATAACCACAAACAGTGTGACTTCTAAGTATTAAACGTTTTTAAATAAACGTGAGAGCCCGGGAGTAGCGAGCGAGCGATCCGCGGCAGACAAAGGGCATCGAACTTGCTATTTCATAGACTATAAAAATTATGCAGAATGCTGGATTACTTAAAATTTATTTCAAGCTTTATTGTATGGTGGTGATGTAGTTGTAAGTGTGTGAGAATAAACAAGAAGTTAAATATCCTTGTCAGTGATGCATCATAGTTTAAGGTTAAGAAAATATATTCTCACGGATAGTTAAAATTAACGTGTTGTCGGTTCGAACGTGCAAATCTATTATTTCAGTAGAGTTTTAAATTGGTAAACCGCGTGATAAACGCACATATTGGTGATAAGGTAGTTTTAAAAATATTCTGCACTTAGATACTACCGAAAAAAACATTCCCGAGACGTTGTTGTCGTCTAATTTAGTAGGCACAAAATTACACTTTGAAGTATCTCTCTTGGTTACTTATCGCTTTATTTTAACGCCATCTGTTATCGAATAGATTCTATCAAAAGGTAACAGCTGTTTTTAGGGTTGACACTTCGATATTTTGATCTAAACTTTGAACTTGTTTTCCGAACCAACCGTAAGGATTACAAGTTTATGTTACTGTTACTTATAAACTACACCACCAAACATACAATCCCCTTAAGTATTATCTCTTCATTATGTTACACGTTGTATACGGAAAATAAAAATGTTTTTTTTATATTTTCCTGAATTGTGTGTGAGAACTGAGAGAGAGATAACCTCCTCTTTTTTTTGAAGTCGTTAAAAACCATTCAAAATTTTAAATCAAGTTACATTTACATCAATCAATTACAGTCATTCAGTTACACCAATTTCAGAAAAAAACATGTCCAGTAGGTTTCGAAAATTCGAACATACAAACGATTTCCTTCAACGAAATTACTCTAAAACATAAAAAGAGATTGCTAAAAATAATGATAATCAAAAAAATATAAAAGTATGTTAAAACTATTGCTATTACAATTAGGTAGATGAGACTAAAAAAAATTCAGGGCCAGGTTCGAACCTCGGACTTACCGTTTGTTAGTCAAACGTCAGTAACTGAGACGCCACGCCCGCCGGTCAGTATTATATTACCCTGTTCATCCCTGTTCCGAATCCTGTTCATTCCGAATCTATCAAGCAAGTTTAATATAAATCAAGTTTAGATTCGGAATGAACAGGATTCGGAGCAGGGATGAACAAATACTGACCGGCGGCGGCGGGCGCGGCGTCTCAGTTAAGACGTTTGTTAATAGTTTTATATACGTTATTAATTAGTTAATAACTAGGTTATAAATGCATATGCACCTTATGTGATCTTTTTACCAATAATATATCGTAATAAGGTATAATATTATATAAAATATAAAAAAAAATATCCAATATCGATCTATCTCATAAACAAATTGATTGTTACAAAGGATATTCAATATTTTTTGTGAAAAAATAGAAATAGGCATTTCTAAAAATAATAGAAAAACAAAATTAAATTAAATTGGTTGACGGGAAAAAACCTACAGCGTATGCAGGTCAAGCATCATGACAGGCGCCAGTTCGCAAAACAAAAAAAAAGTGTTCCAGGGATCGAACCTTGAATATTACGACAGCAAGTCAAGCATGCTGATTAATGCGCTAGTGTGGATTTCTAGTGGAATACGAATTTACAGTAGAGCTTAGTTAAACATTATTTAACATAAGCTATTAGGATCGTAGGTATTGGATTCACAACGCTTTGGACACGGAGCGGATTCGGAACAGGGTAATCCTGTTCATCCTGTTCATGTTCATTGAATAGGTTTTTTAAATATTTGCATTTTTTTCGTTTTTAAGGTAATCTATTTAAACGAATCCTTATAGGCCTTGATATTTATTGTTTTCTTCACATTATTTTGAGACCTCGGTTATAATAAATAGAGCTGAAATTATATTTACGGATAGGTATTAGGATGTACCTGTTCCTCAGGCCTTTGGAGTAGGAACGGATTAGTTTAAAAATGTACCTGTTCCGAGAACCTAATATAATAAATATGCCTCACCTCTATATATAACTTTCTTCACCTTGCACGTGTTATTAAATAATTACATTATCATTTACATCTACAGCAGCCAGTAAGTAAAGTTCGCGGCACGGCGCGTTAATCGTAAAATTCGTAAATTATTCCAATCAGTTAGACAGACGAACACAGGATGACCGTTTCGATTTCTCGGACAAGTTAAGAAATCCAGAAATGATTTGCGCCAAATTTTCGGCGAAATGGAAGAGTGCAAAAAAATAACATTGTGTCATTTTAGTATGGACGTCTGGCCAGCACCTGTGCCAAAAAAAAATAGTTGTGAAACTATAAAAATAGTGAAGTTATTCGAAATGCGGAGAATGGCGCGGCCATGGAGAACTCGATATCTAGTCTTTTTTGTTAAAGGAAGAGTGAATTAGTCGAGAGTTGTCGAAAAAACAAAATTCAAAAAATCTTTAATATTTCCAAAAATCACGACTTCTAATGGCTTAAATCGATCCTAGGTATTATTGTCACGTAATTAGTCAAATCTAAATTCTTACTTGGGCTTTCTTTCGACTGTTATGCAACTGAAAGTCGTAACCGTAAAAGCAGGTTTTCGATTTTTGAATCGCCTATAAGTTTGTTGGCAGATCTTACTTTTTTTTTGTATTTTACATAACGGTTGTCACTGAATCAACCGCGAATGGATCTATTCTCATAGGTAATTCTATGCATTCATTTTTTATATTAAAACCGGAAATTCAGTTTAGAGTTTAGTATAGAAATTACCCATCTTTGAAAGACTGCTGTCATGTAGGTACAGTCTGCAGCAGAATTATGTATACCACCCAGTCTCCCGCACACATACAATTTGCATGCATATTGTATGCGTGCGGAAGACTGCGAGGTATACATAATTCTGTTGCAGACTGTACTTGCTCAGTGATTCTCTCACTCGCTATTCGCTCATTCTAGTCGGGCTAATTAAATCACACAATGCATCACTATATTCACTGGCTTTTATTTACGAGGGCGGCACAGTGAAGTAGGAAACTGCAAAGTAACCACCTATTAACACGACGTAACAGAACATAAGTACCTACAGGATTTTTTTAAGCGATAAAGGTATAGGCGTCCGTTACCCCAGCCAGATTTTGTCGAAAATGCCATTTCAATGCAATACATGATTAGAAATGCAGCTCCTGTAAATGTTATGCGAACTTTTAAATTTAGTATGCTCATATTTTGTGAGTTATTCTAAAAAACGATTCAAGTTTGTCTATAGAGAGCTTATTGTGACAGGCAGGAACAATTGAAGCGTTAAATCTATTTACTCAAATATTGAAAACGGTTTATTCGTTTGGATTCCTTTATTGCATACCGAATTATAACTAATTGGCCTGATGTACTCAGCAAATATTATATTCATCTGCTTAGTCAATTCCAAGATACAGCAATCCCGCAAACGTTACTCCGGCAGGATTTTGAATATCTTCGCAACCACAAAATACAGTTTTTGTTATACCAAATCGATATTTAATTGTATAGATAAAAAATATTTAAAAAATCCACTAGAAAGAAAAAAGTCTGACTGGTGTAACTTTTGGTGTTACTGCAGCAGGAATCGTTTTTCAGAATAACTCACAAAATATGAGCATACTAAATTTAAAAGTTCGCATAACATCTACAGGAGCTGCATTTCTAATCATGTAGGTATTGCATTGAAATGGCATTTTTCGACAAGGTATAGAATCAAGTCGCCTCTGAGGCTGCAAACTGGACGGCAGCGATTTCCGTGACACGATATAAAGTATTGAGTTTGTATTGCACCGCGACATTTATTTATTTATTTATAAGGTAATCGACACATATCTATTCTTACAGGCCATACCCAATGCGATAGAATAACTAATTTAAATATTTATATTCACAACATATTACAAATTTAATTCATACTTATTATGTTTTATAACAAATTATAAATAATGCTATTCTTGTGAATTCACTCAGAGCGTCGTGGAAAAGGTATATTTCCTCAGCTATTAGGTTGAGAATGCGGAGTGCCCGCGTCAGCGGCGCCTCCTTCAATACACAATGCATGACTATATTCATGCATTGGTACGGGCGCGAGGCAGTGCCAGCAGCTGCGGCCGGCGGCGCCGCCACACGTACCAACATATCGCTCTGACGCCCGCTGGCGTCGAGAACGGCCTAGATTCCCCGCGCCGCTGTCGTCCAGTTTGCAACCTGAAGTTGTTGCAAGGCGTTTCGCGTCGGTGTTTTACATCTCGCAACAACTTGATAGGGGACTAGATGTGTTCCGCGATCTGTATGTAGTAACTTAGGAAATGAAATAAAATCCCCATGATACAATATTTACATTTATTTATCTTCACATAATACTTTCCTTTACAAAGCTGAATTTTAGTTTTAATCAAATAAAAAATATGCACTTTTGTACTTAGGTCATAATTCAATTTAACATATCAAAAGCGACGATAAGTAATAAAACTGTTACACTTTTTAAAATAAATAACAGGAATTCGGCTACAATCTTACAAAATATAAAAGTTTAGATCTCTTTAGCATAGATAACAACTAACTCTCACCTACAAATATGTAATGCTGCATCTATACTTACATACACAAAATATTTATATTTTCAAATGTGATAAATGCACAATATATTTCTCAATTGTCAGGCAAAGAAAACTTGATATATATAACTATTAAAGACCATAATGGTCTATAATACAGTCTGACCAAACAATTTGATGACATCGACAACAATAAAAATCTATATTAATAATATTTCCTATTTAATAAGCTCTGCATGTCTTCATTGAAATTACAGTCTAAACATAAACAAAAAAGTAGACTAAAAACAAAAAAGTAGACTAAAAACAAAAAAGTAGACTATGAAATAAATGTGTGTTGTTTTTGTAGTTTCTTGCTTTTTATTTTAAATTTGAATTTCGAAACAAGTAAAAGTGTCATACCAACCAAGAATGTTTTCTAATAACAGATTTCAATATTTAATCTTAATTCTGGATCTAAGAATGAAAACAATATATGTATGAGCGTGGCTATGACAACTGAAATCCAGATTTCAATATGTACGAAACTCCGAAAAAAAATCTACGAAAATAATTTGATCCAATACACATATTCATAAAACGTTTTTTTCGTCATTTATGGCCTAGTACCAAATCCGTTCAGAAATATTGAGTTAAATAGTACCTAACTTACATTTACACATTTTTAACGAACTTTCTAGATAAGTAGGATCTTTTATTCCTATTCGAAGCCATGGTCGCTAAATACCAGTGTATGTTAAGCGAACTGGCTTTTATTTTGTGAGATATATACAAGCTATACAATTAAAAAAGTATAAAAATATGTAGTTTGTCAAACTGTACATTAATACAGGTTTAATTTTAATTAGCGCGTCACCTATTGCAGGAAGCCTCTCAACATCAATACCAATAACATTTGTTCTACATCACAACTTTTTAAAATTAATAGCTTTTTAAATTTTAGTTTTCACATACAAAAAATATTTATAAGAGATGACACTTTTCATATTTTTATTTTGATATATAAATGAATAAATATTTCTGACACTTGTGTTTATGCTAGTATCCATAACTTGTGTTATGGATACTAGATAACTGATATAGGTAGGTACTTAAGAAATATATAAACATACATATTGCTTAAATACATATTTTTTTATTAGAATAAACTTAAATAAACATATAAACATCCATGACTTGACGACTAATATCTGTGTTCATCACACAAATATCCGCCGCCGCCGGGATTCGAACCCAGGACCTCTGGCATAGAAGGCAATGCATGTTACCGCTACACCAGCCGGTCGTCAAACAAATTATAGCGTTTGTTTAGAGGCGTAACGTTATTTGCTCTGAGCGTAGGAATGCCACGCACCTTGCGCAGCAAAATATCGCTTCATAGTAGTAATGGGACTTCTTACAAAATGTAAATTTTTTAGTTTTTATTTTTTGTGTTATTTATCAAAATTTGTAAAAAGTCGTTGTTGTTGGGACTGATGTGGAGTGGCTGCCCGCAAGAGGTGATACGCTAATTAAAATTAACCATGTATATTACAAGAACATGGCTTACTAAACATGACAGGCGTCAACAATACAAAAATACTCTTCATTTACATTACAAAAACAGCTGTTTCAACTAACAACTCATTGCCCGTTGTTCTAAGTGAACAAAAAACGTGACGCGATACGAAGATATCAAATTGTTGTATATAGCATCAGCAGGGCTATTCTTCAAAACAACAGCGTCGAGTTCATCGATGCAACAGCGATCAGTGACGTAATTGATATTCACTTATATCATTTTTTTTTTATATTGTAAGGATGGGACGTTTGTCTTCCATGCCACCTTGGAAAGTGCGCATGAAGACTATGGTGTTACCTACACGTCCATCCACGAGAAACCTATTCACTCGACACTTAAAAGTTCCAGGACTGTAGTGGTCAGGAAAAATAGACGCAGGCAGATTGTTCCACACCTTGGCAATCCGTACCAAAAAGGAACTATCGAAGCGTTTGTTCGACTTCTTGGTAAATCCACTATATAGGGATGGAAGTTCGTCTGCGTCTGATAGTCCGGTGGTAAAAAGGAGTGGGTTCAATTCGGTCAAAAAGAGTCGCACACTCACCAAAATGTACCCGATAAAATACTGTCATAATACGACACCAGCGCTTGTCGCTGATGACGGCGTGAGTGAGAACTGTTTATCAATTTTCTTTAGGTCTTGGTATTCTGAAATGTAACATAATGTGAGCTCGACGTCGAAATCTTTACCATCTCGTCGTCGAGGACAGCGCTGTTATTTCAGTTACGTGAATAGCCCAGTTGGTGTCCCTCCTACGTTTTCGTTTTACGGCGTATCGCGTCACGTTAAGTCATACACCTGAAACAACGCCTTGCACATCTTTGTCCAAATCAAGTTTATTCTTACTATATAATAAACAATAAGCATAAAGGGAAGGAATGTCATAATATACATATTCAGTTAAGAAAAAAAAACTAAAAATACTTGTGATTTGTCAACATTGACAAAACATTCCTTACAGTTGAAAGGATTGCATTAATTTGCTACTTTTTTTCTGGTGGTACGTATGTTACAATGAAAAGCATTCTTAGCTCTTATTTTCTATAACTCACTGTCATTCTCTTTCGAAGTTCTTAAGTGGAACGGTGTTGCCTTTTAAATATACATATTTCACATTTCTTATAAAACGATTTAGTGTTTTCATAGTAAACGCGTTAAAATCGGGTTAAAAGATTCTATTAGGTGTAGTATAAATAATGAATCGTCAAAACTTAAGAGATTACCTTTTCTATTCTATAGTTACTTATGCGAACTGGAAACCCATAAAATTCAAAGCTCTCCTTAATTCTTAGTCCTCCTTTCATTTAAATGTTTGTCATAACACGTTTGTCGTTTTTTTCATCGGATGGAAAGAGACGAAAGATTTTAGTCGTCTGTTTAACTCAATCTACAAAGTCATGACTAATACTTTTTTGGGACTCGCGAAATTCATTTTATCACTTGGGACACCGACACTGAAAATTTTATAGGTAATTGCCAATTTGTTATGTTTACAATGAAGTGGTACTAAAAAGCAAACAAATTTAGATTTTTTTTATTATGGTAACTTTTTACACATATTTTTTTATTAGCGGCAACTTTGAAATATCTTCTCAGCGCATGTTTTTAATGTTGTCTTATGAAGGGTAAATAGTTTGTAAATTAGAACACAAAATGTCTAAAATGGCGTGTGAATGGGTTTTAAACAAACAAGCAAAAACATGTAGTATGTTTAAGTGTACACCGTCATGCAATGCTCTTGGGACTCGTTAAATAATGCCATCAAACTAGTATTTTTTAGATTGATAGCCAAAAAACCAAGTATCATATACACCGGTTTCTTATTTTGAGTTCTGATGATAATTTATTTACAAAAATTGTTTTATAAAACACTTTTTATAAACCGGATTTATCGCGTATATTTACATTTTAAATTTTGACTCGACGTTTCGGTGTCTTTGCAGACCCCGTGGTCACGTGCGACTGTGTGAAAATTTAAAATGTAAATATACGCGATAAAACCGGTTAAAAAGTGTTTTATTTAATAGTATGAATCGCGAAAACTTAAGACAATATTAAAAATAGTTTCTTTACTACGTTTTCGCGCTGCTTACATTAACATATAAAACTGATGGTGAAATAGCTACATTTATTTGCGCGGGCCCATTGACTAGTTTAGCTAATCGGGATGAGCACTCTTAACAACATTATCTAATAACATTAAAGAAACACGAAACCCAGCACATGGTTCAAATATTTTCGTTAAAAAAATAATATTTTTTGTAGTGACAGGGAGTCAGCCTATCGCCCGCAAAAAACGGCAATAAAACCTCGGTCCCTTAACTGACTTTTACAGTATGCCCGGGAAGAGAAGCAGCTGGCACATTCTATGTTTTTCTTTCGCTCCCAGTCCAGCATGGAAGCAACAAAAGCATGCTTCTCTTCCCGGGCATACTGTAAAAGTCAGTTAAGGGACCGAGGTTTTATTGGCGTTTTTTGCGGGCGATAGGCTGACTCCCTGTCACTAAAATAGTCTCTCTCCATCATTATGATACCTCAAAATTTGTCAAACGTGACATCAGATGGTTTGATGGCCTCTGGTGTTCTGCCTACCCCATAAGGGATACAGGCGTGAAGTTATGTATGTATGTATGTAAATAATATTATCATAAAAACTCAGCAAGCTTTAAGCCTCTAGTGTTCTCAACCGCTTCATTCATTGATTCTGGACAAACTGTTTTAAGGTTTCGTATGAACAAAAAATAACGTTGTATGCCTAGATGAGTAACTACGCAGTTACATTATCGCGATGAATCTCTACAGATAACAAATCATTATCTGATCCGCCATTCAACCGTCACATCATTGCATAGTATCCAAGTGGGATGACACTTGATAAACAGATAAAACAAAAGAAAGTGGACGTTTGGAACTCGTACTATCTTCAATCTGTCCATGTCAGTTATCTGTTTGAAGTACTTTACATTTAGAATAAATGTAGATATTATAGAGTTTGGGAAATCCAAAGTGTCAATTTATCTGATTATATGACCACTTTAGATGTGAGAAAGTTGATAAACATCAAAAAAAACTTGTAAGACAACGAAAAATATAGAGGATGTTATTTATTGTTACTAACAGGCCATCGAGAGCTACTATTCGTAAGATAAATATCGATTTTCCATTCAAACAGAAGATGCAAGATTGAAATGTTCGGAACATAAGCTTTTTTGTAAAATTTACCTTAGAACTAAAACGATTGACGATATCAAGACAAAGTAAGTCATCCAATAGTTAAAAATAAATTAAAATAGGTTTACTATGCAATGATTTTAAACCTTTTATACAATGCCAAACGTCATATTTTGAAAGTAGCATTATTACATTACCTAGTTAGGGCGACAGTCACCACTTTATTATGTTGATGAGCCTCATTCCTAATTGTTTTTAGTAATATAATGTTAATTCTGTAATTTTTTTCTTGGCAAGAATAAAATATTATATATATACTTTAGAATGACACTGAATCTGATAATACTGAATCCTTTTCTTTCTGGTTTCAAATTCTAGGAAGATTACTTACCAAAGTAATGTTTTGCGATCTCTATTTTATCTCTATATTATATCAATAAAATTATACAAAATCTTGACCTCCTTAAGTACCACTTTTTTCGTAATTCCTTCTCTTATTTTCGTTTATTGAGTAACAGAATGACGTTGCATTGACTCAGAATAAACTATCTCCCTTCGTTGTTAATCTTCAAACCCACAAATAGCATATAAGCACACACAATCCGATAAGTTTCTACCTAGTGTAGTAAATCTTATAATCTTTCTTTACATATCTAATTCTAACATCATTTATATAATAACCTAGTTATCAATCTTTAAGGCATGGTTATCTCACCAACAATAACTTCAAGTTAGAGCTAACGCTGAGGCGTAAAGGGCACACTTACACAAAATCGCATTTACGACAATGTAACAATATTAGCGACTTTCATATTTTGTTTAATCTGCGATGCGTCGACGTCCTAACAGTAAACTAACGCCGTAGGTACCAAAAATCTATAAATTACACTACATAACATCTATTTGCATCTTTTTTATAAATCCGTAAATAGTATTGCTAATCTTATTCAACAAAAAATTGTAAAGTATAGAAATAAATTAAATTAAATTAAATTGGTAAGTTAATAGTTCTATAACATAATCATTGATTCGAACTATAGTTTGAGCCAAGAGACGGTAAATAAGTGCATTGACCCCTCTGTACCAATGAATGCCATTTTGCTAAACGATACGATAAATGAGTATAACAGCTATCGCATTATTAATGTAAATAAAACACATACGCGAATCGTGGTAGAAGGCATTGATTTCATGAAGAGACTAAACTACGTAATCTTTCCGTAACTTGACTCAGACTATAGCCTAAATCATAGTTTAACTAGCTTGTTTCTTATAAATAAGGATACACAACCACTTGAAAAAAGCGAAACAGATACAGTCTAGAGCTAGCTTGATCCAAATAGAAAGGTTTAGCAACAACACTATCAAATTATTTTTACTTCAATAGAACTTTAATTATTTTGACGACATTTTTAAGAAGTATTCCAAATTCAATTTCTTTAATCACATAGATTAGTACAAAAATAAAGTATTAGATATTAACTAATATATTATTTAGTAGGTCTAGCATGGAGAGGGGCACAGAGCAGTAGGAATATTTACTTATTTTTATACACAAGTATAAATTAAGACATTAAAAAAGAAATACATGATGTATGGACTTGTGTTTTATATTTAAATTGTCATTAGTATTAATCGTATTTAAATGGAATTATGTGTTAAATGTTATAACAAACTGTAATCCTTTGCATGCCCCTCCGAAATAAGGCTTTTTGATCTTAACAAAAAGAACCTAAATTAATATCAATTTAAAAAAATTAAACGAATATTGTATAATCTAGTCTCACTGACATTTAAAATTCCTTACAAAACAAAGTATTGAGATTAACTCGATGGTAGGTAAATGTGGTTTAGGAGTCGCCTAGTTCATTATACACTTTGCTTACGTTCAAGGTCCCATGATTAAAGCACTGACGCCGAAGAATAGGAAC
This sequence comes from Stenoptilia bipunctidactyla, assembly GCA_944452665.1. NCBI lineage: Eukaryota > Metazoa > Arthropoda > Insecta > Lepidoptera > Pterophoridae > Stenoptilia > Stenoptilia bipunctidactyla. The sequence continues at coordinate 14,666,592 of OX101741.1, forward strand.
ACTACACCACCGATTATGGTAACTGGAAAGAAGAAATACATTTAGTTAGTCTATTGCGTATTAGTAGATTATTGCATCGAGCACAAAGTACTATTGCACCGAGTGTCTCTAATCTAACAGGCACGAGGGCAATATAAACTACTTAAGGCGAGCTGCATAATCTGTCTTTCCATCAAGTATTACCTATAGGAATAGTAGATAAAAGAAACTCATATCAAACAGTTAAAATAGAAGTTTAATTTGACGACCACTTTGGCGAAGGGGTAAACCTATCTGCCTCAGACGCCAGTGGTTGCGGGTTCGATTCCCGCCCGGAATAAGAAAAAAAAAAATGTTCCGGGTCTCGGTGTTTATCTATATATGTATTTATATTCTAGGTTCCCCCCTAGTTCACTACATGGTATCTCATAACACAAGCTTCGCTTACTTTGAGGCCATGTAGTTGGTGTGATAGTCTGGGGATTTTATTTAAAAAAAAAAAAAAATTAACAAAGTTAGCAAAATCACTTTTTTAAATTTCTTTCATTATTAAATCAGAGTTAGCAGCAAAAAGTTTTTAAATTTGGAACAAGTAGGATAGAAACGAATAATACGTACGTAAAAAAATAAGTATTGATATCGGCTGGCTGAATAGAGCTAATCCATTGAGATTGGCACCTTTTGGTGCGATTAAAAAAAAACTGTGCAATAATGAAATTTCATAGATTTTTATTGCTCTAGAGCATTAAAGACTCGCTTTGTACTGAGTTTTTAGTGTGATTGTGATGAAATTAAAGCATAGTTGGAAGAAAACATATTTTGTAACGAGCACTGCACCCACTTTATGGTTAATGGTATTAGGAGTCATGTTCGTTATATAATATGTAAATCATAGTAAAGGTTCGGCATAGAATAGCCACTGGATAACCGTGTTGTGAAAGGGGCTTTATCCCAGTCACTCCCGCTTGATGGTAAGATTTCATCAGGGTACGACTAGCTATACCCTGGCAAATAATTCAACGCAGTAAAATGACAGTTCCAGTGTAAAAAAATTCTGATGCTGTTTTAGTGAATTAATATATGTTTTTAAATATAATATATAATTGACAGAAGAAAAAAAATATTTGGACTCACAAAATATATTATACTTTCATTTTCTTATTTATTTCTAGAATGGAAATGCTTTACGTAACTTACTTTTTCTTTGTCTTTAAAAAAATTCAAACAACTAATTTCCCTTCTACTGTGACCGTTTTAAAGCACATTGTATGTTTGGTAATAAATTATTTTTGTTAAAGTTACTGTAAAGATTTAGTACCTAAACACCTCAAATTCACGTATTTATACATTTCTTTAAATTTTTATTCTAAACGAATGGAAAGAACCATTCAATTTCAATCATTCTCATTCCGTACCTTACCTTTACCGGTATCATTATTTAGCTTTTTGACAGTTAACTGCATTGAATTTTTTGCCAAGGTATAGCGACCAGCCTTCATATAAAATCTGCCGCTAAATGTTACCCTTTTACAATATTTTATGAAGAGCCAATTCTTTCCTAAGACCGTGTGCTTTCAGCTTCGACCACATCTTCACCTACTCTCAGGTGAGAATGAGGTCAAACGGGGGGTTGACTATACTAAAAACATTGAGTGGAAATTCTTCAACAGTTCCTTTCTGATACAGGTTGCCGAGGTGTGCAACGAACTGCCTGCGTATGTTTTTTCTTACCGTAGCGGTCCTGAATTACTATTGTATTCTAATTCTATCTGGAAAATCATTCATTAGGTATTGAACAGAATGGGCCCTAAGTGTGACCCCTGAGGCACTCCAGATTAAATTCGAAACCAAGATATCCGTGTATAAAGTTATTATTACTCGAAAGTTCTAAATAAACTCATAAGCGTTTACTTTACGAGCAACTTGCAAAGGACTATCATCTCTTTAATATCATTGGCTTATACAAAACACAACTTGGCTCACATGTAGTTATTATGGCAGTTATGAAAATAGGAAAAGGCCGTCCCCAGATGCCTCGGAACTTCTTACAAAATTTTGTCGTTGAATCATATTCGTAATAGGCGATTCGGTTTGTATTGTATAATCTCATTTGTTTTCTTAATTCATCATGTGACACAGTGGCTTAATAGCAAGGTGATACCGGGCGACCGCGTGTCCGATTTTTCGATAAAAAGAGACGACGATTCAGGTTCACGTTTGTTAAAAAGTCAAAAAGTATGATTTAGTAGGAAATTTTACACTCACCAGTCCTAACTGAAATCTTCTGCGCGACCATTCTACCACCAATCACAGCCAAGCCGGTGCAAAGGGCGTGGCCTAAAGACCCGCCAATCACGACACCGATAGCGTTTTCCCGCGTCGCGAGAACTATGGTCGCGAGCTGCGATCTGTCACCCCATTCTGCCAGGAACGTCAAACTGGCAGCTTGCAAGAAGATCTTAATGAGAGCATTCCGCCTCCTTCGTCTGTTTTCGGCCTGACCCTGCTCTATCATCTCTATGGTTTGTTCTTTTTCTTCCTGTAAATGCGTAATGCAATTCGTTAGTTTAAATAATAGCGCATAAAATGTTAGTAAATACAGCAGTGCTAGCACGGATCTTTTGTCGATCGTAAGTTTACGAATGCTCGTATAGTATGGAGACGGTTTTGCAATCAATAATTGAAATCTATCCATTGCCGCACGGTCAGCTTAAATAAATGTGTTCCTTGTTAATTTTGAATGTTTGTTAACAGGTTCTACTCTTAAATAACTGTAAAATTAAAATTACATTGTTACTAAAAACTTGCAACCGACTCCATACTATACGAGCATTCGTAAACTTACGATCGACAAAAGATCCGTGCTAGCACTGCAGGTCAGTTTTAATCAACGTTTGGTATCTTTCTTTAGTGAGTATTACGAAATAAGTTTGACCTATTGATGTAGGTAATTAATAAAGAATACGAAATTATTTTTTTTAATTATAACTTATTTTTGACAAGTTCGAAATATTTTTTGATGAAGTAACTTCAATAAATACGTTTTAAACAAAGTAAGATGTATCTTTAAGTGCAAAGCATGGATGATGAAAGCAGGCGAATTCAGATTAAGGTGATAAATAGTACATACCTGAAATAGTGAAAATATTATAACTTTAAATAGTGCTATAAATATTTATGTACCGTCTATGCAATGAGTTTTGTTCACAAAGAAACGCTAAGCAAATATACACGAAAATGCAAAATAACCTACACAAAGCGATCCTTGCAAATGCTGAATTCCTTTGCAACATACAAGTTTTTTATTCTACAAATGTCCACATGAAAAGCTTTTACTTAATGTGAGATGTGAGTAACTAACAAGGCTAGGACCTGGTAGGAAATAACGAGACACTGGTTTATTGCTCGGTATAACAGATTATACCTAACGTAAACCATTAAAATATAGTGTACATGATCAGTCATTGGGTAAACGCAGACAAAAGTCATTTAAAAAAAGAACCGTCCGAGCCTTGGTAACAAAACGCAAATTAAAAAGCTAAAACTAAAAACAAATTCAAAAAAAGAACTAAGTATGTGTCATTCGTACTGCCAGGCAAAAGGACGTAAGTTCACCGTCATCGGTTCATTTCTAGTCGGAGAGCCAGCGCTGAGGGGATCTGGCTGGGAATCCACTGTAGGGGTACGAGACGGCCCTGCCTCTAAATCTTCAGGAGGGCTTAATTCATCAGGGGACTTAGATCGCTCTTTCACTGGTACCTGAATAGTTTTTACACTCATCAATTCTTCACTGGCAACTCTTTTCTTAATTGCCAGTACGAAAAAAAACAATTAGTTAAAATCTAATTAAACGAGTTTAGTCAAAGAACAAACGTTTTATTTTTTTTGTTTTGCAAACAAGATGCGTTATAGTTATGAGTAAAAAGGTAAAACGCATTATTCGATAAAATTATTCAACTTACGTAGATATGTTAGAATACATTTATCAAAAGGAATTCAACATTTGTTATCTACGTGTATCGTCATTCACACAACACAGGCATTAGATAGCTACTAGAATGTCAATTCAGAAATATAAACTTTAATTAAAAAAGAAAAGATTGTAGCCAGTAATAAATAATGATCAAATTTGAAGAAGATACAAAGCTGTCAAGATTGTAGACACTATCGACAACGACCGTAAATTTTATATCATTTTGAATCAGAACAGTGGATAATTCGTTATTATGTAAAGCAAATAAAACAGAATATCAATTAAAATACATACAACAAGTAGTAAGTTTATACGTAAAGAGGATAACAGAATGAATGTAATCGTTTAAATAAAAATCGCAATGAATATATTACAAGAAGACGTGTTAGTTTATTTCTAATCGTATATATCAGAATATAAGAAGATTAACAACTAATAGCATAAAATCCGCACACCACACACAACTATCCCAAAAATCAAACATCAACCAAGACTTTACAAACTAGTCAAACTACAACCGAAGTAACCTAAGTCAATTAACTCACCTGATCTTCTCTTCTTTTCAACTCAGTCTGAACTTCTTCCAACTCTTCCTGTCCCTCATTAGGGTTCATTTTCCATCCATCCCTCAGCATTTTGATACCGAATATCAGGAACAACGCTGCGCTGATATAATGCGTGTATATCCTGGGTATTACTGTTGCTACCCATCCGAAAGCAGCTGATAGTATCGTCATGAAGACCAGAGCGGATATTGCGCCAGCGAACACGATGACCCTAGGGTGTTTCATTGCCATGATGGCGGCAATGAAGAAGGTCTTGTCACCTAGTTCGGAGACGATCACCACAGAGATGGATGCAACGAAACCTTGCCAGAAGCTGCCTTCGATGAACGCGCGCTGGAATGGAATAAAAGTTCTTGTAATTTTATCATTTACCATGGAACTATGATGGAATTTATAAGGAATATAATGAATGGACAAAAAAGACACCGGAAAAACAGAAGTTGCTGCACGCTGCATGCAACTTAATATGTGGCAGGCTACCGTGTATTGGTCGAGATCTGCTAGGTTCAAATACCCAATTTAAGAAACGATTTTTTGTAAACTACGTCTAGGTTTATACAAATCCCTAGTTCCGTTCTGTGGTTCTATGATAGTAGACTCCAGAAGATCACCAACTCGTTCATTCCAAAATATTTAAGATTAACCCTTCGATAGATTTAAGGAAAGTGTTATGTGAAAAGGTTTACTATAAGATATCCGGATGCAAGAAGACGGGATTCCCTGCCTGTAAATTGTTTTTGTGTATTTTTTTCTTATTTTTAAAAGATGATTGCTGTTGAGTTTCTTGCCACTTCTTCTCAACAGATCGACTTTCCGAAGTGGTGGTAGTTCAGTGCAATTTGTACATTGTTTGACTTATTTCAAATGTATTAACATACTTACGAAATAAAGAATATTTTGAATTTGAATTTTTGAATTTGGTCTCCATATCAAGCTTGTATTAATGATGAGTCAGTTTTGTAACTTATTATTTGTCTATTTTGTAGAACGGTTATTTTGGGGAGTTTAGTTGGCTTTAGAAATACATTGTGCCTAGATGCTTTTAACCGATTCGTTGCGATGGCTCATTTCGCTAACTTTTGCCTGTGGCGTCAAACAAAAATAACGTGACACTGTTCAGTGCCAAGCGCCATACGATAAAATGACACTCATCCGTGTCTTCCGTCATGCGGAAAAGAAAACACTATTTTGACCATTTTTTACATGTTCAAAGCTTGAATACTTTTAGTTTACATTTGAAATCCAATGTAAGTGGACATGCGTTTTGTTTTAAGTGATTAGAAGTGGCAAAATAAGTGTATTTCTGGAAATGGAAGGTAAGTGAGTTTTTTAATACAGATGTGCTAAACCTTTTCAACTTAATTTGCATTTCCTAATGATTTTTTTGAATGATACCTACTAAATTAGGTCTAGAATATTGTTTTGGTTTTCCTTACAACAAATTTCAACTATGCTAATGAAAAACTGCCAAATTTGTTTATGTCTTAGACTAGATCTATGGATTATGTAGATAAATCATCACAAATAATGTCAAAAAATTATATCTGTCGTAAAAAAGAACACTTTGCTAAGTACATACTGCCATTATATTTTGGTTATTAGCGTATTTTTTGTTTAAGAATTACGGCGAAAAAGGAAGTACATTCCCGAAACACAAATTGACACTCAATGCGAGGATGACGAAGTAATAGAACATTATTCACAAGATTGGGAACTATCACAAAACTATGATCGGGAATTGATACCGACCAAAACTACAACCAGGGATACTTCAACAATCACAGATAAAATTATGGTAGACAGTGCAACTACCACAGAAAAAAAATTGATATAAAGTAAAACATGCACAGAAAATATAGTGATGGATACTCCAACTGTATTGGACATTCATGGCTGTAAATATTTTGGCCAGTTGGTTTCCAACGAATTATTGCGATTCAACCATATGGGTTTAATCGCAATATATCAATAATACATACAAAAATATGAAGATGCACGATGCAAGATGATGACAAGCCACCGATCTTTGTTCAAATGTTTTGAAATATTGAGGATAGCAAATTAAACCTTATTGCGTAAAGCATAAGAATATAAACATTATTATTGGCTCAATTAACAATAAGGTTCAACTTGTTGTTACCTGGCCATAAATCAAATGATGCTTTGTTGTTTTGCGATTTAAGCTAGGTTATTGATTAATTACCTACTTACCTATAACGTTGAAGCAAACATTTTTCTTACGTGAATAATTTTGATAATAATTTTATTGGAGATAAGCTAAACCAACATAGTCAGAGCGATTTCGCTTTAGGGAGTTAGTTGTTTAATCAAGTGACGTTATTTAAAGTTTACTCTGTATGTCATAAATTTATAATTTATTTATTTATTTATTTATTTCACAATTTATGTACACACTTATAAAAAAAAATACATTTAATAAACTTAGCAAAAAAGATTTGTACAAAGGTACAGCTTATTTCTATAGAAATATCTTCCAGCAGACCTGAAGAATGGAGAATTTGATAAAAAATACAATTTCAGTATGTACACTAAATATAACAAACATAAATAATATTATATTATGATGATTTAATATCAATTAACGCAACTTTCAAAAAGGTTGGTGACCCCTATTTAAAAAAAATCTTACTTAATCCAGAAACGGCGGCTCGAGCTTAATATACGTGAAAAATAAGAATAGTTTGGTTCTGGGTAAAAAAATCCCTAACTGATTTGAAGGAGTTACCACCGATTTCAAAATGACACACATTCGTGCCTAACGCCACACGCAAAAAAATTTGATGGCACTAAAACGTGCCATCCGCAATGAATCGGTTAAAATATACCTTCATGAGGCTCTCAAAACGTGCTGTATGTGTTATTAACTATGATCCAAAGAACCAAACCACACAAACTACGATTGTGGATCATCTAGTCAGACAATAAGGCATTTGATGATCACGTGCACGAGATACGAACTGAATGAAAACGTTTTTCAATGAGTGTCATTTTGGCAGATAAAATTGAAATTGACCAATGACAAACAGCAAGTAAGGAATTTTAAAGATATAAAATAAATAGTTTTGTAATTATAAATATTCAAAAAATAAGATTAAACTAAGGGGCAATAGGGGCATTTTCGACTAAAAAAATGCAAACATAAAGTTTAACTATTTGTACATTCATATGTTATTAAATTACTACACATCTGAATAATTCATGTTATAAAACCATTGACTGAGATTGATCTTGATGTATTCTTCAGTTAAAATACTTATTATTTAGGTACGAAAAGACTAATTTAGCAAAAAAGTCAGAAATAGTTGGTTTTACCCCTCTGTGAGGCAATTCCGACTATTGAATATATTAGGGTTTAGATAAGAGCAACGAACACAAAAGTGAGAGAAAAACCAAGCCGATGCTTTGTAAAAACAAATTAATACTTTAAATTCAATGCACAACGGTTCAATTTACCAAAACACTATCATAAACATTTTGAAGGGGCAATTTCGACTGTTCTCTATAGACAATAGTGATGGGACTCAAAATTCGATTAAAGTAGTCGATAAATGAAAGGATAAGAAAACTAAAAAATGCACTTAGATTCACAATCAACCTGGAGTAACTTGCGTTAAATAATCAACAAAGTATTCTTCTATGAAATAAGTAACTCTAATAATTTTTGGTATCTCATAGTGTACGTAGTTTTAGCAATAATTTAAATTACCTACATGGGAAGTGTCGATACGTTGACATCACTAGTTTTTTGCATTTTCATATTAATTGTCTGTGGCAATTCCGACTACCAATTTTAGTCGTAATTACCTCGTGTCAAATTTTTGTGAGGCATTTAAAACTGTGTAAATATTCCTCTTAAAACGTATCGTAAGCAAAAACCAATGAGAAAAAAACAATTTATGGTAAACAAGGTCAACACTCACCGTGAAATTGGAAGAAAATAAGCCACAATTAATTTAAAACAAATAAAAATCTGTAACAGCTCTTTCCGACAAACACTGGTTAAAATGGCGTCTTTAAATAAAAACATGGTGGGAAAGCAGCATGACGATTTAGCTGCGCCATTTATGCAATTTCGTAAAACTTGGGTTTTCTCCTACATGGACATAGATGGGGCTTTTGATCAACTGTTATAGAATAAAAGTTATTGAGATTGGTTGGAATTACCGCTTAGTCGGAAATGCCCCCATTGACCTTATATGTGAAAATAACGACAATATATCTTTTAATACTTGGAGTGTTTTCTGTTTAAATGCTGAGAAGAAAATAGTAGGAAAAAGGGCTCTTTGTAGTTTGAAACATACAAGTTTTTAAACTACTAATAAGTGTAGGCTGTAAATTTAGAAACGTTTTTAAACCTTATCTCAATAACAGTAGAGGCGAGAATAAACCTATAATACACACTTTCCATAGGTCTGTCTCAAGAGTTTGTTGATAGTGATCTAATTCCTTTATCTCAGCGTGAAATGGTTTTATTCTTTATTTGACTTGTCAATAAAATGGGGTCGCGTTGAATTACCTACTTGTTTAACACTAAAACAAGGTTAAGTTGTGTTTATGTCTACGTTTTCTGATAAATAGATTAATGAAAGAATATTGTTTTGAATTTTCACTATTTATTTTCATTTCGGTCCATGTAGGGTCGGCTCGTCCATACTGTATACCGTATACATATGTAACCGTAGGTACTGTAGTGTCCACACTGGAGTGACTAAGGCGGAGAAATCTATACTAATATTATAAAGAGGAAACCTTTGTATTTTTGTATTGAATAGGCTCAAAAACTACTGGACCGATTTCAAAATTTCTTTTACCATTACTTAGAGGGATTCTTCCGAATCCGTATAGGCTACTTTTTATCCCGAAAATCCCGCTGGAATCGAAATTGGGCGGGTAAAACCGCGCGCAACAGCTAGTTTATTGATATTTTTGATAAAAAAGTTGTACAAATAAAATCAATAGTTTTAGAAGATGTTGAAAACAAATTCGGTTTCCTAAGTATAATTTTAATAGAAAAACAATTCAAGAGTTATGATTTAAATTATTAGTTTCATATCATACATAGATTATTTAATAAAGACCCTAACATTTAAATAAAAATATGATTCCAGGAATAGATAAACGAGCTAACTTTTTAATCTTTCGCAATTCGGACTTTAACTATATGAGTCGAGGTTCGCGTTGAAACTTTACTCTATTTATCTAGGCAGATCGACAATAGTATGCGTTTAGGATACCATTTAGCACGAATATACCGGTTTTACGCTGCTAAGGCGTTGTTCTAGGTGAGCGACGCTCATTCTTCGGGTGACTTGAGGCAACACAACAACGTAATACACCTGCTATGTACAAGTTACATTTAATAATGCCGTTTCGCGTCGCGTTTGCTATTCACGGGTTACCTAGGAGGACATTATCATGTTTCTAACCACGCCTTGTATAAATGTATAATTTCAGATGATCGGTATAACGAATTCTTTGTTTAACATTACCATTATTATTATAAATATTTAATATCTGTGCAAATCAACCATTTAAGTCACACTTGAAGTATTATTACTTTTTTATTAAAATCTGTTTTGTAGTGGCAATGTCGACTATTTATCTATACATATAATAAAATGGTAGGAAAGTCAAAACTGTACATTGAATATTTTTTTAAAGGAATACTTGGGGTATGATCTACAATCGAAACAGAAACAAAAAATATAGTTTTTAGAATTTTTGTCTGTTTGTCTTTCCGGGATAAACTCAAAAAGTACTGCATGGATTTACTTCAAATTTGGCATGAAGATAGTTAAGAAGTCGGGTCAACATATAGGCTACATATTATCACGCTAGCAGTGTTATAATCGTAGGTGCGTTTGGTGCTGCATAGCGTTCACGCAGACGACGTCGCGGGCAGCAGCTAGTTAAACATAAAAAGTCTGCCGCATTCTCCGTTTAATAAGCACACTGCAGGGCTATGAGTCTCTCCTCTCCACCAAGCTGGCCCAGTGCTGGTTGGTGGATGACAGAATTTTCAGGGTGCCGAAATGGCATCTGACAAACCCTAACGACTACTGTATACAAGTATGCAGCACTTGGGACACGGCCTCCGAAGCACGGAGTTAAAAGAATCAAAAAAGTTACTCGAGTGAAATCGCACATTGCCGCCAGTTTCTTATAGTAGGTATAGAAAGCAAAGTTCAAGGACTGTGAGTAAAAAAAAAACATAGAATTTACCAGCTGCTTCCATTCCCGGGTATGCTGTAAGTCAGTTAAGGGACGGAGGTTTTATTGGCGTTTTTGTGGGCAGAGGCCCGTCACTGCTTTATCATTTGTAATAGCTCCAAATTTGTCAAACGTGACATCAGATGGGCTTTTAGTGTCTGGTTTTCTGCCTGCCCCATAAAGGATACAGGCGTGAAGTTATGTAGATATTTATGTATGTAGGTACTTAATTAATGTAAAATAGATTAGGTACTTGACAAATCGAGCACATCCCTTCTCGACATGAGTTGTCGATAACGTAATGTAAAATTTAGTCAAGGCCGGAATGCATGTAGCGGTGAAGTGCACGATTATTGCTACCTTCTTTTAACTGCAAATTCAATTGTGAAGTTAATATGAATAAATATATAAAAACAACGGGGTATTTACCACAAAGTTAATTTGTATCTTGCTTATAAATGTGAAAGTTTGGATATGGATGATTGTTCCTCAATCAAGGCATAACGGATTTGGATGAAATTTGTCCTAGTGTTAGTATGCAGTCTGAAATAGCACACTGTAGGAATACTTTTTATTCCGGTATTCCCGCGGGATTCAAAATTGCGCGGATAATACTGCGAGAAACAGCTACACACGCATACACACGCACACATACACACACGCACACAAACAACTATTATTTTAATATAGTTGAATTAAATGCTTACGACGTTGTGGGCAAAGTAAGTGCAGATAGCATGTTAATAACTCGTTAGCGGAATCCATAAAAGTACCAAAATAGTGCATTATCATTATTACTGCTGAATAATAATAATAAGTCGTAGTACAATGCCGAATCACATGAATATAGGTATTTGCCCTATATCATAATGGATTTTTAAATTTAATCTCAATTTAAACACTTAAATGAATAAACAAAATCTGTGGCCACAAAAAAATTGCCCCTGTAGCCCCAAAAAACCACCCCTGGGTGGCTCAACATTAATTCCAAGAAATGAGTCAATAATTATTTCTTTTAAAATTGTATTTTCAACCGACTTCCAAAAAAGGAGGAGGTTCTCAATTCGTCTTGTATGTTTTTTTTGTGTCTTTGTTACACGATATTTCGCACAATTATGAATGGATTTTGTTTTATATGATAGAGGGTACTTCGTAATTGGTCCGATATAAATTTGATCGAAATCGGTTGAGTACTTCATTGAAAATTTCATACTTTTGAAAAAGTATGTATTATTACGGAGAATGTTTACGTTGATGACGTTCTCACTCAACTCAGTCAAAGTTTTGACATGAAGTCGGTTTTTTTAATGCTCTGCATTCGTTGTTTATTCTTCTACTTTAGGTAGAAAAATTGAGTACCTAATCAGTCCTCGAAATCTTGAAATGGTTATTAAGCTAAATTCCGTAACGAAAAAAACATAACTGCATTAATAAAATAAATAAATAATTATAATTGTATTATGTAGTTGATAAAAAATGCTATGCAATAGCTTTACCGCGGCAGTCTCCGAGTGCCACACGTCTTTTTTTTTTTTTGCTTCATACATTTAAAAGCATTGGGGTTTTATAGATTTTTAACAAAAAACATTTGACCTTTATTTTACCTTGATGGCATCAAATCGACGAAGTATTATGCCTTTAAAGCTGTTTTAAAATCATCAAACTTAAAAGAAACTCTATAGCTCTATGGTTGTTTTGTTTACATTATAAAGTAACCTCATCGTTAATATTGAACGTCAGCGAAAGACCGTGAAAATCAGGGAGAGATTATAGATTATTTATTCAACCTACAAAGAAAAGAAACAAAAGTAAAAAAAAAACAACTTAAGGTGTTGATTTGAATTAATTTTTGAAATGTTTTTGTTTAAAATACATTTGGTAACATTACATGACTATAGCATACAGACACAGTTAATGTTGCTGATGACGTCATTACGTACTAATTTAATAAAATCAATATAAATTTATAGACACACTTAAAAATAAAACTGTTCAAATTAGTCTCTCAAAATAGGTTTTAGATTAATATAACACAATAAAATAATAGGTAAAAAAAATTAACAATGCCTATTGGCATTTGATTACCTAAATGCAGTAATCAAGTATTAAATTAATAATCACAAAATGCAGTCAGGCAACGTCAACATTTTGGCAGCAAAGGAAACATAATGTTTTTTTTTCAATTTTGTTACTAATATTTAAATATAGTACTTTATCCAAGATTATTATTGGGTACTAGCTGCTGCCCGCGACGTCGTCTGCGTGAACGCTATGCAGCACCAAACGCACCTACGATTATAACACTGCTAGCGTGATAATATGTAGCCTATATGTTGACCCGACTTCTTAACTATCTTCATGCCAAATTTGAAGTAAATCCATGCAGTACTTTTTGAGTTTATCCCGGAAAGACAAACAGACAAACAGACAAAAATTCTAAAAACTATATTTTTTGTTTCTGTTTCGATTGTAGATCATACCCCAAGTATTCTTTTAAAAAAATATTCAATGTACAGTTTTGACTTTCCTACCATTTTATTATATGTATAGATATGTTTTATTACTGTCATGGCAACGCTCTTACATGATAGTGTTTATTATGTAACCTTCAAATTTTATTGGATGTGGAAATTCACAATAAATAAAGTACATTCTTATCGGTAAGTTCAGGTTGTTCAATGTTTCTTTGAATATCGTTCGATAGTTCTGTAAACTTATTTTAAAAACTTAGCTTAAAGGAATGCTTATTTCTATCTTAAAATCGGATATACGAATAAAATTGGCCGGTAAAAGGATTATTAATTTGTCACGGCCACTTCCGCGCTTGGGAGTACACGTAAGTATTCATTCCCGTCGGTTAGGGTTTTGCCAGGGCCATTTTGGTGCTCTGAACAGTCTGACATCTACGAACCAATGTAGTTATTATTTTGATAGTTGATACGAAATGAAATAGAAAAGAAAATTGCAATTAATAAACATATGGACTACTACGTTACTACGGAAGCGTTTTAAGATAAAATTACGAAAACATATGGTCAACAAGTAACACATCTTTAATTGATTAAAACACGAACAGTACTCGACGGTGAATAATGCACATTATGCTATAGAGAAAGATAATTGGACAGTTTCGGCTTCGTAGAGCGTCGTCTCTGTCTCCGAGAACATAATGTGATGTTTTATCACTCTCGTCAGTCATTACGACAGGTCATTAAACAAGTTCTTTGTATAGGCGACACTCTACGAACCCATAACTAACAGATTTTAGCCTTTTTAGCAGTTTTCAAGTAATTTTCGAAGTAAATTAATGATCGACCCAAGGTTTACTGTTAAAACTAACCGATCGTGTAAGAAACAACACACTACGGTCAAAAACCAATATCACATGTCAGCTTAAAGCTACTAGACTTAAATGGGATTGAGTAGGTCATGTACAATCGAACCAATTGAATCATGACCCACCATAAGCTCATTTTGGCAAACCGTCTAAATGCTAGTACGTTGAATTTTGCTTGAAGATAGGTTTCCTTGGTGACGAACTTGTTATCATTTCATTCGACACCGACATTTACTTAGACAGAATCCGTACAGTATCTAAAATGCCCTAAGTGCATAATACGCGATACACCTTAAAAGTTTGACAGTTTCAAACGAGTTATCGGCAAAATGGGTCATAATTGAAAATATGTCAAACCTCTGAAGATCTTTGGGCGAAAAGAACAACCTCTTGGCATCCTGACACCATGCGATTAAGCCGTAGGTCGAAGGATAATCTGGACGCAGTTTGCCCAAACTGTCCCGCAGAAACCTGATATGTAAAGATAGAAGGGAAGCCTTTCCCTACCGGGACACCTTGGGCTTGTAATATAATGTAATTAGGTAACTGTATAGTTAAGCTAGGTTTGAAATCCTCGTGGCTCTGTATCACCGGTGTATATTAATCGATATTGCAGGTTTAGCAATGCTCGTCGCGGTTGGTACAAGGATGGGTGGCCGCCGACTAGGGTTGCTAATCATACTGTTTTTAACAGTACTATACTGTTTTTCATTACATTTTTCCGTTTACTGTTGAACAAGTATACAAAGTACTGTTTTCAGCATAAAAAGCAAGAAATTAATAATTTGTGCAAGAAGCTAAAATGAGATGTGTTTAAAACATTAAATAAATTGAATACTGTTTATTTTTCCAAAATACTGATATACTTTATTTCTAGAAAAAAAAAGAAAAAGAGGCAACCCTACCACCGACCATTAATTTCTCAAGACGACTTCCGAGCTTCGGACGGCGCGTTAACAGTCGGTACCGCTGTATAGGTACTTGTAAACAGTACTCGTTAGGGTTTGTCAGAACAGAAACCATTTTCGGCGCTCCAAAAACTCTGTCATCCACCAACCAGCAGTGGGCCAGCTTGGTGATTTATAGCCTAAAACTCTTATGCTCGTATTACAGAACGAGACTTAATACTCGTTTCACGTAAGCGTTGTTCACCAGCTGATTCTTGACTTGAGCTTTAGTCTTATTACAAAACAATTATCAAAACCAGATTACCTGAAACTAGTTTCAAATATCTGACTCAGTTGATACTGGGTTTTCTTTGAAAAAAATTTGTTTCCCATTACATTTAATAAAAAAAACTAATGGTCTGTTACGTTATACGCAACGTTTAGATTACAATGTCTTATAAATTGCGTTAAATTCTGTATGATATATGACAAAATTGTCAATGTTTTGAATTATTTATCTGTTTTTCGATAGAAGCAGTACGGTTAAATTATAACTGTCGCTTCTTTTTACTATGAAAATATATTTATATTTATCACTCAAAAATAAAACGAAACGTAAAACAATCTACAGCCCCATGAATATTAGGCAATCCTGGCCAGGTACCAATTTGCCCTAAATTATTAAATTGAGTCCAGACATTTTGCATAATTGGGCCAATAAATTAGATCTAGTTTTTCTCTAAGCCACAGTTCACAACAACACAAACTTAATTTGAAGTACGCTCAAGTATGGTAGAAAGCACACTCAAGTGAATACAGTTGTGAAACTAGTTTCAATCATTGGCATATGCATAAGTAAAGTTCTATAATAAGCGTGAACACAGTTCAAATCATTTAGTACTCAAGTGATATCTGATCATTGAATCTAGTATTAGGCAACGTTTTGTAATAAAGAAAGTCGTTGATACTAGTTTCAAAACTAGTATCAATACATGAGTACTATTCTGTAATACGACCATTAGTCACCCATGACAGGATCGTAGACTCATAGCCCTCCAGTGGGCTCACTACAAAGAGTAGTGATGATGATGACTGTACTTTTATCCCCATTAAAATAAAGAGAATGTTTAGTTTATCCTAGTGACCTACAAAGCCTAAGATATATGTAAATCTAGTTGCAAATCCACTTAGAACGTCTAAAGCGAGTTTCTGTATGGCTATTTATTCCAATGGATTCTTGTTAGTAAACAAGAATTTATTTTATAAACAAGCTACAGCTGTAACGGTTCTGTTAACATTCATAATTCCGAGTGCACTTTGACGACCACACAACGGAATATGAGGGTGTCAGGGTAAGCAGCTAAACCCGAAAATATTTAGAAACTGTCTGGGTTTCGAAAATGGACCTCTGGTCAAACATTCACTCCCCTATACTTTCTTCCGTGCTGGACTGGGAGCAAAGGAAAAACAGAGAATGTGCCAGCTGCTTCTCTTCTCGGGCATACTGTAAAAGTCAGTTAAGGGACAGAGGTTTGATTTGAGATTTTTTTGCAGGCGATATGCTCACTCCCTGTCACTGCAATCACTCTCTCCACCATAATGCCTCCAAATTTGTCAAACGTGACATCAGATGGTTTCAAAACCTCTCTAATAAGGGATACAGGCGTGAAGTTATGTATGTATGAATGTACGTTTGTTAAACGCCTCTGAAGTTCTTAAATAACATCTAACTTTTGAAAGAATCATGTTTCACATATTACAGATGATGTGGGTAAATTGTCTACACAATGCAGCAGTTTGCGAGCAAGAGGTAAAAAGAAGCGCCGTCAATCATTTATTATAATTTATGTGTTTTAATAGTGGAGGCGAAAAAAAATAAAATGAAATACATTTTTTTTAATACTACGACATTAGAAACTAAGATCCTAAAATACGATAGAAAAGACGTGTGGCACTCGGAGACTGCCGCGGTAAAGCTATTGCATAGCATTTTTTATCAACTTATGAAATTATAATTATTTATTTATTTTATGAATGCAGTAATGTTTGATCTAATATGAAGTTCCACAAGTTCCTAGTAGATGGCGCTGATTGTTTATTAAAGCCCGCACGTAAAGTTATGAAATCAAAGTATCACCGCTGTGCCGGTCGGAGTGGGGGGTGTTAGGTTTTTTTCGTTACGGAATTTCTGGATTCGGTCCCAACGCTCAAGGCCCGCGATAGAAGCTATGCAATAGCTTAAAAAATGACACAATAAAAAATAGTATTTTTGAAACTTAGCTCATTTTTACCAACAAGCAAGAAAAAGTCTTTTTTAATGTTCTGTTTAACCCTTCCGCTCCTCTTTATTTATGTGAGCGGTTTACTTTTACTAATGCTATACATGCGCTTTGCAGAGCACATAAGCATACATTCCTATAAATGAAGTCACATAGAACCGATTTCTTTGCATACTCATTCTCTGTCCATGCTGTCAAATTGTGGAACTCCTTAATACTCCGTACATAATTCATGAGTCGAAATAACTTTATATTTTCAAAAAAAGAGTAAGAGAACTTTATCTTTCTCAAACTTAGGTTTTTGAAATTGATTTATAATACATATTTATTTTTATATTATAGAACGTTCATTGATAATATTTCAACAATAGTTATAATATTTGATGTATTTATATATTTAATTGTATGTATGTATTTAGTATGCAGTGTATGTAATATATCTTTATTTGTTCATAGTAGGTACGCACTTAATTTGTTATTTATACCTATTCTCATTCTCCAGCCTCAGGCTTGCTGATAAAAATTTCTTGAAGAAATAAGCTATGCCTTTGTACATTTTTTTTGTAATTTATCTGTATGATAAATTAAGTTTCCTTGTGTGTAAACAAATAAAATGAATAAAAATCGTCACTTATAACGCACTACTGTATAATTAAGTTTTCAGCTTCAGCAGCGTGACCTTAAAAACAAAAGGACACGTATTTCAAATTACTCTCAAACCGAACTCAAGGGAGTGGATGCCAGTGGTTTAGCGGATCTTAAGAGCAATCTCAAGTATTTTAGTAAAACAGATATTTTATTATCATTGATAATACGCTCTCATAACAATCATAATAAAAACTCTTTATTGTTATCAAACTTAAAAATAACGATGTATACAAATTTTAAATTAGACGTGACAATATTTGGGCGGCCTAATTACGTTAAGCAATACAGGGTTACTGGTTAAGTCGACCTAGATCCGTTAAGAGTGTATAGTACCCGTATTTTCTAACTTATTTTACTATGAAACACTCTACCTCAAACCTAACCGTTTTCGAGATAATCGACTTTAAAGTTTTTTTTTAAATTGCCGATTTGTTTCCATTAAATATCATATTTTGAAATTCGTGCGCTTTTTTATTATCATTATTTATTTATTTTTTACATGTAGATTAAGATTCTCTATGATGAAAGTAACCAAAATTTTACGTAAGATTACTAAATACATAGTTCTGAGCGATTGAAAGTCCAAATTATCAAAAAAATTTTTACAGTTTAGGTACTTTTCTTTAAGGTAGGTAGCTGACAAAAAAAGTACCTACCCGAGACATTATAGTAAGTTTTCTTAAATTTCACGTCTAGGAATCGATCTCAGGACCACATCCTATGGTCCACAGGCGACTTCAGGCGAGTAGGTACAGAACGCAGCAGATCAAGCGTTACAAATCTGCCAAGTTTCCCCAACCAGTTTGTAACCGAATTTCGAGTGCTTAAGGTTCAGTTTCAGTTACAATTTTTTGACAGATACCTTAGTAGGTATGTTGTCAATAATAATGTGTCTACTAACATAGCACTAGGGAATGCAATCTCGAAATGGAAAAATGGGCGAGATCTCGCGTGATTAGCGAGATCTCGCGTGATTAGCGAGATTGAATCGCTGGACCAATTGTTGAAGAAGGAAATGAATCTATACGATTCCTGGGGGTCTAAAGGAGAACTTTTGCAGTTCGCTGATAACATAACTGCCTCACAACTATAGTACCAACAAGTGTGGAACCTGAAAGGGCATTCTCAGCGGCTGGCTATCTAGCCTGCAAAATAAGGTGTAGGTTAGGTGACGATACCTTAAATACGTTGTGCTTTCTAAGAAGCTACTTCCAAAACAGTTGGTAAATAATTGTATAGCGAGATGTTCCTAATTTGATTGTTTTTATTTGGTTTTCACTTTATATTCTATTTCTCTTTTTAGTTTGGCGAAATGAGCCTTTGATTTGATTGATCTCGACTCAAATTCTATTTATTTTTGTTAGTTAATCTTTTTGACTTAGTAAAAATAAATGTTGATTTCAAAATATCTATGGTTTTTTTTCTTTCAATGTCCCGGGAGTTCTATATCTATTTAATTAGTAAAATGATTTGCAAAAATTGATACTCTTTTAATTGAAATTGCCGAGATCTCGCGAGATTGATTTTCATAATCTCGCGAGATCTCGTCCGATCCTCAATCTCGCGAGATTGCATTCCCTACATAGCACTCCTTTGTTGCACTCTTTTGTTTATAGCACTCATGCAGGTGACATCTATTTAACTAACCTTTTTTATGATAAAACGTAATTTCGGTTAAGGGTTATTTGGTTAGGCTTCCCCCTGCGTAGCTTTCTACTTTTTATGATGTCAGTAACCTACAATCTTCAAATTTGCGAACACCAATCACAATAAACGTTCTATAAACTACCTACAATAGACTTAATTTAAATCTGGAATAAAAAAATAAACGTTCGTATGTAAATAAACAAATTATTGACATTGCCTTGTGTGCCTAGCTCCGTTATCGTATAATGTGTAGATATCATTGTGCTACATCTACTTTATTTAATAATCCACTGTAATAATGAGACAAATCTTTGTTGTATTTTAGTTTGATAATATTTAAATAACTTAATATGACTTACATCAATTCGACATTGGAGCTCCTAGACATTTTTTGGTCCCTTTTAGAACTTGCTTCAACGCTGCTTTCTAAGGATTACTAGACCAATCGAAAGATCGTCTAAAGGAATCGAAAAAGTTTCCGGGTTTTTCCTGTACATACATAATGTCACGCCTGTATACCTTATGGGGTAGGCAGAACACCAGAGGTTACAAGACCATCTGATGTCACGTTTGACTTTGGAGGTATTATAAAGATGGAGAGAGACTATTGTTATGACAGGGGGTCAGCCTATATCGCCCACAAAAACGCCTTTAATCCTGTATCCCTTAACTGACTTTTACAGTATGCCCGGGAAGAGAAGCAGCTGGCACTTCCTGTTTTTTTGATTTTCATTAAAAATGCAGTTTTTAAAGGTTTCAGTACATATTAATTCAGACCTACTTATAAACATAAAAAGCTATTTTTTTTAAAAAGAAATACAAAACAGGAAAGAAGTACCTACCTAACTTAACATTCTACCTTACTTTTTATCATTAACATTGGTAGTTTTTTTTGTAATTTTTTGGTATTTTCAACAGATCCTTGCATTTTGTAAACCTATTTATCCTACTGAATCAATAAATAATTTTAATTCATTTGATCCTTTATAAATGAACAGAATTATTTTGGTTTGAAATATTAGTAGGTATAGGGATAAAGACAAGAATTTAGTTTTTATTATGTTAGTCATCTCGGTACATATAATGATTATTTTACATTATTCAAAAGAAGAGGCTCGACCGCGTTAGAAATAACCTCAAAATACATTAATTAATCAAGAAACAGGCCTGCTTCTACTACGTTACGGAGCTTAGCTGCTTCGATTTTCCTCTGAATTTATAAATAAAGTTCCTAAAATAAAAAAGCATATAGAAACAATAATATTTTAAAGTAACATCTGTTTTTTTTTACTTTGTAATCTGGATACAAAACAATATTTGAGCGTACTTAAGTGTTATTTAAGTAGGTAACTAACAGTGAATTCATTATTTTTTTTAACTATTAAAATCTTACAATAAAATAGAATTCACTATCAACATATCCATTTAAAACTTTAAAATTCACTACACCACAAAGGACCGAAACGCAATGGCGATAGCGTCTATCTAAACTAGCGCACTTCATGTTAAATAGTGCTGCTTCAGTAAAAATATACAGGGTGACTGGTGGGTCACTTTCAAAATTCCAGGACGTGTTCAAAATTCCAGTTTAAGATCATACATGAAGAGAATAAGTAAATTAAAAAATAAATATTATACATTAGCGTAATAAAATAAATATTTAGCGGATTGTGGTGTGCGTGTGGCGGGAACACTGCTGTGTGCACTGTTCCTGCCACTGACTGAGGCAGCGCGTCGGGAAAAGTGTAGTAAGGTCACTTTATTTATTCATAGGGATTTCTAGTGAAAAATTAAGTACCTACTTTTATTACATAATTATTATCAGAATCGAGTAGAGAGTACTACTCTCCTTCAGTATTGCAAATTTGTCACCAGTCACTCTGTATAAAAAGTACATTATAGTAACCTTTAAACTTTTAAATTTAGTTTTACTTAATACAGATTATTTATTAATAAAAAGAACCGGATAAATCGGTTTTAGAGTACCTAATCAAAAATATTTTCGGTGAAACCGGTTTGCATTCACTAGTGAATACAGACATTTTCAGGAATAAATAATCAAAGACAAAAAATATTTAAAAAAAAGAATGACCCTTATGAAGAAGTGGTGGCTCATTTCATTTTCTTACAAGCTAGAATAGAAAAGAGTAGGTATCAAATATTTTTTACGAAGAATAATTCTCTCTGAAGAGATACAATCAAAAATGTTAAGATAAAATAAATTTTGAATTTAGTATTTAGTATTTTTTGAATTCCGGTATGCCAAATTTAAGCTTTCAACCCTCTTTTTAGCTGTTTCAGCGTGAAAGAGCAACAATTTCATTCTTTCTATCTAATCTTTCATCATCACACAAACTTTAACATTTATAATATTTATAATTAATAATTTCAAAATACAAATTATAACTTTATATTTAACTCGTTTATCAATTGTAACTTGTGTGTACCTACACAAATAGTTAAATAAACACAAGTATAAGAATAGTATGTCATTGGATTCTAGAAATACCCTTCCATGTTGGACTGGGAGCGAAAGAAAAACACAGAATTTGTCCGCTGCTTCTCTTCCCGGGCAAACTGTAAAAGTCAGTTAAGGGACGGAGATTTATTGGCGTTTTTGCGGGCGATAGGCTGACCCCCTGTCACTGCAATAGTCTCTCTCTATCATAATACCTCCAAATTTGTCAAACGTGATATCAGATGGTTTTATAGCCTCTGGAGTTCTGCCTACCCTATTAGGGATATAGGTATGAAGTTATGTATGAATGTATGTAAATAGAGAATAGCAAGTAGAGACCGTATTGTTTTTAATCTTGACACTCTAAAGTCACAAAAATTTATGTAGGATAATTTGATCAACAAAGACTCTTAATTATAGAACGCATAGACCAATCGGGCACAGAACAAACTTTTGATGTAAATATACCAGAAGCCTAATGTTGCTCTTATATTACCTACCAACGTCTAGGAATGTACAGACAGACAAATTACTGAGCCTGCCAACTAATGAGTTTATCGATCTTTGACATTCAAAACAATACAAACAAACAAATAACAGCTGATAAGTACCTTATACAATCTAATTAGCACTATTCTAACCATGACAAACAAGTAATAAACGCCTTAAGTTAATAACGTGATATAAAATGCATAAAACCAAATGAAGCACATTCTTCAACCAACCTGCAAAATAACACCAGTTAACCAAGACCTAAAATCCCCCGGATCCACTTCCGGCACTTCCGTCGTAGAAAAAAAGTCGGAATCCATAACTGAATCCGTAAAGTTCATTTTCACAAAAAAAAAACCGCGCGCGGTTTTCCAAATTCAAAACTGGAAGTGCACGTTTCGCGCCACTCACAGGGACCACTGCGCGAATGATTACATTCTCAAGAGTGGGGATGTTTTAATAATAAACTGATAAAGAAAGATATCATTTGTACATCTGATAGTGTGCATAAAGACAGGTTTCCGAGGCGAGTACCATCACCAGTTGATAACGCGACGTGATGGCCGCGATGGCGGGAAACAACTAAACGAAACTCTTAGTTTCGTGAGGAAAACTCAAGGAGTTATTAAATAACTTGGTCAGTTGTAATGCTACGCTTGGAACACACATGTGAAGGTTTACTAAAAAGGTATTCTACAAGTGAACGTATATTTATAGGCATTAAGGTTTGTATTTGTTATTCTATGTGTGCGTGTGACGTCATGTAAAGGCGACATTTGAATTTAGATTTAGTGATTACAGTACAAGATTACTTTTTCATTCATAAAAAAAGTTGGCAGACGAAACTTTTTACTCATCGAACGCGAAATATGAAATTTAAATAGATTTCATTGACGCAATGCATTTTAAAATAAGAACCATAGTTGCAAATAGATGACCTTCAAGATTTTTTGCCAACCCTGAAACATGAAGTGTGTATTTTTTTTTTATAATGATAAACATTGTCCATCGCTCCATTAAAGATATAAAAAAAAAAACAAATTTTTGTCAATACGAATTGTCAAATTGGTTTTAGATTTTTCACTTAAGGTGAAAGAAAAAATGCTAATTCTTTTACATTTCTAATAGCAACAGCTATCAGATGTTTTGGGATATGAGATCGCCCATCTTCGTCCGAGGTTAGTTATGATATAACATCTGTCAAGATATCTCTGTATCTCTCTGCACACTAATCCAGTATGAGTAATTCTAATAGTCCGTGAACAAGGGTAGAGAATCGCTATATCCTCTTTTTAGCCTCCGCTCCGTATTGAATCCAACTGACATATTTCTAGGCTAAAAGATGACGTACTCAATGTCGCAAAGCACTGAAAGCAAAGATTAGGGTATATACACACCCAACAAAAACACTGCAGCTGGCAAACAAGCAAAACAAAGGATATTGCAAATAATGTTTATGCATAAACTTCTATTAGGTATTTCTAAATATTTACAGTCAAGGAACACATCGCCGTATTCGACATTGCAATCCCTAATTTTAAACCTTATGTCCAAATTAGAAGCTTCAAAATCCGTTTTTGTTAGCAACTTTTGAATTTGAAGTCTCCTACTTTGACATTAGAGAGAATTAAAATTTGTGAATCGTCAAGCCCTTTGTGGCTCTTAATTCCCTTGACAATAGATGGTTGATTATAATTAAACTAGCTATTTCGAGCGGTTTTACCAGCGCCATTTCCTATCCCGCGGGAATATGAAGATAAAAAGTGGCTTATTCGCTATTCTAAACTGTGAACTATCACTATGCCAAATTTCATCCAAATCCATTAAGCCGTTTTGCCGTGATAGAGTAACAAACATCCAGACCATTAAGAAACCTTAAGGCTGCAAACTGGACGGCAGCGACAGCGGCGCGGGCAGCGATTTCCGCGACACGATAGAAAGTATTGAGTTTGTATGAAACCGCGAAAAATCGCTCTCACGCCCGCTGGCGTCGAGAACGGCCCAAATTCCCCGTGTCGCTGCCCGCGCTGTGGCTGCCGTCCAGTTTGCAGCCTAACGACATTTGTATAAAAGTAAACATTATCTGAGACAGATAGTTTAACGTTTCTTCTGAACTCGTCGTGATCAATTAATGATTTTAATGATTCGCGGCCGACCGTCCTTGAACCGACCGCGCCTGCATGACGTGCATGTTGAATTATCAGCATAGGATCCTCTACGCCACTACGACAGACTATGCAGAAATAACACATTTACTACATTTATGTAAAACTCTTCTAGTAGTTCAGATACAAAATTATCGAAGTGATCAGAGGGGCAATTCAGCTAATTTGTGTCCCTGAAATGGTATTCATGTCAGACGTTTTTAAACGTCAAAAGCCAATCGGAATGATTCTATCAAAACTTTAACATTGCAAAATGGTATTCACGTAACACTTTTTAGTATGGAGATTAGTGATTGACGACTGAACGAAATGAGATATTTTAAAGTTTCGTTCTCGCTATCAAATAATTACGTAAGTTCTGGGCTGAAGAAGTTCTGTCACAACGTAATTAAATATAAATTTCTCACATTTCCGCATAAGTATCATTTCATGCGAACCTTTTTAAGCACATTGTGCTTCCTTTCTATTCAGGGAAGTCAAAGTTTAATTAAACAATATTAAAAGCAAGCATATTTCTTATTTTTATTATGCTGGACTGGGAGCAAAAGTAAAACACAGAATGTGCAAGCTGCTTCTCTACCCGGGCATACTGTTAAAGTCAGTTAAGGGACCGAGGTGGGGCGATAAGCTGACCCCCTGTCACTGCAATAGTCTCTCTCCAAATTTGTCAAACGTGACATCAGATGTTTTTATAACCTCTGGTGTTCAGCCTACTGCGCCATAAACGATACAGGCGTGAAGTTATATATGTATGGCTTTTCCACAATTGAGGTCGCACAAACGAACAAAATAATCAGTTCAAAACGTCAGTCTAGAATAAGAAATAAAACTGCACGATTTAATATTCTAACTGCGCCATCTCGTAGCAAAGCGTGAAATCATTTTTTTTTAAATAAATTCACCTTTTAAGAACCACTCATTTTTTCGGGTTATAAGACGCCAATGTGCTATTATTGCTGTCTATCTATAAGCTATTTCGATGCAAAATTATATCCAGTTCCGTTCTGCCGTGATTGAGGAACAAATATACAAACAGAACATATATCCATCCAATTTTTCTCATTTATAATGTTAACAGGATTTAGTACCTATCCGATAAATAATTGATACTTCGCACCAAATTATTACAATTGCCTTTTAATGACGTCTCAGTAAAAATAATGTCAAGAGCACAACGAACGAGTCTGATAGCGTGAGCCACTGCAAACAATTAATTTTCCAATCACCTTGCACCGAACACCTCAGATACAAGTTTATTTTTAATTTTCACTTGTTTACTTACACTTACAGATATATTTTCATGGAAAATAATCTTATTATTTTAAATAAGCTTATAAGTCCCATTTGATTGTGCCCGCCAATCGGTTTAGAAAATAATATTTTTGCATTTGATATCACCGCCCTTGCGGATGTATATTATGAAAAAAATCTTACACCGAGTTAACCCTAAGTATGTTACACCCTAGAGTATGGTCCAGCTGTTAATCGAATATCGTCCACTTTGGTACTTATAACATAAAAGAGTGTCAAATATGGAGTAATGGTAAACAAAATAAGTTCTGCATGTATGTACAACTAGGACCACACCTAAGTATTGCAAGTTTCTTGTTATGACAACAGCTCGGTTCGAAACTCGAGAGCTCACATTACCGTTAGACATTGTACGTAACGAACGGGGCCTGCGCCGCTTGGGCGCATATTATTATTATTTTTTGTTTATAGTAAATAAAAAAAAAAAATAACAAGGTAAGAAAAAATAATATACAATATGAGCGGCCTTATACATAGATGATGAGCGACTTCTCCCAAAAAGTAAGTTGATGATACATTCCTATGAATAAAAGTGAAAGAAAAAACCAGAACTGCAATATTACCGAAAATAAAACGATTCGTAGTGTTATGAACGTCTTATTAAAGATACATACACAGATTAAAAAAATATTTCTTTCTGAGTTTAGTTTTTTTTAATGTAGTTAGTCTTAGCTGAATAATTCCTACATTCATGTAAACACAGATTTTCAAAGCAATCATATATGGTAAAATAATGTCAAATATGTCAGAAAATGATGATGCTGTATTGTACAGGGTGACTGGTGACAAATTTTAGATACTGAAGGACAGCACTCTGAACTCGCATCTGATCATAATTATGTAATAAAAGTAGGTATTTAATTTTTCACCAGAAATCCCTATGAATAAATAAAGAGACCTTACTATACTTTTTCAGACGCGCTGCCTGAAGTGTTCCCGCCACACGCACACCACCACCCGCTAAGTATCTATTGAATTACGCTTATGTAACCCATGCGTTGCGTAATGAATTCTCCAACTTTCGGTTGAGTTTACTCAGTAAATAATTAATATTAATTTTTTCTCTTCATGTATGATCCCAAACTATCACGTCCAGGAATTTCGAAAATGACCCACCAGACACCCTATATTTACCTATATAGATAATATAGAGTACAGATAAGTACCTCTACAGCGCTTTGGCACATCTAAGATTTTTTATACATGATTATTATGCGGTTTTCCTTATCATATAGCAAGGGAAGTACCCTAACCCATGATACATTATGTAAAATCGCACAAACAATATGTATCATTTTTCTATTGTTGCAATGTATGACTAATATCACCAAAAGTTTTTTAACCGCCTTCGAAAAGAAGGAGGTTCTCAATTTGTGTGTATGTTCTTATTATCATTTGGAATCTTAACAAATAGGTACACGCCTTTTTAGTCGGAAAAGACCCGTTTTCATAAACATTTCATTTCACCGGCGAACGATTCGGGCAGTCTCTTATTATTATTATAATTCTTGTATCTTTGTTAAGTTTTTTGGAAAATTATGAATCGATTTTGAATATTGTTACAATAGAGGATACTTCAGAGGTCGTCCCATATCAATTTTATCGAAATCGATAGAGCGCTTTTTGAAAAACTTGAAATTTTAGAAAAAATATGTATGAAAACAATATTTACGTTGATGACCCTATAGCCCAGTCATTTTAGACATTTTTTACTCCAATCTGCGGAAAAATTCCTAGTGGGCTGAATTTTTGTATACATTTACATTCTATTACGGCATTACGATGAAGATGTAAAAAATCGACATTGTTATCATGCCGGCTAAAAAAGTTACTGAGGTCAAAAGAAATATCTCGCAATAGGCTCAAAAGCCAAAAAGGCCTTTAAAAGAATTATTTATCATAAAATTTCCCAAAAAAATGGCCCTTGCATTTTTCTGTGAAACTGACCGTTTTCAGAGTAAGAACGAATGAAATGCACTCACATACGGTATTAAGAATTTTTCCGCAGATGAAACCTGAAATGACTGGGCTATCATACATCAGCCAAACTTTTGACAAGAATTTAAATATTTTAGTGAAGTCGTTTTTTTTAAGGCTCGGAATTCATTGGTTTTTTCATAATTAATTTTACTATACTACGGGGTCGTGCGATTTTAACTGTGTTTACTTTGATCCCGGGCGAATTTCTTAATAAATAGCCACAAATTCTAATAGATTTAAATCATTTAGCTTTACTGCATTTATAAAAAACATACAAAGCCATGAATTGAGGGCTAGTATACGAACCTAGTACCTCAGGCATAGAAGGCGAAGTGTTTACCGCTAAATCAAGTGGCCGTTGATTTCGATCAATTAAAAAAATTCGTGACGGAAAATCTTTGTAACTTGCGCACCAGTAGGCTGGATGTTTATATTTCTGTTTTTTTTTTTGTTTTTTTAGTTACGCGATTATTTCTCATATTATTTATTAGCATACAGTTTGGAGGTGGTCCTATAAAAAAAAATATCTAAATGGATTATATGTTGGTGCGTTTGTCTAAGGATTTTGTTTATTTATTTATTATACTTTGTTCGAAAAAAAAACCCAACGATAACAAAAATTTTAAGTATCAAAAATATTTTTATTGCCGACTAAGCCCGCGTTGGACCTCAATCACACATGATGTTGAGGGAAGATGAGGTCTAAGATGAAAGCACACGGCTTTAGTAAAGAACTGCCTCTTCGTAAAACATTGCCGGACCACATCGCCGATAAATCTGAGATATTTCGCGGAAGATTTTATAGAAGTGTCGTAAGCCACGCCTTCAGGGTTGTCAGGCGCACCCTGATGGGGTCGTACTGTAAAGCGGGCTCACCTGGATAAGGCCGTATACAGAAAGAAACCTGGAAACTTATAAGCGCTTACCGGCGCTTGACAGCGCTGGTCCGTTCTACACAAAGGAAGCAGGTTGAGGCAGACCAAGCAAAATGTCGGACTCATCGGACGATGATTTCCCAGCGCTGACCAACGCGTGTTGAAGCTTGTCGGAACTGGTCGGCACCGTTCAGTGCTGTCAAGCGCTGGTAAGCACTTATAAGTTTCCAGCTTTCTTTCTGTATACGTCTCATTTTCAACCAAGTTCCAAGAGCAGGAGGTTCGCAAGTCGTGTGACTATCTTTTTTTGCGTCTTTTAGACAATTATGAATCGATTTTAAGTATTTTTGTTTCATATTTGGAGGATATTTCAGAGGTGGTCCCATATAAGTTTCATCGAATGTGATTACCTCGTGAAAAATTTTAAATTTTTTAAAAAATATGTATTAGTATGGAGAACATTTACCTTGACGACCTGATACTTCAGCCAAAGTTTTGACGTGAAGTCGGTTTTTTCAATACCCTGCATTCGTTGATTATTAATAGTTAACATTAGTAGATTACAATATGAACTAATGCACTCCATCTTTGATCAATTTTCAGACTCGGGGAAAGGCTAGTCAAGGTCACTTTGTAAAAAAAATATTGGACACAAATATAATGTGAAATAAATTATATGGTCCATACTTATCACTAAGGGCATTAATTAATGAAAACGGGCACATGTGAGATTAGAAGTTTAGGTAAGTCATTGACCCTAAGATAATAATACTAGGTACAATTAAGTTCTTGACTGTGGTGCTACTTATTAAAGTCATTGTACTCAGAAGCCTTAAAAGTTAAAGTATTTATTTTAGTAAACCTAATTATAAAGGCCAAAACAAATTAATGGCAAAGTTGGCAGATTTAAATAATATTTTTTAAGAAAACATTTTACTCGTGATTGCCTCTATGTTTAAACATACCTTTTTAAACTGTTATTTGTGTTTTAATTGCCACATATGTATAACCAACTGGCATATTCGGTTATACATATGTGCCCCAAATATAAACATAAATCAGGAAAGAAAGATATACCTAATAAAGGAAAATGTGAAAACTGGAGTTATACAGTTCTGGTTCCTCTTGCGCCTTGACCACTTTTCCTCGAACCATTCGGCATTTTATGTGAAAAATAAACCATGTTTATTTCAAAACAGTATTTTGGTTAAGACTTCACCTATTTAGTGTGGTTTTAGAAACTATCAGAAATATATTTTATTTACCACAACACAAATTAAAAATGTCCTTGTCTTTAAATTCTATTTCAAAAAAGGTTCCGTGTGACTGTCCTTGTAAGCTTTTGTGGTGCAGTAAATCACCTCTTGCACAAACTTTTTCAAGAGGCCACGGTACGGTTATGGTTTACTGGTCATCAGATTAATGTCATGCAAGTACTTATCACATAAATACTATGTAATATGTTGAAAGTTATATAAAGAAAACTTTAATTTCTTTATTCATACTATTTAATAGACCTAGATAAATTGTTGTTGTAAATTAAACACTTACAGAAGTAGGAATTGTTAAAGTGTCTGCGGATGTGGCTACCGGGGGCGCTATGTCTTGGGCTAGCGATAACACCCATGTTGCACAGAACGCTGCTACTGCTAGACATAGTGATCGCCTTTTCATCATTTCTTATGCTGTAACAAGAATAATTTTTTTAAAGAGACTAAATAAATATTAAGCTGCATTTTTGTTGTTAACATTCACAATCAAACTCTTTGAATATTTATATATGTGTCTGTTTCGTGTAGTGAGAAAAATTTAGGGGACAATTCAGAATTTAATTTTAATCACTCTAAATATTTCACTAATTCACTTTTATAGCACAACAAATAATTAAAAAACTAACAGATTACTTCCTAAGCATGAAATTTACAAATATACTTTTAACTATGAGTATTTACGCAATGAGTGGTTGGTTTGGATGAAAAGTATTTGAACTGTAAAAATCAAGATTTTTTTTATTTATGTATGTGTTGTATTTATGTGAATTCTACATCCGGCATCCTAGGAAATATAAACCTATCTTATAAACCCCTAGGTCATACTAACCACAATTGTACATTTCCTGTACTGTCTACAAGTCTTTTTAATTCATTACAGCAACATTTAACATACTTGGTTGCTCTAATTTTAAGATCCTTAACATGCAGTTTAATAACTTAAAAAGATTTACTGTGGCTGTTCATCAATGTTGTAAAGCTTCATTGCTTTATATTTTATAGTTACTACTCAAGTGAGCAGATTAATAATTATTTTATCTAGGAGTTATATTGTAACTAAGAATAGTATCGTTATATTACCAATTAATTAAATAATCTATGGCATATTGTAATTATAAACGGTTTAAGACCCAAGCTGGCTAAGTTTTTTTGAACAGAACCTAAAAAAATCAGGAGGAATTAAGTACGTTATATTTTGTTACATCTATCAAACTTTATATAGTTTAAGTAAAAGTAAAATACAAGTTTGTATTGATGCTGTTTGGAGTGTAAAAGTTCGCAATAAGATATCTTTACTTACTTGTACTTCTACTATCTGTATTTGGCCTTCTCAGACAATGATTGAAAGGGAGTTTGGCACTATTTTTCAGGAGGAAGAGGTATAGAAATACACAAAACCTAGTTTAATTTCTTGAAGGTTTTTATCGAAATTCCTTCGACATGCATTTTTTTGACAATCTTTGACATTTATTTGTTAGAATAGATGACGTGCGTACAGTGCGATCAAACTGTCACGAACTTGACACGACAAGGCCACTGTACAGTGCTGCCAAATTATTTAAATCTTTCGAACTTAATTATGCTGTTCTAGGCTTTCGAGACTGAGACTCGCGGACAAACTTTCAATAAAATCTTTATAGTCTGGCTAATGAAAGGAGAGAATGAAACATTTTGGCTTATTAAAAAAAATCTCATCATGGTAACCCCAACTATAGTACGCAACTTACAGTTTTTCTATTTATAAAAATCATCTAATTATTCAAACATTAACCGTGTCTAGTCTAGAATTACTAAATCCAAGACAAACGAGGTATTAAGCTCGGTGTAAGTTTGCTATTAATAAACAAGTTGTAACCTTGACAATACATTCTCTAGACAGTGTTTAATCCAAATAATATGGCAATTCTGAATAAAAAGAATGAGTTGGTGAACTATGATGCCAAAAAACTGTCAAGCCAACTATCAAAAAAATAAATTGGGTCTTGCTTGAATCTTGATTCTTAATGCGCCCGCCTTGAAACTTACTCTCGTTTATTATAAAGACTGACGCATTTTCATATAATAAAATGAGTGAAAAACGTAACCGTTCCTCTAACTGGGATAAGGAAGAAATCATATGTTGTATATACAACAGTAAAAATTAAAGAGGGAGAAAAGATTAGAGAAGAGCATTCCATTAAAATGAAAATTCATAATGATAGTATGAAAAGAAATGAATCATTTTGATTAGGGATTAAACAAGATACTTGATTATTTTTTTAAATAAAATTACCTTAATAAAATAACAATATTGGTACTGTCCTACTTTTTGATGAGAAGTATATAGGCAATAACAATGATAGGCAACTAGTATTAATCAGGCTTAAAAATAAAACAATAAAATATAATAAGTAATTTTATTCATTGCAATCAAAATCTGAGTCCAGCAATTCTGTATGGAATGAATCTTCGTCACTGGTATCGCTGTTTCCTACATTGGTTAAGTATGAAACTATCAATTTTTTGATTTATTTAATCATTTTTAAATTTGAAAATTCCGAAATCTCAATTCAATTTAATTCTTTGGGTTAAGTGGCAACCAGTCGTCGATACTAAGCGACAGGCTATTACCGCCATTGCAAGTATCACGATTCTAATATCTCAATGGGGAGTTTTCTGACAGCTCATTAAAAAAACAAAACTGTACAAAATTGGTACAAAAGGCTTCGATAGATGACGCTTTACAAAAGGCGAAGGCGAAGAATTTATTCCACACTGCGTTTTTAAAAGTAAAATAAATAAATTGATGTCTGTATGAGAAATTGAACATATAAATAATCATAGATGGTAGATACCACTTACCTACATTATAGTTAACAGACTTAACGCCTTCGGCTTTTTAAAAGTGCCATCTATAGAGGTTTTTTGAACTAATTTTTATGAGCTGTCAGAAAACTCCCCATTACCAAAACCACCAACAATCGTTCGATTGACAACAGGGACCACAGAATAAGTTGCCGTATAATAAGTTTACAAAAACCCCAATGAGAGGTTTTCTGACAGCTCATTAAAAAAACAAAACTGTACAAAATTGGTACAAAAGGCTTCGATAGATGGCGCTTTACAAAAGGCGAAGGCGAAGAATTTATTCCACACTGCGTTTTTAAAAGTAAAATAAATTAATTGACGTCTGTATCAGAAATTGAACCATGGTAGGTAGTAATATTGATCGTATAAGTAACCATAGATGGTAGATACCACTTACCTACACTATAGTATACAGACTTAACGCCTTCGGCTTTTTAAAAGTGCCATCTATAGAGGTTTTTTGAACTAATTTTTATGAGCTGTCAGAAAACTCCCCATTGCCTACAGTCCGACAAGGCTTTTTTGGCGCTTGGGCGTGAAGGGGCGTGAGGGTGA
This sequence comes from Stenoptilia bipunctidactyla, assembly GCA_944452665.1. Lineage (NCBI taxonomy): Eukaryota > Metazoa > Arthropoda > Insecta > Lepidoptera > Pterophoridae > Stenoptilia > Stenoptilia bipunctidactyla. The sequence continues at coordinate 14,700,093 of OX101741.1, forward strand.
AATAAGGGTTAAGATTCGAAAAAATGTTGCGCTATCTAGCGTCTGGTAGAAATACTTTTATTTCGCGGTTTTTTTCTGACAGATTTGGAACGTATGAAATTTCGTTAAAAAACTAGAGCCACCTTGTAAAGTATTGCTGAACTTTTTTGATGGTCATTTGAATATTTTAACCTTATTTTAACGTGTCGGTTTTAACCTTATGTTTCAGCCGGTTTTTACTACTCCCTTCTAGATGACTAATGCCATCACCTGTTTGGCTATGATTGGCCATAACCAACCGCTTACCCCTCCCGTAGGCTTTACTTGAGTCCCTAGAGCATAGAGGAAGATAAATATACCAAAAGGAATAGAGAGCCAACTTGACGCCTCAACTTGTCACCCCAATGACGCGCCGCCATTTTGCTATTTGCGCCATCTCTATTTTGGTGCAATAATACTATAACATGGCTAGTATCATACATATTTTCTAATGTTACTTATAAACACCACATTATCTCCCCATTACTGGGATTCGAACCTCGGACCTCAGCTCAACTCGCCGCGCATATGTAAATCTCCAGAAAACAACACATAATAACACAGAGATCATAATGCTACGTCAGCACATGCACACGCAAGGAGGACCAGCTATTTTGTGACGGACCTATCACAAGTCAGACCTTTTGTTTGAATGGTGGATTGCAACTATGGACATCTATCATGGTAAAGTGAAAACATTTGCTACACGAAAATATAGCATTTGATATAACTGAGCCGTCAAATTGTAGTACATTAAGAGTGACACCCCTGCCCTATCCCGGGCGCCAGACTTAGCTTCAAAGATTTGCACAAATCTTTGACGACTTTGCAAAGTCATTCGAACACATATTGACGTAACCTGCCAGACTTGCTTCGCAAACACTTTTCTCCACAGTATGCTAGTAGACAACAAACAAGATGGACAACGATTTTGTAGACTCAGTTAGCCTGTATTATTTGTATATATGTAATTATATTTTTTTTATTTGTTATTTTTCGGGTTCCATGTACATAGTTGCTCCTGTAACAACTCTACAAATTCCAGAATGCACTCGCTGCCCCAGTCCATTATATGGCCGCATGCAGTGTAACATGCACACAACCGTCCCGCTCAACAACGCTCGAGCAACTGGACACTGAACAAGTATGGCAGGCCACGCAAACATTTGCACACATTCAACTTTGAACGCTTTGATGTGTGGAAAAAGACCGACACCGGATGGCAAAGTGCAAAGCTTTGTGCAAACGTTGAATACATATGCAAAGTCCAGCGCCACACATAGCATTCAAACATTTGTTCAAACATTTGAAGCTAAGTCTGGCGCCGGCCTAGAGATAACTGGATAGGGCAACTCCTCCGTGGTTTTATCCGACTTCTTATATCCATAAAGAATTTAAGAAAATTAATTGAAATTATATGCTTTTCTTTAGGCGCGTAGGGTCGACCAAAGAGGAAATTATAAATAGTGAGAAGAGAGCCCACTTAGAAAACATTTAGACCTATCTTATTTTAAAGCGCCTCTACATTTTGAATCCGGAAACTTTGTATCCACACATGCGCAGGTAAGCACACGTTCGTACCTATATTCCAATGACTCGTTATTACTTCCTTGTGCTCAAGTTGTAAGCTGTAGGTATATCTTTCATAAAATAAAATAAAAAACAATCGAAATTTGAAAGAGTCCATTGTGTTTGCAAATTCTCGCAGAAGTTGTATAATTTGTACATACAATACGACGAACGTGGCGCCGTGGCTACTGTGTGTGTGTATCAAACGATATCACAGATCAAGCAATGTTCGGCGCGGTCGGTACTTGGATGGGTGACCGCGCGAACATTCATTTCTCACGGCGACTTCCGTGCTTCGTATACTTGTATACAGTAGTCGTTAGGGTTTGTCAGAAGCCATTTCAGCGCCCTGAAAATTCTGATATCCACCAACCAGCACTGGGCCAGCCTACACCTCCTCGTCACCCAGGGGAGAGACTCATAGCCCTGCAGTGGGCTTATTACAAAGAGTTGTGATGATGATGATACGACGAAAATAAAAGAAAAAGAACTTGCTCACAATACCTATCAGTATTTCCGCCATATTTAATGATAATGAGTCATCCATCAAATACAGCCCGACAAGGCTTTTTTGGCGCTTTGATGATGACGACAGGGAGGCGTGAGGGTGAAATAAGAGTTACCATTTGGTAAAGATTCCCTGTTCTCAGGGGAAAATATGAATGCATAAATGTTTAGTTTTTTTTCATGTTTGAAAACAGAAATTTAATTTAATTTTGTGTAATACAAAAGGCAAGTCGCGTAAAGTAAAAGTCGAGATTTTAAAAATGAAATAAATTATGTTCTAAATTGATTTTTTTCAAAGTATGGCAATATGTAGACACGAGCGTTTGCCCGCGACTTCGTACACGCATAAAGTCAAAAGTCCTATTTTCCGTTCCCGTGGGAATTCCGGGAATTCCTTCCATTATACAAACAGACATTTATTGAGGAACCTTTATACCAAGTATTACATCCGTGCACTCAAAGAATAAGATTTTATCATACAAACTAAAACATCATATATTTCCCATTCCCGTGGGAATTTCGGAAATTCCTTTTATAACACAACCAGTCTCTTTTTGAAGAACTTTTACGCCAAGTATTATATCCGTGCACTCAAGGAATAAGATTTTTCATACAAACTAAAAAGTCCAATAATTCCCGTTCCCGTGGGCATTTCGGGAATTCCTTCCTTAGTGCACCCCTACATCCCCTAAAGAATGTATGTTCCAAATTTCAGCTCTCTACGCCCAGTAGTTACGTACGGCTGTACGTTGTCTGTCAGTCACTCAGTAACTCAGTCAGTAACCGAACAGTTTTATATATATTGATTGCAGAGGCAACATGCTTCTTTACTCTTAAAAAGGGATTTATTGAGACGTTAAATGGTTTTTCTTTCTGAAAACAACTTCTTCAATTTCATAAGTACAATAAGTCAACCCACATATTGAATATTGAATTTAATTTTTTTTATTCTTTTATAATTTTTTTAAATTGAGGATTATTCTGACAGCTCATAAAAATTAGTTCAAAATACCTCTTTAAATGGCCCTTTTAAAAAGCCGAAGGCGTTAAGTCTGTATACTATAATGTAGGTAAGTGGTATCTACCTTATATGGTTACTTATACATTCAATTTCTGATACAGACGTCAATTAATTTATTTTACTTTTAAAAACGCAGTGTGGAATAAATTCTTCGCCTTTTGTAAAGCGCCATCTATCGAAGCCTTTTGTACAGTACTCATTAAAAAAAGAAAAAAATGGTACAAAAGATTTCGATAGATGGCGCTTTATAAAAGCCGAAGTCTTGTCTGACATATAGCCATTTATACCACACTGTGTTTTTAAAAGTAAAATAAATTAATTGACGTCTGCAGATACCACTTACCTACATTATAGCATACAGACTTAACGCCTTCGGCGTTTTAAAAGTGCCATCTATATAGGTTTTTTGAACTAATCTTTATGAACTGTCAGAAAACTCATTACGATTATTCATATCCCTACTTAGTCTGTGCGATTATTCACTTACATCACAGACGCCAATTATAAGGTTTCTTTCGTTTTATAATATATTCAGAATTAGTTTCTTGAAAATATCAGCTCATCATCTTACATTTTCGAACTATTTGCAACACTTTTCGTTTAATTGTAGTGAAATCAATTACCTACCTACTCGATTTATAAAATATGAAAATAAATTCATAAACAATTATATATTTTATTTTCAGTTGGTACATATCTAATATTCCTTTTAAAATTATCTTGTATGATAAACAGTTAGGAAATGAATTCTCAGCCAGAGATGTACAAAATGGTTTTGTAAAAGTATTTAAATGCAAAATACTTTTCAGATTTACTATTTCAAATGCAAAATACAAATATTTTGCGTTTTGTATTTCAAAATTTTAAAAGTATTTTGTGTCGGAAAACAAACAAAACGAAAAAAAGAAGCGTTACTCGCAAAACACGATAGAATTAATCGCTGGACAGTTTACTTAGTACCGAGTCTGTGGGCTTGGGTATAACCCTGGCTTAATCACAACAAAATCTTAATTCGCGAGTCCGTTCAGTCAGTTATAATGCCAACGCAATTAATACCGAGCTACTATCGACCGTCAGTCCGAGATTAGTGTTGCCGAACTATCGATATTAAAACTATCGATAGTTTATATCGAAAATCATGTACCCTATCGATAGGCCTATCGATAGTATCGATACAATCGATAGTATCGATACTGTCGATAGCACAGAACAAGGCAATACTATCGAATGACTGCAATACTATCGATACTATCGATAGTATTGTAGTTCGTTAATAACAAACTATCGATAGTATCGATAGTATCGATACTGTTGATGTTATTTACAACGATACGATATTGACTATTATACCTGAAAATTATAAACAATACTATTGCAAATTGTTAAACTATCGATAGTCCAAAACAGTCGATAGTATCGATACTATCGATAGTATCGTTGTAAATAAAATCAACAGTATCGATACTATCGATACAATCGATAGTTTGTTATTAACGAACTACAATACTATCGATAGTATTGCACTCTTTCGATAGTATTGCCTTGTTCTGAGCTATCGATAGTATCGATACTATCGATTGTATCGATACTATCGATAGGCCGATCGATAGTCTTACGATTGTTTGGCTATCGATAGACTATCGATTAATCATCGATAGTCGACTATCGATCGGCAACACTATCCGAGATACGTCCGCGCACCTAGCCGTCCTAACCCATGGAATTAATAAGTACTACGTACAACTGGAAGGCTTACTGTGCGTCTAAGCACGTGCCGAGTGAGAGGTCATAAATCTTGGTTTGTCCCTTTCTAACTAGTGTAACCATTCTTACCTGTATACATTGGACATTTAGATAATCGCTCAATGCCTACGAATAAATTTAATAATAATAAATGACGTAAGTACGTAAGGCAAATCGGCCAGTGTGATGTGTGGTTTCAATGAGGTTCGAAGAAAACAATCCACAGCTGTACAGCGCACAGTTTATTTTAAGCCACAAAGTTTGTATAGAGAAGGAGAAAATATAAATTTACTGAGTCTAGATACTATTAGAAGTGCACTAATGAAAGCAGGAGAAAGTTCTTATCACTTAAGGATCTTAGGGCGTGGATCCATCTCTACGGTACGGCGGCCCGGCGCCGTTGAACAGCGCGGCACCGCACTGTGCCACGGCACCCACCGCCGTGCACAGCACCGTACGGCACGGCGCCGTACCGTAGAGATGGATCCACGCCCACACGCATGTACCTACTCATAGGTTCACGGATCGTAAATTTCGACTGGAGAGACGCGAGATTCGATGTCCAGTACGGCATTAGCGGCTGGCGCTCGGGCATCCAATTCAGAAACAAAGGATGTGTGGTAAATAAAACAAAATTAAATAGTACCAATATTTATTATTTATCTTTGAAATTATAATAATAATAGGATTCACTAAGCCCGTTATGGTTCTGTATGGCTTTAAACTATGAATTCTTGCTCCCGTAATATCACACATTTATTATATATGGACGACAATAAGTTATATGCCACAAACATTACAGATTTATTTAGACTCGTAGATATAACCCAAATATTCTCTGATGATATAAAAATGCAGTTTGGGGTTGACAAATGCAAAATACTCTCCATTTGTAAAGGAAAGCCACAGAAAGAAAGCTACGCATTAAACACAGGCGAAACAATCGAATCTCTAGGGCACGGTAATGAAATCAGGTTTGAAATGGAATAACCAGGAATAACCTCAAACCATTTTTTCTTTAACTCCGAATCTGAAGGCAATCTGGAATTGTAAAAAAAAATTTTTTTACTATAGTATTTATTTAGTTTGTTTAGGTGTATAGATAGATTTTCGCAAAAGATCAGTAATAAGCCTACGGACCAATAAAATTATTGAAATACTACATTTATTACTTTATTAGAGAAGAAATCAGGGGACTACGAAACGTTAATTTAGGGTATTTTTCATACAGATCATTTGACGTTTAATATACTTATAATGCAGAGAGAGTTGTAAATAGTGAATTTATTTGTTAAGTATTTAGTGATATAACAAGCTTAAATCCAGTACATAATTTAACAATGAAAATGTTGTCACCCTAGTTCCTCTTTATGTCAAACTTACCTGTGAAAAGATAATCCACAGCCAGGATAAGATTCTTTTCCACACCCACTCACAGCACATATATTGTTCACCATTTTTACAATACAATTAACCAATATAAATCCAATATAAAGCACTTTTTGAAACCCAGAAAGGCAAACAAATCAATACGACAACAAAAAGAACGCCATATTGTTTTTGTGATGCCACGCAAATATTACCATTTTACCAAGAGTTGCCTTACGTAAGAGTAATAAAACTCTACCAAAATATTGAAATGTCTCGTCGTGAAATAAAAAAAGATTTATCTACACCTACAAACTATTGCATTTTTAATTCGTATAATTACAAACATGCCGCACGTATTATTCATATACAAAATGTCATTATTTCCTGCGAAAGAACTTTTCTGGAATATACTACCTTTATACCAATAATATTTTACATGGCAATTGTGCGAAAGGGACACACCAAGAAAAAGTAAGTTTCACTTGAGCTCACTTCACTGAGTTGATATTGGTTATTAAAAAATACTTTACAAGCATCGACTTATGGGTCATTTTGATATGTTGAAAGTTTGCGAGTAATCCTTCCAGTTGTACGTAGTACCTATTAATTCCATGTCCTAACCGTATCTGTGTCACTTGCCATCATCCTACTTCAAGATACAATCTATGGCGCTGCAATCGAATGTCAGTCATTTATTGCATTTAGCGCCCTCTTTAACAGTACTACCAACATACTTCCGCTACCATGAAGTCATACTTACAAACATCTTAATATCGCAAACTCATCGTAATCGCCAACATTTGAAAATAAAATACGTTTTGACCAAACCTAAGATATTTTCATTTATTTTAGGTAGATAATAATAATAAATAAATAAAAACAAATCTTTATTAATATAAAGCATTATATTGTAATACAATTATATAATGAGGTACTTAGTTGTTTTAAAATAAAAGTTCCTCATTTCACAAATAAAAACTTTTATCTAAAATCGAGTAGAAAATTTTATAAGTTATATACAATTATACAAAGTGCCAGGGGTTCCTAAACTAGGCTAAATGAGCCTGTATCTTAAAAGACCAGTTAAATTGCACTTACAGTTATGTTTGAGTAGGAAGACGAAGACGAAGTCGTCGTGGCGCCGTGGTTACTGTTCATATCAAACGATGTCGTAGGTTAAGCGCGCTCGGTGCGGCCGGTATTAGAATGGGTGACCGCCGAACATTCATTTCTCACGACGACTTCCGTGCTTCGGAGGGCACGTTAAGTAGTCGGTCCCGGGTGCTGTACGTATACTTGTATACAGAAGTCGTTAGGGTTTCTCAGAAGCCATTTCGGCACCCTGAAATATCTGACAATTATCAACCAGCACTGGGCCAGCTTGGTAGATTACGGCCTTAACCTCCTCGTCACCCAGAGGAGAGACTCATAGCCCTGCAATGGGCTCATTACACTGAGTTGTGATGATGAGGTTACAATAAAATACATATACAAAATATAAATAATACACAAATTATAAATAAATACATAGCCTTAATGTTCTCAAAAGGAGGTGATTACTGATTTAAAATTGAAGAACTATTTTTAATAAATTAACGTACCTACTTATTTATAATGAGAAATAGAGACAATGTCGAGCCGAACAAAAATTTCTAATAACATGGCATAAGGTGCCATTTTGGTCATATTTATCAGTACCTGGCTGTTAATAATAACAATACTCATTTTGAACAGGGAAATAACTACAACTGCAATAGGTTTCATGATGGTGGTCATGCCACCTGAAATGTCATGTATTAACTTTTAAATTCTTACTAAGATCGAACATTTCAACCTCCTTTCATGACTCAGATATCGGGTCTAGAGAAATGACGTCATATAAAAAATGTTTGAATGTTTATCTACTTCTATCATTACCTAAGCATACTTTTCTTTAGCCGGGTACTTTGCTTTTCGGTCCAAAAATATATGAAGCATGTCAGGCCTCATTATTAGAATTTCTAAATATAAAAAAATTCGCAAAACGGGTATACGTTAGGGTTAAAATTTTAATCGTTAAATAGCGAGAATTTGATAACTTTAATTCGTAACAAAGTTTTTACCCACGACGGAACGGAGACGGTATATGCGTTTGGGGTGAGAGGGTGTTTGTGCAAACCAATGTTACCATTTATCTCCAGAACCACTGGTCCGATTTTAATGCGGTTTTCAGTAATCTCTTTGGATTTGATTGGTGCATGTTCTTAGATAGGCGTAGCGGTAACAACTCACCAGGGGGCGCTGCAGTAAACATTTGTTTGTAAAAGCCAATGTTACCGTTTATCTGCAAAAACAATGGTCCGATTTAAATGCTGTTTTCAGTGATCGCTTTGGATTTGATTAGCGCATGTTCTGAGATAGGTGTTACGGTAACAACTCACCAGGGGGCGCTGCAGTTAATATTTGTTTGCAAACCATTGGTCCGATTTGAATGCCGTTTTCAATTATCGCTTTGGATTTGATTGGTATAATGTTCTTAAATAGGTTTAACACAAATCATTCTAAGTAATATGATATCGAGTTACGTTACAACAAAGCCCCAGCAAAGTTGAGTTGTAAATACTTATAATAATACTTCACTATGTATTTAAATAAACTATATGGGTTTTCCAGCAGTGGTGGGGACATTAGAGGGCTGATGAGGAACGAGGTGTTGTGTAATGTAATGTATGGTACCTATATTATGCTCTTTAAAAAGTTTGAAATAAAAAACAAAATAAAAATTTTGAAAAACACACGACGCGGACGCGACGGTTAAAAAATAATTGAAAAAGAACAAAATAATTTAAAATCCCCGACTGAAATGATTTATGTGACGAGAGATAATTAACGTGAAAAGCTTTTTTAAAAGTTCACTTAATCTCACACAGAGTCGGTCATATTATGAACAACATACTATTCGTTTTCATAGCACTTCCCTACGCTTACCTATTCGGTTCTCGAAGATGTAGATGTCGCAATAACATAGATATTCAACTCCCTATGAACTTTATAAGACGAGCAAGAAAATCCGTCGAGGGCTGCCATCAATATTTTAAATTTCAATATAAAACTACAAAACGAATTCATTCAATGGCAGCCCCAGACGGATATTCTTGCTCTTCTTATAAAGTTCATAGGGAGTTGAATACCTATGTTATTGCGACATCTACATCTTCGAGAACCGAATAGGTAAGCGTAGGGAAGTGCTATGAAAACGAATAGTATGCTGTTCATAATATGACCGACTCTGTGTGAGATTAAGTGAACTTTTAAAAAAGCTTTTCACGTTAATTATCTCTCGTCACATAAATCATTTCAGTCGGGGATTTTAAATTATTTTGTTCTTTTTCAATTATTTTTTAACCGTCGCGTCCGCGTCGTGTGTTTTTCAAAATTTTTATTGTAAGTTAGGTATGCTTCAGTGGAAATAGTTATGATAAAAACATTATTTAAATCAAACTTTACAGGATTTTATTAAAGCCGCGAGTAAAGGCTTAAAACAAAATAAAAGACATTGAATATGATCCTTATAATGTATTTATTATTTGAACATTATTTTTTTTATTAACACATAAATAACTTCTTACACCCTAGGCCGGGTTACATAATCAGAGGTAATATTAAGTTTAAGCTAAATTTAAACAATAACCAATTACAGATCTTATTCCTTTATATTAGAAGATTCAATTCTAGCATTGTTTTAAATTTTCACGATTTACAATTGACCATATTAAATAAAGACGCTTTATAATTTACAATAAAATTTTGACCAAAATATAGTTTTCTAAGTGGTCTTTGAAATAACAAACAATTAACTATTCAATCAACTAATAACTTATCTTAAAACCCGACCTTAAGAGGATAAAATAACATCAATATTTACATATAATTCAGGGTTTAACCTGGACATAGATAGAATTAAGATTAATTTTTACATGCTATCAACTCTGGGAATGGTTTTAGTGAGTAAATTTCAATAATTAAGGAGATCTTTTTTATGGTATGGGAATTCGCAAACGAGCACCTGATCGTAAGTGGCATCCAGGCCCATGGACAACGTTAAACGTAAATACATTGATGCAACAATGCCTGACAAAAGACCTAAAATGGTCAAGATGAATGGTAAATTCCGGAACACAACCATGTTATTTGCGGCCAATTGTTAGGAACGGGGCACCGCCCCAGAAGAGCCCTTTTTCAAGAGGAACTCTACTCCCAATTTTAAATGAAGATTTGTGTCAGAGTTAAGACGTCTTCAATCTACAGGGAGTCGCAAGACTAGGGACATGAAGGGAAAGCGCCTTAAATATTGTGGATAGAGTATTTTGCTGAATGAATACTTTATATGATTTTTAAATATTAGTAATTCTGCATTTAAAGATTTCCTAAGAATTACTTTCTTCGTCTGGGAATCGAAATGCCTTAAAATAAGAAGAAAAACCTGCCCATTTTTTTATGATGCCTATTGAAAAAATGGATAAAAATAATAATTCTTTTTAAGTAACATTGTATTTTAAAAGAAGGTAACATCGTGAAATTAATCATTTTAACGAAATTAAAAACATACGTGAAACTGGTGAAGTCAAAAAAAGTGGAAATGCACGTGAAATCTTTAAATGCAGAAAAGTAAATATTTAATAATCATACAAAGTCTTCTTTCAGCAAAATACTCTATCTACGATATTTAAGGTACTTTCCCTTGATAACCGTGTATAGATTGTACAAATAACAAACAAGACTAAATCTATAAAATTCGTTTATCTTATATTAAACTTTGCTCTCAGGCAAAAATAGAACACCATACCATACAAATTAGGTAACTTATCAAATAAGAGCATATTATGTATGCTCTTATTGTTAATACGGAACTATCCTGGCCTATACTTCACTACAAACTTCACGTTGGTATGTTGCCGACAAACAAAAACAGGTAGATATAAAACATCAAATCTATCTTTTAAGAATATTAAAGCCAATTCGATGAGAGCTACAAGAAATTATTATATTAAGAAGGTAAGTACGAGCTGTTGCCCGCGACTTCGCGCCCGCGTGATCATCATTTATCGCATTTACCGAGTGATGTTGAATTGAGCTCAAACAAAGTCGTTTATTTCTTATTTCTCGTTTACGTCGTTGGTTACTTCCGTTTCCATATTCTTTAAGTTTCACATTCATGTTTGTTCTATATTTACATCTTGTTTCACATTTATATGTTCTATATTTACATCTTGTTTCACATTAAATTTATTTCTGGTTTAACATCTTCAGACATCTCAACTGTATCATCTTCATTTTCTGGAAGTGCGTCGGTTTGTGATTCAGCATTGAATTTGTTTGCGTTATGGTCCATTGATGTTACATTAAAATTCTGACTAAATACATTACCACTTATGGAGGTATTCAAAGTTTTTGGCATGTCTTTAAATAAATTAGGCGAGCTGTCCATAGCTAAAGGGTCTTCACATGCAGCAGCCATTGGAACTGGTTCAAATACAAAAAAGTTTTGGTTGGCTAATAGATTGGGTAGGTTTATAGGAATTATTAGAGGAGCATTGTTTTGTATAGGACTAACCATGTCGGGTCCAAGCGGATCGTTTAACATTGTTTGTGCAATACTCGGTGCTCCTTCCTGTTGCGCGATACTTGGTAAGAGTGTTTTTGGATAAATGCATGGCACTACCAAATAGCCTGCCGGTTCACTGCTTATAGAACTAATATAGTTTTCTGTAGAAATCGGGTCTTTGCTTGTTTCAGGTACAATTTTATTCAACGTGTTTAGACCACTAACTCCCGGCGTTGGCTCTACACATTGGATGAATGGGTCGTGGATTTGATCCTGAGGAAGTGAGAACGCATTGTTTATAATCGGCATCATTGTTTTAATGTTCCCTTTTAAAATGTCATCGGTAGGTTTTATACATTTTTTAAATGCTCTACTCTTTGATGCGGCAGCTGTAGAACAATCATTGAGAAGAACTGTAAGTTCTTTGCTTTTCGCATCACCTATCGGCTTCTCAAGATTCAGCCTTGTACAATACGTCGAGTCATTCATTTTTTCGATATCAGCTGTTTTTTGAGCTTCACCAAGAACTTTTGATAGGATTTTGAGTTCTAAGCTTGAAAGTGACGTAAAGGGTTTGTCCAGAGTTGCTGCAGCTCTACCACTACGGTCGAGAATTATATTTAAGTTTCGGAACGTTGCACAAATTGAGTCTTTAATAGGCCAGGCTTCGGCTACTTCTTCAATTGCTAACAGAACATGTTTAGAAATATTTTCGGTATATTCGGGTATCTTACGGTTACCTGAAGGAGTAACGGCCGGTAAAGTTAAGTTTTCGGGTATAAACAATGGATCAGGTTGCTTAGGGGGTACTATAGGAGGATCAGAGCTTTTCTCGGAAGCAGTAACATCTAGGCCATCCTGCATATCAAAAGTGTTATCCTCTGGAGTTTCAGAATTTTCTAATGGTTTTTTAGCCACCGATTCATCTCTATTATACTCCTTCCATAACATATGCGAGTCTTTATTAACAGCCATTAAATCACGTCTAAGCTTAGAACTAGTTGTAGGTGCTAAATTTATATTTTTCAAATAAACTGTATTTTTTTTTATTTCACCGAGTAAACAACAACAATTACAACTTTCTGAAGGGCAAGAATGAAAACGTCTCATGAATTTTACAACTGCGGGTGTAATCTTTCTAAAAGTTTGAGAAATCTCAGAGATAATATTTTCACGGTTAGTCCAACAACAGGCATTATATAACTTGGTGACGGTTTGCTTCTTAGAAAGGTTATCTAAGTCTGATGTGCTGATGACATGACCTATAATAACTCCGCGTTGACTTAGTGTGTAATATTCTGCGCGTTTTTTTTTATTGTTGACAAAACATAAAGTGGTGCAATGTTTGCTAGGTAATATTTTTCCCGTTGGAGTTCTTGTTTTAGAAGGCACACTTATCGCCTTTTCATAAGCTAGCGCTCTTGGGATTATTCTAGACTTTTTACGCTTAAACAAATGTTCAGTATTTACTTGATAGAAGTTACAGTCGATATATCTCTGGTTTTGTTTATCGCCTAATTCACTTTTTTTTAGTCTTATTCTCTGACTGTCATCTTGGGTTAAACCTAAATCTAGCTGAAAGATGCCAGCGCAACAGCACTCACAATTTTGTTCATGACATTTATGAAAGTAAGTTGGCAATTTCATGAAATTTAACCTTCTCGTGTTGTACACAAGTCTATGCCAACAACATTTATTTATAATTTGTAATGGGTCACAAGAAAAAAATGTCTGATAGCTTTGAAGACCTTGATGAGTTTGATAATATCCTAATATAGTAGTAGGGTTTTGACTCTTTTTACAACTATAAGCAATACTAAAATCATCCACCAAACTGTAGACGATAATATACTTTTCTTTATATTGGTTCATAAGACTTGTTACACTTATGGTTTTTCTTTTGGATGGATTTTTGGATTCGATTACATCATTTAGATTTAACGGATCTTCTCCGTCGATCTTTGGTGCATTATATTCTATCATGGGCTCATCTTCACTATCCGAAATTTCAACGGTAACTAGGTCTTCTTTATGGTCTACAACAATATTTTTTGAAACGTCGTTTGCTTGATTTGATAGTTGTTCTAGAAATTCTTTGGCAAAATTCAGATCCTCTGTATCTTGTGGTTTTGTTAACACTAGTCTGGAAACATCCTCAACTTCAGTTGCTGACCTTGAAGGCGTTTGGGATCGATTGAATTCTTTTAGGCTTTTTCTTATAAAAAAGTAGTTTTTTAACTTCCTCTTCAATAAATAATATTTCTGACATAACGGTTGTCTTGTTATTGGAAGTGTTACATTAAATATAGGTTTGCTTTCAGCTTCTATGTGTTCGACTAAATTATCAGTACTTGCTAAGATTTTCTCACTTTTGGATAATACTTCCATATCATCAAGTCTCGTGGTGTAAACCAGCGGAGCAGCTACTGCAAATAAAATAATTTGATAAAATAAATTACTCGAAGTGAAACAATGTAGCCCCAAAGTGAGGATCTAAAAATTTGTACTAGAATACGCCTAGAATCGATCCAGATAAGAAAACTTGAGCCCTGAATCTCTTATAGGTACAGTCAGCATCATTAAGTGCATAGCAGCAAAGACTATCAAATACTAAGAAGAATCTAGTCATAAACATGAGCACAGCCAAATTACTCAAATTGTTCAGGCCATCCATCATTCTCAAAATATCGGAGCACACGGACGCTAAATAGTTCGTTACATGCCAGTCGCCGCTAAGATCGTAGCAACTAAACCCCCGTTAATATTATAGCAACCAAAGCGTCAAAAAGTATGGAACAAACTAAGAAAATGGACGATATTACATGCGTCATATGGTTCAATATTGAAGCTCCTTGCCAATATAATCTGAACGGTTTTCTAACTTAGATTTTCTATACAAGTATTTAATAGAAAATATTCGTAGTATGACTTCTCGTATGCCCTGATAAAATAAAAGCCAAGTGCCTTTATTTAAAAGTAAAATTAATTAAAAGTAAAAGAAATAGTTTCTATTTTAACTTACTGACGTAACATTTACAGCAAATTACCAATGATTAAACAATGAACCATGCAGTAGTCTATGTTGGTAGGTAGGTAATAATAAAAATGCATTTTATTTAATTTTATGAGTAATAAAGTATTGTTTTTCGATCAATGGATTACCAGTGTCTTTGCCATAGATGAATCGCGGTTTTTGCACTTTAGCGTCATACAGTATCCCCTCCTGGAACCTTTTTGACCAAAGCAACCCTAGAATACAGCCAATTTTCAGAAATTCGTAGTATAAGTTATTACTATTACGCGATTATAATTTGATTCGTTTTATTACATAGGTAACGAATCAAATTTAAACTGCGCAATAGCAATAAGATGAAATAAACTGCACACGGCATGATGCTATGGGAATTGGAAGTAATAAAAAAATATGCATCTCAGACAGTTCATTTTGAATTTTTATATTTGTGTTTGATATAATAATTATAGGCCATAGATTTGTTCGGGTCGTCTTCGTCAAACTCAATGTTTTGCCACACAACTAATTGTTCTCCTCCTTGCTCCAGTCATTCAAAATCAATGCAATTCCTTTTCTTCAATCTTACACAAAGTCAGTATCTTCTGTAAAAATATCACTTCG
The DNA here is from genome assembly GCA_944452665.1 of Stenoptilia bipunctidactyla. NCBI lineage: Eukaryota > Metazoa > Arthropoda > Insecta > Lepidoptera > Pterophoridae > Stenoptilia > Stenoptilia bipunctidactyla. The sequence continues at coordinate 14,715,540 of OX101741.1, forward strand.
AAAAAGTTAAGTCTTCGATCCGAGATGGTAAAGACCCGAGGAGTGAATACTCTACTCAACGTTCTTTGCAGAAAACACTACCAAAGAATTCAGAGACACAAAACACACAGCAAAATAAGCAATTGCAACGAGCGCAAAAACTATTGGTTGAATACAAAAGTTCAAAACCATTGAAGAAAACTAACTATGTGAAACTTTTTTAACTGTTGCAAGTACCTATATATGAAAAATCTACCAAAGCATATTCAATAAAATTACTATACGTCATTACTGTGGCATAATTACACAATATACCTAGTTATAATGTTAGACGATTAATTACCTACTATTTAAACTTCTTCCTCTTAGATGTAATGATTCAATGATCAAATATTATAAACTATAAAAAATAAATATATCGATTTCGAACACAGCAAAAAATACAAAAAGTTCCAGTAATGAAATAGAATTGTGGTAGTTGTAGGTAAGACAAACTAGCATGGTCTTTGCAAGATGAAGATTTCTGCAGAGACTACAAACCAATGCCATTTTGAAATTTAAAAAGCTGCCTCTTTGCTATTATTATTTTCAGCTTCGGTAAATAATTATTGTCCTTCTGTGTGATAAAAATAAGAAAATATTCTTAAACCTATGTGTATAATATTGATATGTATAAATAAATAAGTAAAGTAACAGTATAAGAAAATAATAAACTGTTAATGTGACTCACAATACATTTATTTTATACCCAAAACGTAATTTCATTTCTGAAACAACAAGCTTATTGTCATACGAGTAGCTAAAAACATTACAAAAATACAGAAAATTACCAAGGAGGAAGTCCTGCGGCGCATCAGCACAAAAAGTCACCTTTGGCAGACCATCAAAAAGAGAAAAGTTGCATACATGTGCTTAGACACGAACGATACGGGCTTCTGCAATTAATAATGATGGGCAAAGTTCTTGGCAAAAGAAAAGTTGGGCGGAGAAAGAAGTCTTATAGATCTATTTCGCAAAAGACAGGACTCGTTATGCAGAGCTGACTGCCACCCTCCGATAGTCGTAGAGCCACATCAAGAAGAAGAAGTTAAAAACACGCTGAAACTTACACAAATGTATTGAAAAAATTATAAAATAGTTCACACCATTTCGAAGTTTGCGAGATTTGAACTTGAGTCAATCAAGAAGTTAGCTCCACAACCACTGAGCCAAATTCTTCTGATAGTGAGAGCGAAATAGGTGCAGCGCAGACGGCAACAAAGATTTTAGTTATTAGTAAAAATCGGTGGTTAACTATTTTTCTTTTTATTCTCAAATTTTGTAACTTGATGTCAATTTGCACCCGAAAGGAGCCGGATACTAGTGCTAATTATTTAGTTTGTAAAACTTTTATACAAAAGTTTGTCAAATTATTGTGCGCCGGACTTTTTGCGCGTCGTGTGCGTTATTGCATATAATTGCATAGGTTCTATTTTCACAGACTAAAAAGTGCGTCACGGATAGTCTGTCGTCTGCGTTGCGCCATAAGCTTTCAGTTTTTCTCCGCAAAGAACTCATATAGGAAACAATTTCACGAGAGTGATAAAACATCATATTCTGACTTCTGTGTGACAGTCAAGACACTCTATTCCACGATAATTCATTATCAGAGAATTCTATTACTTCGTACGTATATTTGTATGCAGTTTTGAAATAAGGTTAATGATTTAGGTACAAATTAAAATGAATATACTTACTACCAATTTACAAGTTTGATCATTTGTATTTCTAGTATTCATCGTTTATTTTGAGTTTTGTTTCAGCGTATTCGTAAACTATTATTCGTGATTTATTTAGTTATATCTAATAATAATTGTTGGATTTTTTTTTCACACAGCGCTATCTAGCCCAAACTGCAAATTATATTATAACAACGAATTACATATTTTTTTCGTAAATACATAAATATCATACATACGTAAGTTTCTCGCAGGTAAATAGAAATTTTATGAGAAACTAGCTGCTGCCCGCGACGTCGTCTGCGTGAACGCTATGCAGCACCAAACGCACCTACGATTATAACACTGCTAGCGTGATAATATGTAGCCTATATGTTGACCCGACTTCTTAACTATCTTCATGCCAAATTTGAAGTAAATCCATGCAGTACTTTTTGAGTTTATCCCGGAAAGACAAACAGACAAAAATTCTAAAAACTATATTTTTTGTTTCTGTTTCGATTGTAGATCATACCCCAAGTATTCTTTTAAAAAAATATTCAATGTACAGTTTTGACTTTCCTACCATTTTATTATATGTATAGATATTGAAAACTTGAACTTAAAAAAAAAAAAACTAAACCAGAACACCGCTTTTCATATTATACTGACAAGGAACTTGAACCATATGATGCATGTAATAAAGTCTATTTCTTAGTTTGTTCCATAATTTTAGACGCTTTGGTTGCTTGCTATGATCTTTGTGGCGACTTTCATGTAACGAACTATTTGGCGCCTGTATGCTTCGGTGTATTTGAGGAAGATGGATGGCCTGAACAATTTGAGCACTTAATGATGGTGACTGTACATACCAGCAATGCGACGGCTTATACTCGAACTATTACAATGGAAGTCGTTTAAATGATTATTGATGAAGACATTTTTTTAAATCTTGTTTCAATTATTAGGAAGCACTGAAGAACCTGTGTAAAATGTATTGTTTTCAACCCTAGTACACTGGTACATGAATCAAAATTACAAAATAAAAGTTCATTATTTGAATAGCGTTCTAAAACGCTACATTGAATAATATGGTACAGCAGATAGGTGATTTCACACTAGTAAACACCTTAACAAGTCAAACGAACGTTTACAAGCAGTTACTACACCCTAAACCGGACCAATCACATGTCACATGTCAAACGTCATAAAAATGCATTTGTAATTAAGGGTTCTTTGAGTTAATTAAAAAAAAATATCATTCTCTTCTTCTTACATTATTTTAAACTGTGTAGACACGCGGCAGCGTGTCAAGCCAAGTTCAAGAAAAGAAACTGGCTAGCCAGCGCCGAGTGTAATATTAAACGAACCACTTGGTGCCACTCTTGACCCTTCTTAACTCAAAACCTCTTTAACGTAAATACATAAAAATATGCGTTTTTTATTTTACCATATGAGCATGTAGAAGCCCAAATTTTATGAAACTAGCTCAAACGGTTATAAATATATGAAGGTCAAAAAGTCGTAAATTTTAGTACTGACTGCAAACTTAGACTGACTTATAGCACCTAAACCTAACCTACTTTCAGATGACCCAGAAGGATGAAATTTGGAATTGAGCTCGGTAATTGTGTGTAAAAGCATAGGAAAAAATCAAAAAAAATTAAAAGTCACAAAACAAGTGGTGACACGAAAAACTTGTAATATGCGCTATGTATACAAGGTGTTCCGCTTGATTTTCCATAACTCTAGGGTATTAAAAGGACCATGTAATAGAATCAAATAACATTGTAAATAATTTTTCAATTTTGGTTTTTTTGTTTTTATTTTTCATAGCAAATAATTCAATTAAGTCAAAACATCTTATGTAAAACACCTTTATGCGAAGTATGACAACGTGTCATTTTCTATCGATTTTATATCGCTATGCACAGGTACAGTTCGCAACGCTTTGCGTTGTACATTGTATGCAACGTTCCTTAACGTTTAAAATGTTTTTGTTGTTTATTGTATGGCTTCAGTGACACCCGTCTATAGAATAAATGTTAAAGAGATTTTACAAGGGTGATAATTTATGAACTCATTATATTAGGATTGATATCTTGGAAAGCATGCACTTTTGAACCACATATTCTTTGGTAAAATATGTTTTTTTAGTAAGGAACAAAACCTTTAAATTATCGGATGTCAAAAAGAACACCTTGTATAATATGCATATAGTTGTAATATGTGGAAACGCAAGAAAAATCATTAAATCTCGATACCTGCCTGCTATTCTTTACAAAAAGTAATGGTATCGGAGTTGAAGACACAGGCGTCGTTATAGTGCACTGATATTATCAAAGTTAATCTCCTCAGTTGAGTCATAAGGTTGGCAATCCGAATTCAACTTTTTTATTGCAGCAACACGGTTAATATTTTGGTTGGTTGGCGGGGCGGGGCTATTTCAACTACTCTCCATTGTAAATATTGATGTGATCTTGATCAGAACACGAGTCGATGAATTTATTAACAAATATGTTATATGTATAGTACTAGTTCAATTACATTAATAAAAGCCGTGTTGTATGTAAAATAGCTTATTCCTTAACATTAGAAATAAGAGCAATATATCAAAATATGAAATGTACGAACTTTTATTTTACAATTATCATAAATGGCCAGTTTTAGACGTAGCAGATCATTTTACATGAGTAGAGGACTAGGCGCATTTGGTCCAAATCGCACTTTTCGCGGTTGGTCCAATTTGCGATTGGTTCAATATCTAATATATTGTAACAACAATGGAAACTTTTTTTTTTTATGAGCATGTTTATTCATAGTCAAAGGATAAAGACAACGGAATCATAAGTTGTGTTAAAGCCCAACTACACTGTTGGAAACAAAACATCAAACCAAGGTGACCTTGCTAGTTTACAACGTGTTTCCAACAGTGACGACGGCTGTTGACAACCAAATTACATGACTTTGGCTGGTTGGAAACGGCGGTGTTTAGAATCACAGACATACATCTACATAGACAACGCAAGTGCCACGATTTGTATTCGAACCAAGCGTGCCGACTTTTTAAGACCTATTGTGACGTCACAGCAAAAATTTATTACTGGAAAATACAAAAAGATTCAGAGACACCGATACCGCCGATGAAATCGATTATTAAGAACGATATTGATATTGTGGACTCGATTTTCTAACAGATATACATACACGCATATTACAATACATATTAAATCTAGAGGCGACCAAACTTGACGCTTGGTCGGGGTTCGGACACGCAAAGGATATGCATTTGCGTTATCTATGTAGATGTATGTCTGTTTTTAGGACAGTGTGTACGCTTGTTATTGTATATTTTACTATGTAACTATAACTAGAAATGACTCGAGTTTTGTAGCTTTTTAGCGTTTCAACCTTTCCTTCTTTGTATCCTCAATTGCATACAAAACTGCCATCGCGAAGATGTTGCCAACGCGAGAGATCAGAGCACACTGACGATGAAGGGGCGTGGCCTGGCGTGTTCTTGTTTGTCTCCTTGTTGGAAACCACCGTTTGTAACAGTGTGGATGACTCGGAATTGGTTGACGACAACTTAACCTTCCTTAACCTTGGTTGGAAGCATTGGTTTTCAACGTGTTTTCAACAGTCTGGTGGCCCTATTACAAGTAACAAGCTACTCCTATTAATAGTTGGTTTTGAATTTTCATAAAAATCAGTTAAATGTAAACAAATAAATAAAGTAATGTACTTTACTCGGAAAATTTTTGGTCTAATGAAACCCTTAACTAATCAACAAATGCAGATCATTAAAAAAACCGACTTCACGTCAAAACTTTGGCATAGTTATGTCATCAACGTAAATATTCTCCGTAATTATACATATTTTTTCAAAACTTTGAAATTTTCAATGAAGTGCTCAACCGATTTCGATGAAATTTATATGGAATCAACTATGAATTTTTAAAATCTATTTATAATTGTCCGAAATATCGTGTAACAAAGACACAAGAAAAACATAGACGAATTGAGAACCTCCTCCTTTTTTGGAAGTCGGTTGAAAATCAGCATGAGCATATCACTACTAATCTCTAATGGCTTACTCACCATGAAGTGTTTGTGAATGTACAGAAGGCAGCACATCAAGCGTTACAAATAAGTCAAACAATTTTACTTGAAATGTATTGCTTGATCTGATGCCTTCTGTACCTACAAAATTCAACATCTATACAAAAATATAATCAATAAGGTTTGGTTAAATATATTATACGAGCTTTTTCCCGCAACTTCGTTCGCGCATAAATAGAAAAGTCTTATTCTTCCCGTCCCCGTGGGAATTTAGGGAATTCCTTCCATACTACAAACAAGCACTTATTAAGGAACCTTTATGCCAAGTATCATATCCGTGCACTCAAGGAATAAGATTTTTCATACAAACTAAAAAGTCAAATAATTCCCGTTCCCATGGGAATTTCGAGAATTCCTTAGTGCACCCCTACATCCTAAAGAATGTATGTTCCAAATTTCAGCCTCTACGCCCAGTAGTTACGGCTGCACGTTGTCTGTCAGTCACTCAGTCAGTAACGGAACAGTTTTAACAACTTCAGTGGGGTTATTTAAACTATTGTCAAAAAATTAGCTACAACAAAATGTTTAAGCTAATACTATGAAATAGAATATAAGTATACGACTCACCTTTAAAAAACTGTTAAAATAACAATTAAAAAAAATTTGGCCAAAAATTTAAGCACCTAATTCACATGCAAGCACTCCGAATTTCATTGAAAACAAAATGTCAATCCAAAAATATGAGGGTTATCGGCGTTAACTATGGTGTAAATTTCTTTCGTGTTCTGACCATCGATGTCACTTCAATTAGTTACGTAAAAACAGGACTTATTAACATTAGTTGAAATTTCCCGCAGTCGAAATTGCCCCGCTGCACCTTACCTACAAATTTGGGCTCAAATGACTGGAAATGACCTCTCCTACGTCGCCTTAAGAGATTCCGGTCTAATCTATACATATAATAAAATGGTAGGAAAGTCAAAACTGTACATTGAATATTTTTTTAAAAGAATACTTGGGGTATGATCTACAATCGAAACAGAAACAAAAAATATAGTTTTTAGAATTTTTGTCTGTTTGTCTTTCCGGGATAAACTCAAAAAGTACTGCATGGATTTAATTCAAATTTGGCATGAAGATAGTTAAGAAGTCGGGTCAACATATAGGCTACATATTATCACGCTAGCAGTGTTATAATCGTAGGTGCGTTTGGTGCTGAATAGCGTTCACGCAGACGACGTCGCGGGCAGCAGCTAGTTACAAATAACCATGTATATTTTGTACTTGATTGAATAGTGAGTTGAAATCCGTCGACAATCTCTACAACTTTTAAAAGGGACCTGTCATATACAACTTACTTCCCAAAACTAATGCTCCAATAAAACAAGCAGACAATAAAAGAAGCAAGAGAAAAATAAGTTTGAGTTATTGTCATCAGTACCTAATAGAGGTCATGACCAAAAAAAACATTATTTACTAATGAAGTTGAAAATAATAATTTATTTATTCAATGATCCTTAATTTCAAATGCATTTTTATAACTCTTATTAAAACACACAAAATTCTCCTAAGTGGCTGGAGTTAGGACGACGTAACATGCTTGCAAAAGTTCGTTCCGCTTGTTCCACAAATACAATGTTAATAGTATATAACAAATTATCTGACCCAGAAACTATGGCGCTAGTGTCTCTGTTATTGAGTCCACTCTACTTCTAGTAAGGATAAATATTAGTTCCAATTTTCCCCGCCAGGTCAGATAAGTTGGTAGCTCTATTCAAGCATATGACGACACTGACTGCAATGGATGGGCAAGTTAGGAAGTTTTTCTCTGTAGGTAGTACACCAATATTTACGAAGAATTTACAGGGATATCAGTATTGTTATCAGTATACAAGTTTTGTGTAGGGTCGGCGTAGAATAGCCGTACCGCCCCTGGATAAGGCTGCAAACTGGACGGCAGCGACAGCGACAGTGGCGCCGGCAGCGTTTTCCGCGACACGACAGAAAGTATTGAGTTTGTACGAAACCGCGAGTCGTTCGAGCGCCCGATGGCGTCGAGCAAGAACGGCCTAGATTCCCCGCGTCGCTCTCGCTGTCGTCCAGTTTACAGCCTAAGTGTCGTAAGAGGCGACTAATACGAGTGAACCCCACTTGGTCAGATCCCGTCAGGCTGGCTAGCAACCACCCTTCATATAAAATCTGCAGCCATACATTACCGCTCTGGCGGTGATATGTTCTGTGGGGCTAGCATGCGACCATCGGCAACGATAAATCGGGCCTTTTATCGATATTTACTTAGAATATGGCATCTTTGGTTCTATGGGCTTAATCATGGTATCTAATCGAATAATTCTATCTCTTAAGGGACAGACTATTAGATATGTTTTTTGTGGGCGATCGGCTGACCTCTTGTCACTGTAATAGTCTCTATCCACCATTATAATACCTCTAAATTTATCGAACGTGACGTCAGATGATTTTGTAGCCTCTGGTGTTCTGCCTACCCCATAAGGGATACAGGCGTGAAGTTATGTATTATGGTGCGCATGTTAGCTAACAAAATAGGATAAAATAACAATATAATCTTGTCGTTTCAATATTTATGAAGAGCCAGCTCTTTCCTAGGCCCATATTCAATCTCATCTTCACTTACCATCAGGTGAGATTCAGGTGATGTTTGAAAATTAGCTTCCAATATTTTTACATTTAGATTAGTCTTGAGGCTAGTAGTCATTATATCACAATTATTATCATACTATACTAATATAAAGGAGTTGTTTGCTTTAAACATTGGTAAAACTTGATGTCGGAATTGTTTTTTTTTTTAAATTTGGTGGGCCAGTTCTTAGGGATAGCTATCAAAAGTTAGGCAGGTAAAACCTTGTTTAACAGCTAGTAAAGACTAAATACATATAATGTAGTAAGCAGGTCATGCATTGGGTTGCTTTTGATAACTAAAGTGTCTTTAACAAATGGTCATTATAATATTCTTTGATAGCTTAGTTCAAGTAGAGCTAGGCTTAAGTTGCCTCAAGTAAGCTTAAGTTTCTATTTCATTCAAAAATGTGTTATGTTATTTAAAAGACACCCCATTAAAACAAGTTAATAGGGTTATCTTTTATTGGATTCACATCTATTGATGGTTTACAGAACAGATCAAAACGAACCATTTTCACTATGGAACTAAACATCCTAAAATTTACCGTTTTTGAGTTACTTTTTAGGATTTTACTGTAGACACCCATTTCTCACGAGTTTTTGTGAGAAATAAAAAATCTTCGCAGTCTAGCTGCTTTTATTGACGTTATCATGGGAATGATTATTGATTTTGTGATATGAAGCCAAAAAAAAACATAAAATATTGTCAAAATAGCGCATGCTATGGTCTTTCAAGCACTATTCTCTTCTTAAGTTAAACCAAAACATCGCACTTAAAACGCGTCTCCTGCAAAAAAAGTTCTAGTAATTTACAGTGCAGATTACATCATAATAAAGTACATTGTTTAAGCTATCCGACAAGGTCTAATACATAGGTAGGCTTTTTAAAATTCCTAGATAGAGTCTGGCTAACGAAAGTAGACAATGGGGGTTTCTTGCAAACTTTTTATACGGCAACTTATTCTGGTGTTACTGTTGTCAATCGAACGGTTGTTGGTGGTTTTGGTAATTAAGATTTTGGAAATTTTCGTATTTGAAAATGAGTAAGAAAATTAAAAATTTTATAGTTTCATAACCAATGTAGGTAACAGCGATACCAGTGACTCTGACGATTCATTCCATATAGAATAGCTGGATTCAGATTTTGATTAAATTTTTTAAATAATAATTATTGTATTTTATTACGACCAGTAAAAGGGTTTTAAAGCAAGACACGATTACATCTTGAGTGACAATTTATTAACAAACAGAAACAGTTTATATAGTAAGATGTACGTGCATAATTAAGTTAACAATATTTAATCTTATCTTGGTATTGATTTTATCGAGCACGTTTGATTAATAGGAAATAATATATTGATTCTCTGTGGGTCACGTAGGAGGACGCCACATATTTCATTGTTTTATTTTTAAGCCTGATTAATACTAGTTGCCTATCTTTTTAATTATACATATACTTCTCATTGAAAAGTAGGTCAGTATCAATATTGTTATTTTTTACGATTCTTTGATAAAAAAAATCAGATATCAAGTTTGTTTAATCTATTTACATCCATGTACTATAGTCGGGGTTACCATGATGGGATTTTTTTAAATTCGCCAGATTTTTTTCATTCTCTACTTTCATTAGCCAGACTATAAAATAAATTTAAAGGTAATGCAATCGTCCAACCAAAATCGTCTCTTTTCGAGTGACCAGTGGATGTTCTATAAAACCCTGGAGAGTTCCCTCTTGCTCGACTAGCCGCATACCGGACAAGGCCGACGCTATTAACTTCTGGCGCGGCCTATGTGAGCGCCCAGTTGAGCACCAAGGGGGTTCCTGGATTGATAAGGTTGAGGAAGCGTGTACGGAGGTGATCCCTATCAGTCAAGTCCTCATATCGGAGGAGGACGTAAGTGCTGCAATCCGCCGGAGCCCGAACTGGAAAAGTCCAGGCCCTGACGGATTGCAGAACTATTAGCTCAAGGGAGTTTTTCTGTACCACGCAACTTTGGCCCGTCAATTCCAGGAAGCCTTGAACACCAGAGCTCTTCCGAACTTCCTCACTACTGGGGTGACTCATCTAGTTCCTCAGTCCAACGACACGGCGGATCCATCGAAATACAAGACACTTACCTCCGTTCTGAGCATCTAGATTCGCCAGCATTTAGATGCTAATTGCGTTATATCTGATGCTCAGAACGGATGTAGGGCCGGTAGTGGCCGATGTCGTGGACGCTGTCGTTGGCAAACTGGTAAAACGCGACCGTCACAATTTCTGCGCAGCCTGGATTGACTACAGAAAAGCATTGTGAGAAAGGACTCATCCCTCTCAATCTGGGCATCGAGACATGGCAGACACCGTCGGTACTAAGAATTTCTGATCGTGAGACCGTATGGAAAGAGAAAGAGGTGCACGGAAGGTTTTACAAAGCTCTACACGAGCCATACGTGGACAGTAAAGTCTTTGTGCATTAGCTGCGCTTTGGGGACCTCTTTGGGGAAACCGAAGGGTTTGTTTTTGCGATACAGGATCAGGTTATCAAGACGAACAACTACCGGAAATACATGAGCCCGTTCTTGAAAACGGCAGCGCCAAGCTCTACTGGGATCAGCCCATTATCACGGACAGGACTATTCTAGCGAATAAACCTGACATCTTGTTAATGGACCGATCGTCGTCCAAGGTGTTTTTGGTGGAAATAACTATCCCGCATGACGAGAACCTCGTGAAGGCCGAGACCGAAAAGCAACGCAAGTACTTGGACCTTACACACGAGGTGACCGAAATGTGTGAAAAGTTAAATGTCCACTGAAATCATCCCGGTTGTAATATCCGCAAACGGTTTGACCCAAGCCACACTGGTTCAGACAGTTTGAAAGACTGTGATTTGGTGGTGGTTCGCTTCCAGCACTTATGCAGAAGGCGGTATTGCTCGACACTGCCCGAATCGTTCGCCGATTTCTCTCTCTCTCTCTTGCCCTGATACCCGACCGACTGGTCCAATTTTCGGGTCTTTTCCGCCGAAAGGCGTGTAGCTGTAAGGATACATAATAATAATAATAAATATTCTTATTGCAATGTACTTTATTATGATGTAATCTGCAAAGTAAATTGCGAGGGCTTTTTTTACAGGAGACGAATTTTAATTGCGATATTTGGTTAAACTTAAGAAGGGAATAGTGTTTGAAAGACCATAACATGCGCTCTTTCGACATGTTATGGTCTCTCTCTTTTAGGGTTTTATTGCTTCATATCAGGAAATCATTAATCATTTAAATGATAACGTGAATAAAAGCAGTGTTCTCACAAAAAATAGTGAAAAATGAGTAAAATCCTAAAAAATGAAATAACTCAAAAACGGAAAATTTTAGGAGGGGTGGTTCCATAGTAAAAATGCTTCGTTTTGACCTACTCTATAATAAAATAGAGGCGTGTCCAAAAAAGTAACCTAGTATAAATATAGTATTTCAACCATGAATCAGATTTTTATCCTGTTGTATGACTTTAACAAAAAGAGTCACAGACTAGACTAGGCTGTAAAGCCGAGTTCCTTTCCTTCTCTAATGAATAATTCATTTGACGATTATTCAAAATAAATAATCAAATTTAAAACTCGAAGTTATGCAACTACCAACATATACCTATTAAACAATATATTGTAAACTAGCCACCGCGCGCGGTCTTACCCGCGTAACTTTTGATCCCGTGGCAATTTCGGGATAAAATATAGCCTATAACCTTCCTCAAGAGTTGGGCTAACAAATGCAAAAAGATTTTTTTAAATCCCACTTGTAGTTTCTGAGATTAGCGCGTTCAAACAAACAAAAAAATAAACTCTTCAGCTTTATATATTAGTATAGATATGAGCACAGTGATATGAAAATAAAGTACATACCAAGTTTTTTATCTGTAGTGAAATCAAAACCCGAGCTTGAGCTTTTACGTTTTCTTTGCTTAATAATTTCCGGTTGTACTGATTTTTTTATTCCTTTGATATACTCTACAACATTCTTTCTTTTTACTTTTATGTGATCTACGTTCTTCCTCTTTGTAGGATTTTTTGCAATAGTTTTCTTTATATTTTCTTTTTGACTAAGCATCTTTTTTTACTATTTAAGTCACTGAAAATAAATCACATTTCTTAATTGACATAATGCTACTATTATTGATTACTTTGAGGACATAAAGTTTTACAATTTCTTCTAAAAATAGCAAAATGATAGAGACAGTGGAACAGATTTATATGAACACCTCTGCTTCTGTAGGGTACAAAAATATAGCCTTACTTAGAAAAGGGCATGGCAAGAGGTTTTTCTGCCTCCCCATACGGGATACAAGCATGAAGTTATGAACAAGAAATAAGTCAAATTGAGTAGCCCATACTAACAAGGATGACATAAATGTCCATTAAATATTATTAACCCACTTCTTGCCACCTATAATTTTAGAAATTCACCTAAGTGCCAAGTAATACTTTTGTTGATACGAATAAAAAATACATAAAGGGGTGTGTATTTTAATTCAAAACACCCTAAAAATAATAAAAAAACTGTTTTTTTATTTCTATTTGCGTTAGTAGCACAGATAAGACATATTAAGTAAAAAGTATTATGCAACAGGTGAATTTCTTCTTGAACTATTTACTTTCATAAAATCGCTGCCATAAATGTGCCACAAAGCGCCTGCGTCAAATTAAACAATATTACAGCACTTTTTATAACACTCCAAAAAATGTGTACCTAGTTCAGAAAGAATACCCGCTTATAGTACACCCGCCAACAGAAATTATTATCTATAAGTTTTATATGACAAATAATAATAATATTGGTAGTAAAAGAGAATGTTGCAAACATTTTACTTCATTTGTTTCTCATGCATAAAATTGTCCAAAAAAGATTTTTCCTGCTATGCCTTTGAACGCAAAGTATGTGTATTAGCATAAATATATGTATTTTAATAAAAATGTGCACCTAAATAAAGAAAATGATAGGAAAATTAAAAAAAATACTTTTTTTTGTCCATCAATTACCTATGAACTATTGTCCATCAATTAATACTGAATTAAACTTAATTAATAATAAAAATAAAAAACTGGTCTATGAAGGGCTCAATGTTTTTGAACTCAAATCGAAACCAACAGTTCAAAGCAAAAACTGTGTTTTAATATATCCAAATTGCCTTCGAAAGAAAGTAGGGCCACAGATTCATAATAATATCATAAGCAGTAACATAAGCATGGTTGCGTTGATATCATGATATAATAATCTTGCTCAACGCAAATGATGTATTGGTGGAGCTGAATGGGTTAATAATAAACTAAACCCAATATTAATAAACAGATGGTGCAGCCTAGGCCTTGAAGTAAACATAGAAACATTAAATGTATTTATCCATTCATAAACACCCTTCATGTTGCATGATGCTAAATTAAGAAAAACAAATATTCATATTCTTAACAAGCTTGTTCATATAAGAGTATAAAGAGATACATCCTGGTAGTGACTGCAGCAAAGAATATCTTTAGAGCTAGTTTCAATAATTCATGTGATTCCATTCCATCAGCTTTAAAAGAATCATGATAAATTAAGAATGTTTCTATGATAAATGTTTTGTAATAAGTTATTTATACAGGGTGACAGGTGGGTCACTTTCTGAACTTGAGGATGTGATAGTTCGAGATCATACATGAAAAGAAAAAATAAAATAAGTAATAAACATTAATTATTTATGTAAACTTAACCAAAAGTTAAAGAATTGATTACGCAACGCATGGTCACGCTATCATTGGCAGCGATCCGCACGCCAGGTCACATACCATAATCAATTCAGGCTTAAGTAAAGTATTATTATATAGTTGTATTTATTTATAGGGAATTCTAGTGAAAAGTTTACTGCCTACTTTTAATACATAATTATGATCAGAATCAAGTACAGAGTGCTCTCCTTCAGTATCTAAAATTTGTCACCAGTCACCCTGTATAGTTTGATTTATTTATTCTTTGTGTAATATTAAAATTAACCTTCAATTAAAATGAGTCTGTTCATGTCGAAATCATTAAATAAATAAAAGTGCTATTTAATATTGGTTACCAGCAATAGTAGGCAAAGGAATATTGTTTGTGAGTAGACTGATTAGCTTCATATTAACATTGAGCAGTATTTAATATAATAATGAATCAACAAGTGTTTTTTACGAACCTACCAGTAATCATAACTCAGTTAAATAGTTAAAAGTGCCTAACATTGTGATGCATTAAGACCTATTGCATTATATTTTTATGGTGGTATGGTTGTTTTTTTATGACTTAAAACTTTTTAGCAACAAGATGTGTGTCACAAATATTAATGTAGTAACAAGACAATAGCTAATTTCAAAATATTGTGGTACAAGATTATTTCTACCAAATTTACTTTCATTTACCTTTTCACCAAATCACTGGGACTTTTGGTCCATAATAAATTTATAATAAATAAGTCCATTAGATATATCCATTTTTTTATCAAATGTTCAGTTTAAATTCTGTTTTTTTTTCATTTTTTCAATTCAATTCTATGTTTTTTATATAGTGTTCGAACTTCGATGTGATGATGGATGAATGATTGATTTGATAATTTGTTTGTTTGTAGATTGTTATTAGATCAGTGAAGAACTTAACCATACAGCCTCTAGTAAAGATGCCATAGACGATACAGTTAATAAAGATTTTTTTTTCAAATACAAGTGATCGATAGGTACTCATATTCCCTCTTGTATAAGCGAAATGTATAAAGTATACCCACGTTTTCATTTTATTTTATTCATTTGAGCCTTTTTCAGTAAAAAGCATTGTTATTTAATTCATTTTCCCAGGAGATATTCGTTTATTTTTTGTATATTTAATAATTGTACATTATCGGAACGCATGGCTAAAGGAGCGGTTATCCATCACCATCTTTTAAGACTGTTTGTAAAAAAAGCATCGGTTAGTTCATTGACAATTGACATTGTTGAAGTCAAGAGCAGTCACTTGTCATTTGTCATTAACTTTAAAATTAAATAAATAAAAGTGTTAATTCCATTTTGACCTTTACTCTTAATATCGTGTCTATCCCATCACATGATACGGCACTGGCAGTAATCATGCTAGTTTGTCTTCCATACAATTGGGAAATTCTGATATAAACTAACGCCACCATACCCTTGGGCTCGGAACTATTACGAGTAGAAAAATGCGTTCAAACAGCGTTCATAATAGAGCTGCCACTCAAAAAAAGTAACAATTAATAGTAGATTTAATAACACACTATTAAGCTATTCACTTTTATTCAAATAAACCTATTGTAGCTTGCTTAATGTAAAACACGTATTATTACTCACCTAATTATTGAGTAGCAAATATTTGTTTTTATTAAAATCTTGAATAAGCGTATCTATGGTTACAATTTTACAGATCAACATGGTCTGAGTTGTCCCTTAGAAATTCAAACTTTGGTGTTTTTTCATATGTTTCCTGTAACAACTTTTTGTGAGCAAATAAAAAAACTACTAAACTGAATGAGTATCAATAGCTGGGAGGAATATTTTTTTAAATCCCGGCAGCACAAATTTTGTGTTGTATGTATGTACGTACTATACGATTTAAAAGACGTTGTATCACTGAGAATCCGTTGGTTTTCAGTGAAATACGTTTACGTTTTCAACTTTTTACCAATTTAGATTTTTTGTTGTTCGAGGATAAATTTATTCTTAAGTTCGAGGATTATTTCCATTTAGGCTGAAGTTCTGCAAGTAGTTCTAAAACTTTCTTCAATATTTTAGATGAAGCATCTCCCGCCCGCATCCTTTCCCCTAGTTGGCGCCCTAGTGCAAAATCGGCGAGACGGCCATCTATACTTTAGTTAGTAGTTAGTACTTATTTTCATCTATGGCAGTAATAGCATATAATATTTCTCTATGAGTAATAGCTTGTCGCCTCCTCATATTGACGGCTGGTTGCCAAATTGTCAAGAATTGAAATTGAAATAAAAGCATTCTTTCTTAATTTATCTTAAGCTTGTTAGAGTAATATTTTTCTATGATCATAAGTTGTATATAACTTAAATGAAATAAATTATTATGATAAAAACCAAGGTTGGGAATAAGTATGATCATAATATTGTGGTTTAAACATTCGAGCTCATCAACGAAAGTTATCTCGTTAATTTTGAAAAGAACCAAGCTCTCAATCTTTTTGATTTTTTTAACATAATATGATTAGATGTACTGTATAAGGCCACCTTAAGTCTTGGTAACGCCCCCCTATTGTCAAACATGTTCAATTAAATACTATTTGGGGTGTATCCTTAGGGGCACTAGGTATGAAAAAAAGACTTACCTAAGGTTTGATTTTTTTTTAAGGTTTGATTTTTTTGTTTGTGGGATCGCTGGTTTTCGAGGAAATCGAGTGGAAAGGTGACCGGCAAACTTAATATCGCTGTAATTCGGTGATGGTGAGTTCTAAAAACTTGAACTGACATAAACTGTTTCTAATCGTGGCCACCATCCAAATAAGTAATAAAAAAGCCGGGTAAACGGGGATGTTTTTTTTTCGTGAAATTCTGTCTTTTTTCATACAGCGCTGAAAGATATCAAATGGAGGTAACTCGAAAACGGTGCGGCCTAGGAAAAAAATTATAATCACTTTACTTGTTCCTCAAGATGTCTGTAATCCAACGGAGTAATAAAAAAGGAGGTTATAGGAGGTAGAAAGTTTTTATGAAAAAAATTTCTAAGTATTTTTTTCCATAGTGCCCCATAGTGGCTACACTCTGACTATAGATGCGAAGCTGGTTATTAACGATTTGAACCACGCGGTTAAATATGCATTTTTCGTTATTAATTAACCGCATTTTATGCTTGTTACGGGTAAATGTTTAATTTACCCGTAACAAGCATAAATTGTTTTATTGTTTCGGTTAATTGTTTTATTTCAAAATGGGAAATGAAAGAAATAAGATACGGAAAAGGCAGAGTTGGAGAAAACAAAACGCGAGTGAGTAAGATAGCCCCGACGCGCGTTGCGGGGTGCTTCACGGCCGGGCGGTGAGGTGGGGGCGAAATTCAGATTCTAGCTGGAGTAGTATGGGCTCTTAAATAACGGTAGCTAACGGGTTTTTTACAACTATAACTCTGACCCAATAATCATACTTCTTGTGAAACTGTCACGATGCAGTAATCTTTAAGATTACAAAGAAATTCATGAAGATTCCATGTAGTTTAATTGCCTTCTGTTAAAAGCTTCTCTTTTATGAGATACATTACTTTGTTAAAGAATCGAACTTCACATTCCTGATGTATCAAGTAACAAAGACAGGTTTAGTTTTTATGTAAAAAATAAAAGAAAACAAAAATATTTTTACACCAATTAATTTTATTCATTTTCCACATCATAGGCATCATTAGGGCATAGTAAAATATTGTCCAAAAAACTAGCAGGTGGTCTTCATGACATGTCTTCTAACTTCACATTCCTGATGTATCAATTAACAAAGACAGGTTTAGTTTTTATGTAAAAAATAAAAGAAAACAAAAATATTTTTACATCAATTAATTTTATTCATTTTTTACATCATAGCCATCATTAGGGCATAATAAAATATTGTCCAAAAAACTAGCAGGTGGTCTTCATGACGTGCCCATCCCAAATACCACACAATTGTCATTATGCGGGCACGGTTCCCTACAGTATGTTTTCCTATTATGCAACTGCAGTAATATCCAGCAATCCGTTGTTTCCATTGATTCACCTGAGCATTTAAATCTAGTAATATATATGTATAATATACTTTTGTTCTCAGGTGTCTAGATTTTATTCTTCCTCTTAATATCAATGCATTGCTGGAATACCCTTTTAAGTTGTCATCAACCTGTATGAGGAAAGTACCATTATGTTGAATGTGTCCCGATAGTAGGACCACGCTTGTATTATTTGGTAACTGCCAAGGGCAAATAATATTAAATTTTAAGGGGCCATGATGGGGAACACATCCAGTTGAGGAAGCTGGCCATCTATAGTAACAAGATTGGCTCTGTGCCTATTAATATTTTGATATATTATATAACTAGCTAAATCATTTCGGGTATTTAACATTTCCAATGCCCTTTCCAATATTGCTTCGGCATTGGGATGGTTGGTAATCAAGGGTGAAAGTTATTTATTTAAGCAGCTGCAATTTTGAAATCAATCATGAAGTTTTTAGATGCTACATTAAAATATTCACCCCTGAATACCTTAAAATCTCTTTTAAATCTGCCATTGTAACTAATCTTGATTTGTTTGCTTTTACAGTGGACAATTGTCTTTCACCTACACCCAAACTCTCAGGTTTATAAACTGAATACCCCAAGGAATTTAATAATGGTAATGAATCCCTAAACCCGTGATCAAAAATTAATACATCATTTGGTTGAAAATAGGACATCGGCGGCGAATTTTCACGTTCAAATAAAGATTCATTATATCAGCGTCTGATTGTGTCGCCGCATAAGGTCCAAAAGCATCGACTATATAGCCATCACAACTTGGTAAAAAAAGGTTTTACCAAGTTTCGGTACTTGCGAAGATTATAATATGTCTTTTTTTGAAACAAATAGTTTGAAGATTTCTGAAAATATATATAGGTCCCATCACAAATTACAATGGGATTATTATCATTTGTTCCAAAAATTCCTTGAGGCATTATAAGATTTTGAGCACTATGTCATTCTCTACTCAAATGATTAATACCTAGGTGAGATGGTACAGTCTGCAACAGAATAATGTATACCACCCAGTCTCCCGCACACATACAATATGCACACAAATTGTATGACATATTGAGACTGGGTGGTATACATAATTCTGTTACAGACTGTACATAAAAAATATTTAGACAATTGCATGCCTTGTTTATGTAATTAAATATTGTAGTCTTTGAAAGCACAAATAAACTAGCTATTCTAGCTAAGGACTTAATTAAAAATATACCAAGGGCAGTTTTGGCTTTTTTACCATGGCCTCTGATTGAGGTATTCTAGAAAATAGCTCCAAAAAGTTAAAAACTGTAAGACCAGTCCAATATTTACATGTCATATCTGAAATACTTTCTATATTTTTAAGGTTTATTATCATGGCTGGTGCATTATTCAATAGATTAAGCATTTCTTCAATTTGATTGCTAGTGAAACTGTGTGTGAAATCATGATCACTTAAAATATCCCAGTTATACAATACAGAATGTTCACTACACACTCGCGCATTAGGAGTAATATGTAGCTTAATTTGGATAATAAAAGTCTCCTCATATAATATGGTACCCTTAACCTTTCCACATTTTGACATTGAGCAACAAAACAATGTCCTGAAGTATCAGCAGTCCGTTTATAATTGGGTAATATAATTGGGACAAGTTCAGGCTCCTCTCTTTCTTCAGTCCAATTATTGGCAACTCTTCAGGAAAAGGTTCTGGTTCATCCAATAAAGATTCATTTATCACTGGTTCATTCAATTGAATTGAATGATAAGTGCTTTGTCGAACCTCACACCAACAGGCATTACATGCCCAGGCTTCATCTGGCATCTAAAGGAAAAATAAAAAATATTAACAAGTGAACCCTTTTACTATAAAGTAGGTATGTATGGTATATAAAAATAAGTTTATAAATACCCTTCGGGGAAGTATATCGTTTTCTAAAAAGTTTCTTTCAACACTCCCAGCTACTACTCTAAAGACTATCTTTATATTAGATATTTGTTAGGAACTAAAGTTAGGAACTTAGTCAGTCAGAATATGTATTTGCCTAACACAGATTATATCATTCTGAAATAACAGATCTTTAAGGTTCACAGATTAACATACCTCATGACGACACCATTCTTCAGAGATTTGAACTAATTCAGAGCTCAAGTCTACAACCATATACCTATGTAGGTATACGGCTGCAGGTTGGGTATTATCTGAATGTGGCAGGACACACAAAAAGCCATGGTGTCCAAAATTTAAATAATACAAATATTAACGAAATTCGGTCAATATTCATTAATCAAGCTGATTCAAATGATTCTAAAATACATTATATTTTTAAGTTTATTACGTTGGCAGGTAATGTTTACTTCCATAACTTAAACAAATCGTAAGCAAAGTATATCAGCGTCCAGGAAACACAGCGCATTCGGTCAAAAATAGAAGCTTCGGGGTCAGTTGAAATGCCAGGTCAAAGGGAAAAGAAAACGGAGGACACTAAGGATCACGGAGCGCAACGAAATCACGAACCACGAAGAGGAAAGCCGAAAAGTCGTCTGCCTGCATATATGAATATAAGTACTAAAGTACCAGTTATATATGTATTATAGAAGATCAAACGAACTTCTTAAGTGAAGTTCGATCGATATTATATGAGTTGCTTCATTCGAAGATATATTCATTTACCAAGTAGTCCCTTTGACTCACACGGTAGCACGCACGAATTTAAGAGTTATGAAATGACTAAAAAGGTCAAAACACGTGTTTTCGATCGTTTTAGTTTTAATTTTTCACACCAGTCTGGATCCATAGGATGCGCCTCTGTCTAGCTCATTATTTTAGAGTTCTTAATTTTATAGTTATGGCAAAACTTTAAGGGCAATAGTTTACTACATTGACAGGGCGGGCGGGACCTTAATGTATATCTTCGAATGAAGCAACTCATATAATATCGATCGAACTTCACTTAAGAAGTTCGTTTGATCTTCTATTATATTTCGTTGCTTCATTCTTCAGATATATTCATTTACCAAGTAGATGTTCAGAGCATAAGGTAAAGTTTTGCTTCATAAAAATTCATTAACTAATATTCAACAGTTATATAATCAACTCAATGTAAATGTATAACTTTGAAACATTTTGTTTATATGCATACTGAATAAAATTACTTAAATTAAATTAATAATTAAGGATCAACAAAGGAGTTTACTTCTACATTTGATTGAAAAACTGCCCTTCCCAAATTACTTTTATTGATCGACCATGGGGCGGTTATAAAACTTAGCGAATGTTTGAGACTGAGCGGTCCTGCAGGCCGTGCTGCGAATGGCTAGCAGCGATAGGCCGCCACGCGCTCCGGCCGCGGACGTTGCTGCGCGTGCCGCGTGCTGTGAGCGCTGAACGCCGCGCGCCGCCGCCACGCCCACGCCGCTAGACCCCATTACATCCTTTATCCAGCGACTGATAGACGGTGAGATCGTTGTTTTGTAAGGTCGCTTTGGTTTGACTATAAGGCAATCAACACGCTCTGGTCTAAGTTAACTCGTTACAAATAACTAATCTTCTAAAGCTAATGCAGGGCATATACAGGAATGGCATGTTCATGGAAATATGGCAAAACTAGAGTTGGTTACTAGCAGCAGCTGAAATTATAATCAAATCCAAATTGCCTATTTTGATTTCATTTGCAAAAATTATAAGAGAAATTGCACACGGTGTGCTAGTGGCCTAAAAGCCAGTAAAAATACCAGTTACTGTGTGTGTACTTTGCTCAAGAGTTAAATAACTATTGGGATACCATTTTGAAATATAATCTTAAAACGACTTGAAGATCTTAATCTTAAACCAAGTGTAATTGTGTTATGTTGGCTTAACCTAAGGTAATGGGGATTAATTAGTTCATGTGATCCTATATTGTTTCCTAATAATAAGGCCAACCTATGACTATTTACTATATCTATTAACTGTTTTTATTAGTTTTACTTTAATTGTTCCTTAAAAAATTTTAAATTCAGTGAAACCGAACGATTAAAGATATCTCCACTGTTATTGTGACTATAATTCTAGTACCGATACGTTGTACCATGCTACGTTGTACTGAGCTTAAGTTTTGTTAGAAAGCGACGAGACCACGACTAGGTACTGTGGTGACCGCCTACACGTCTTCTCTTAATGAAACCGAGCCGGGAAGCCTCGCTGGTTCGTTCTGGAAAGATAAATAATTTCTTTTCAAAATCGTTAGCTCAGTAAAAGAGCACTCGTTCGGCAACCGAGAGGCTGGGACCGAGAGGTTCGTGTACTGATCGGGTCTTTTTTTTTTTAAATTTATTTTTCCCGTTAAGTATTTAAGAATAATTGAGCATTATTAAATGCAAAAATTTCAAAACGGCTTGAATGTTTTAATTTAAAGCAATTTGGAGAGAGAGTAAACGCGTCTATAACCGTAGCTTCAAGATCTCGTTACCAAGAAACCTATTGTGAGCATTTAACATTGGTGCGAGAAGCAAACAGATTTACTTGAGGTTGACTGAAAACTTTGATACGCATAATTGGGTAGTGCTGTATTTTTTCCCGAGTTGATATACGGAGCAAATAGTCAAATATTCATTTTCTCAAACTATTACCAAATACTTTTAGCTAATGCATTTAAATATAGATAGTACCTTCATACAGCGCAAACGTGTTTATCCTTTGCAAAACACTGTAACCCATTAAAAGCTGAAAACATGTCTCACTATTTTTCCAGTTTCCATTTGCATGATTATCTTTACAAATTACCCCCCCCCCCATCAGGCTGTGACGCAAATATTCGCTAAATATTTCTATGACAAGATGTCTTTCACAAGGTTTTTCCACCACTGTAAATCTTCTAAAATCTTACTATGTACTACATTGGTTGAAAAGTTCGCGGCCTGGCCATTAAAAAAAAAACTTTTGTCATTTTGAACTGTCATTATTCAATTGTCAGCCCGCGAATTTTCAATTTGATATCTTGTTTAAATAAAATTTTACGAACAATATAAATACGTGTGTAGAACAAATTTTCACTAATGGAGAAATTTGAACAACGTGCTGTGATTAAATATTTGTTTAAAAAAAGATTAACACCAAAGGAGATCGATGATGACATGCAAACAACATTAGGGGAATCTGCCCCGTCTTATAACACTGTGAAAAAATGGGTTGCAGAATTTAAACGTGGACGAGAGAACATCGAAGATGACCCTCGCTCCGGCAGGCCAATGACGTCTACGACCGAAGAAAACATCAATAAAGTGTAAGTGATCTCATATTGAAAGACCGTCGATTGACTATCAGAGAAATTGCAGACACTATAGACATCTCATATGACCGAACGCAAAACATCATTGTCCATGAACTCGGCTTTTCTAAGGTTTCGGCTAGGTGGGTCCCCAGATTGCTTTCAGTAGAACAAAAGCGAATTCGACTCACGATTTCTCGCGACTGTTTGGAGATGTTCGAGGCTGATCCACAAGGTTTTCTTGACAGATTGTGACAATGGATGAAACCTGGGTTCACCACTATACCCCAGAATCAAAACAACAATCCAAACAATGGAAAAAATCAGGTGAACCAACTCCGAAAACAGCAAAGGCAATTCTGTCGGCTGGCAAGGTGATGGCATCGGTTTTTTGGGATGCTAAGGGTGTCATTATGGTGGACTACCTTCCAAAAGGCGAAACAATAAACTCTGCGTACTATAGCACCCTTCTGCGCCGTTTACGTGAAGAAATTAAACAGAAACGCCCAGGATTACTGAGAAAGATAGTGTTGTTTCACCAGGACAACGCCCGAGTCCACACGTCTGTCGAGTCTATGGCTCAAATTCGTGATTGTGGTTTCGAATTGTTGCCACATCCAGCTTATTCTCCTGATTTGGCACCTTCGGACTTTCATCTGTTTCCAAACCTGAAAAAACACCTCGGTGGGCAGAAATTTTTAACGAATGAAGAGGTCGAAGCCGCTGTTAACCTGTATTTTGAAGACCTTGAGGAATCTTTTTTTAAAACAGGTATGGAAGCTCTGGAAAGCAGATGGAAGAAGTGCAAAGAGCTAAATGGAGATTACGTCGAAAAATAAAAATATTTTTGTATGTACTTTATTCTGTTTTCTTGACTAGGCCGCGAACTTTTCAATCCACCCTCGTATTTGTATTTTTGTATCGTTATTATTGCTATTTTTGAGAGCTTTGTATCTATCCTTTCGAAAGTTTGAGTGGTAGTATAATCACTAATATTTAACCGTTGGACAGGCTGAAGTTAATGGTTAGTTAGTTGTGAATTGTGCTAATTCTCTGATGGTGCAACACCTTACTTTTTAAAATTTGTTCCTTACTTTTTAAAACTGAATTTAGGATGGCAACACAGATTTGAGATAGTAAACACTGATTGAAACTGGTTGATTCGATATATGTTTTTATACGTGTTGTTATTTATGACAAATTGTTTACTTCGTATTTCACTTTTTTCTTGCAAAATCACTGGTTATATGTATTTCCACGGAGCAGTATGAATTATCTTTACTAATATTTGCAATTCACTTTGAGTTAATTTTAATATGTTGATATGCGACTTTGTTATAACTTTTCCAAAAATCTTTAAGAGACCTCGTAAACACTGTATTCATTTGACAGATCCGAGTTGAAGTCCTCGCCTCGAATTCATAAGTTTGTCGTAAAAACTGAAATCGTAATTATTTACGATGTTCCTTTAATATAGGAACTAAAAGATAAGATTCTCCGAAATTAATGCAAGCTAAAAAGGACTTTTTTGTCACTATGCTCTCTGAGGTTCTAAAATGTTCTTTTAAAATGTGATTTGTTATTAAGGAATTTATAAAATTGTATAAGATTTAAAATAAATCTTTTGTCTCCGTTTGATTTTGGTGCAAAAAATATATTCGGACCAAACTGATCAGACTGAGAAGAGCAGGAGACTATTGCTCCTAGATTAATGAATTGATCTATGGAGAGAGCCAATCTCGAAAGCCTGATTTTATTTAGGAGCAAAATTGTTTATAGGAATTACGATCTGTATAACTTGATAGATTTTTGGTAATGAGATGCCTTTGGAGATCCACTTTAAACCAACAGAGTCATTGGTAATAGCTGTACCAGAATTATAGAAATATGCCATTTTATTGATTTATTTATTTATACTTCATTGCACACTTACAAAATAATAAAAGGAAAAGAATACATTAGAACAAAAACAGTTTTGAAAGGTACAATAGGCGGCCTTATCGCTATAAAGCCATGTACCTGCGTTAACGATGGGCTAGGGATCATTGTCTCGTTGATATCGTCCACCGAGTTCGGGGGCGCGTAGCGCTGACAATACTACTGTTGCGTAGTTGCGAGCCGATATTCGGTCCAGTTACCTTGAAACCGCGGGCGTGGGTTCGCTTGACATGTGGATATTTTAGGCATGTCAACATGCTTTTTATCCCTTTCTTCATTTTCCAATATGTTGACAAATCTAGACCTTCATGGCAGTTTCGTTCTTGTCTCAGTTTCAAAAAAAAATGTAAATCAGACGGAACTCTGCAATTCTCCACTAGGAATTTTATTGTGTTTACTTTAATATCCCACCAAAGAATAGTCATAGCTTGGCTTTATGGCTTGTTGTTTCGAGCCTAAGTGCTTACCTTCAAATTTTTGGTTTCAGACTAAGGGTTTTCAATAATCTGCTTGATCTTAAACCTCTCTGGGTAGCCCTTTGCGCAATAACGGCAGCCATCTTTGAGCTAAATCTTGGTGAATACATTCGCCATGTTTAGGGCCTTTGTTAACGGGAACTACCAGAACCGTTAAGATTTAAATTGGAAGCGTTTGTATTTCCGCTTGAATTATTGCTGTTTCAGATGGAACTTTCGGTTACAGTTGACTTTCTATCTCCGAAATCTAGTAGTAAATCACCGTGGTGATTGGCAATTAACATGCATTATTAGTTTTTATTAGACCTCCGTGACGATTTATAAAATCAACATCCTGGGTACTACCTCCGTGTCGATTTAAAAAATCAACATCCTGGGTATTTTATCCTTCGTGTTAACGCTAGTTAAAGTTCCTGAAGATATTAAACAGTTTCCTTGAATATCGTTGTATTTGAATACCTCCGTGTCGATTTATAAAATCAACATCCGGGTACCACCTCCGTGTCGATTTAAAAAATCAACATCCGGGTGTTTTATTCTTCGCGTTAACGCTAGGTCCTGATCTGATCAGGAATCTGATCCAAGATCCTGGAGACATTAGATGCTTTCTTGAATATTGTCTGTATAAAATCACTCGTCTATGATTTTTTCTGCTCCAACCTTCTAAGCTTGCGATTATAATATTTTTCTTTTCTTCGGCCGTCTTCTTCGGCATTTTTATGACAGGTGTACTTGCTACCGCGCACGAAAAAGGAATGAGCTAGACAGAGGCGTATCCTATGGATCCAGACTGGTGTGAAAAATTTAAACTAAAACGATCGAAAACACGTGTTTTGACCTTTTTAGTCATTTCATAACTCTTAAATTCGTGCGTGCTACCGTGTGAGTCAAAGGGACTACTTGGTAAATGAATATATCTGAAGAATGAAGCAACGAAATATAATCTATGTAATAAAGTAAAGATGACCGTCTTGCGATTTTTGCACTTTTGCGCCATATAGTATCCGCTCTAGGAAACTTTTCGACCAAAGCAAACCTAGAATGCAGTACGGAAGTACCGCGCCACTTTCAAATTTTCAGAAATTCGTAGTAAAAGTTATTACTATTGCGCAATTATAATTTGATTCGTTTCATTACATTATAGGTAACGAATCAAATTAAAACTGCGTAATAGCATTAAGTTGAAATAAACTGCACGAAGCATGTTGCTATGGGAGTTCGGAGTAATAAAAAGAACATGCATCTCAGACAATTCATTTTTTATTTTTATATTCATGTTTATTACAATATTATAGGCCATCGATTTTATTGGGTCATCTTCGTCAAACTCAATACGTTTACCACACAATAAATTGTTTATCTCCTTGCACCAGTCATTTAAAATTAATCCTATTCCTTTTCTTAAAAATATTTTTAGATGGGGGCAAAGCAATGTCCTCATTTAAAAAATATTTTAGACTTTGCAAGCATATGCTGTCATCATTTTCGCAGTTCAAAAAAAGAAGTTCTGCTGTATCTTTACTCTCCTCGGGATTCTTCCAGTTTCTGAAAAAAAAAGTTATAAGCAATGCAGGTAAAAAAGAAAAGTATTTCATAAAAGCGTATGAAATTGCTGGGTTTCATGTGGAGAGTTAGGAAGCCAGAGCCCAATTATCTTCTTTGTCTTTTCTTATCCTTCACTCGACTGCGGCACGCAAAGGATGGTTATGTTTTAACGCGTAAAAAACATACAGTTGAATTGATAAACTCCTCCCTTTTGTAAGTCGGTTGAACAGAATATTTATGCATTAAAATTAAGTTATGCATGAGTATATTCGTTAGTATTAGATCATATTTATGATTTTACTGTCTTGTTAGTTTAATGTATTATCGTTAATGCAATCCGATACCTAGTGTTTTTAGACTGCACAACGTGATTGTAACTGAGTCTGTTTTTTAGGTCAAAATCCCGTTTCCGTTTATCTACATTATACCAGAGTTATGTACAGCCTGCAACAGAATAATGTATACCACCCGGTTTCCCGCGCACATACAATATCCATGCATGTACACCATCTCGCTGCCTTAGTGCTTGAATGGTCAACTGACCATTTAACAAATTTTACAGGAGACATTTTTTTCTAATTTAAATCAACACTATCAATGATTGTATTTAATCGATTGTCTGATATGATTGATACAGTCTATATTTATGTTATAATATACATAAACATATAGGACTGTACCGATATTACTCTTTATTTTCAGATTATTTGTGAAGGTTGAGCATAGTATTGCGCCGTAAATTTCGGTTCTGGAGATAGACCCCAATGTCGTGGAGATTAGGCATTATATCGTTACGCAAGTTCAGTGCTTGTTTGGCCAACCGACCTTCGCACGTTATATACAGTGTGTTCCCAAAAGTTCAAAGTATAGGACCAATAATTTTTTACCCGACTGCCTTAAAAGGAAGGCTATGTTTATTTGTTTGTATGCATGTAGATGGACATGAATAATTATTTTTCGCGGTCTACGTCCTGCAGTGGGCGTCACCAGGCTGAAGATGATGATGAAAAAAGATGAAAAATTCCAAAATTCAATTCCATATTATAATTGATGAATGTACTTTGTTCCGCTGTGAGCAAAAACCAATCACTGCTGGTTCTATTTTTGAACTACTTCAAAATCAATTAATATCAAAATAGATATGAACGAGTTAATTACCTTTTTCATTAGTACCTATTTTCCATCCAGTATATTATTTTGCTTATAATTATTAATGTATATGTTATTAAATTATTTCATTAATTAATAAATTATGTTTATTCACTTCATCTCAAATACTTCTGCAACTGATTAATGGAAAAATGGAATTTTAGGAATTATACTCATTATACAATCTTACAAATATACAAAGTTGAAGAGGTTATTGTTTGAACGCGCTATCTTAGGAAACACAATGAATTCAATTACAATTTCAAATACCTATAGTTTTACTTTTTGTAAGACTAAGTCATCTCAGCAGGGACTTGCTACCATCACACAGAGCATGCAACCATCGATAAATAGTCGAATCGACAAGATAAATATTATATTGTTATTTTATCCTATTATGTAAGCTAATATGCGCACCAAAATAAATAGAATTACTCTATTTGATACCATGATTAAGACCACAGAACTAAAAATGTTATAATATTAATAAATTACTTACATACACTTAATTAATTAATACCATATTCTAAGAAAATATCGATAAAAGTCCCGATTTATCGTTGTCGACGGTAGCATGCTAGCCCCGCAGGAAGGTTTCTTTATCATGAAACGCTTATGGGATTCAAAAGATACGTATTAAGGTAGAACAATTTTCCCGCACGTATGAGCTTTTTATTCGTATCAATGTCTCGTTCAGATTTTCATAAATGTTAACCAGCAGTGCGAGCTCAGAACTTTATCAACTCGTATGTTTACGAATGTTCGCATAGTATGGCAACCGTTTGTTAGCAATAATTGAAAACTATCCATTGCCGCACGGCCAGCTTAAACAAATGTGTGCCTTGTTGATTATGAATGTTTGTAAACATGTTGTATTCTTAATTAACTGTAAAGTAAAAAAATACAATGTTACTAAAAACTTGCAACCCACTCCATACCATACGAACATTCTTAAACATACGAGTCGACAAAGCTCTGTGCTCGCAGTGCTGATTTGTTAACTTGTTGATCTCCTGAGGGTACCTACTTGACTATTGTAAAATTATTATATTGAGGGAAATTCTTATAGCTGTGAGTTAGGAAGATTGCATTTACTTTAACTCACTTAACAAGCTCCAGGGTTATGTAATAGAGTTTTCTTTAGACACGATTATCTGCATAGAGTTTTATTCAGGTTATCTAGAATACCATATATACATACACATACATAACCTCACGCCTGTCTCCCTTTGGGTAAGATCCAGATATACGATCCAGATATACCTCTTTCACTTCCTCCACGTAAATCAATATTTTCATACATTACGGGTACTTTTGACTAGGCGATTTTTCTAAATGTCACCAATTTGATCGACATACGTTCGCCTAGGCCGATCCCTTCCGACAACATCATCAGCTTTTGCTTTGTACACCTCTTTCCTAAATCTACTTTCACTCATCCTTTCCAAATGCCCAAACCACCGTAGCATACCCTTTTCAATCTTAGTCACTCCAGCTTCTTTCAATCTATTTCTTATTTCACTGGCTCTCATCTCCACAGCATTAATCCTGCTTTCACTTCTCTTCTGCCAAACCCAAGATTCACTACCATACGTAAGTGTTGGCGCAAAAACTCCCTCAAGTATGGCCAGACGAGCCTTATTCGGTATAATTTTGCTCGCCATTATCGAGTACAAGGCACCATTACCACAATGTCCTGGTTTTTTCTCTTCTTTCAATATCACCTTCATACTTTCCATTTCTTTTAAACAAGGACCGTAAGTATAGGAACTCACTTGTTCCACTTTTTCGTCTTCTATCATAATATTGCATTTAGTCATATCTTCATTCCTCTCTATAACCATGACTTTCGTCTTTCCAACATTCACTCTCACACCTTTTATTTTTTTTTTATTTTGGGTTATTGGTTTACCAGAGAATGTTACATCAATACAATATATAAAACGAAACAATCTTAAAAACATAAAATTTAAATGAACATTCATATTAAGGTAAACACATCATGCATAATAAATTACAATTGGGTGGTTCTTTAATAATTACTCTTCTAACAAATTATAATTAAGTAGGTACGATATAAAACTGTAGAATATATCAAAACAATTTCGAAAATAAAATAAAAAGTACTTGTTCAAGGTGCAAGCAATTTTTTAGCAAAAGTTAAATAAATTACATTAGATATAATGGAAATTAGAATTCAAATCTTACAAATTCAAAGTTACTATTGGATTTAAGGAAAGATTTTAAATGACTAGGTACCTACCTACCACACAATTATCAAGGCCAAAATTTTTTGTTTTTAAAAAATTTTGGCCTTGATAATTGTGTGTTGATAATTTTTTTTATATCTAATTTATACTTAAAATTAAATTAGATATAAAAAAAAAGTTTATAATTAAAAGACATAATGAAAGACAAAAATAAAGTTTGTAAATAATTTTCATTTCACTTTAATCACCTCTCAGAAACCTGGCTAAACAAGTTTGCCGTTCCTATCTAGCATTATTGTAGGTCTAAACATGAGGTCCATTGATCTATGCGCATTATACAGTCTACACAGTCGCGGTACAGGCGATTTTAATCCCACCAAGGTTCTACGATAAGGTGGGACGAGGGGTTCAATTTGGTTTCTTCAATTCAATTGGAACCCTAAAATTTATTTTATCTAAGCTTGAGGACAGTCAACAACATTATTAAGGAGTCTACTGAGGAATTTTAGATCTAAGAGATTCCTGCGATTTTCCAATGAGTGCATATTAAATCGCCTAAGTCGTTCAGTGTAGGAAGGAGTAGTTTTCGCAATTTTCTCACTATAAGCTAGGTGCCAGACAAATCTTTTTTGTATTCGTTCTATCCTTATGGCCGGTTGTTCCAAATCATCTGCTTTTTTACAAATTCCGTTTTACATTTTACGTATACTATTACATTTGCTATTACGAATTCGTAAATTTCTGTTGCTCCAAAAAAATTCCTGTAAAAGTAACAGTATAGAAAGGCGTCAAAGACGTTTATTCTTCCATTTCAGCTTGGTAGCTTTTTATTACCATTTTTTTACGTGGCAAGACCTGTCATACCTTTCAAAATAAACTATCGTGATTGGCTGACTGTATGACAGACAATGCATTCAATATTGTGATATGATTGTCAAAAACCATGGTAGGTAGTAATAGACAGGAGATGCCCATTAATTGTTTACTGTAGGATATATGTGGCAAACGTGCGATGAATTTACGGACATATCTTTATTTCTTTCTAACAAGCGTACATTTGACATGAGTGAAAGACTCGAAGTCAAATTCTTCCTTTCCTTTTTTTGGTGTGATTTTCTTTTTACGCTATGTTGTTCATTAATAATCTTCTACGCAAGCTTAAACGGGAATATCACATAAAAGAATTTCAAAATGCAAAAAACGTCAAAGCGATGTGGGACGTAGTCAAGGGAGTTACAAACACCAATGTCAAAAATAAATCTACTCGAGATCTTCTTATGGACAGCGACCCACAGACGGCAGTTAATAAAGCAAATAAATACTTCGCTAACATAGGTAGAAACCTGGCTACTAAAATTGTCCCACGTGGCGCATTTTCGGCATCTAAATCAGATTCATCAAAAAACTCTATTGTCATTCTCGAGGTTGATCCAGTGGAGGTTGATCGCATAATTACTGATCTTCGAACAGATTGTGCTGCAGGGTGGGACCAAATCTCTCCGTCTATTCTCAAAGCCTCAAAAAAAGCTCTAGTACCACCTATTACTCATTTGTGTAATCTCTCAATATCCACTGGTGTCTTTCCTAAAGCCTTGAAATCCGCTCTCGTTCACCCGGTACATAAACAAGGAGACTCTGGTGATATTTCAAATTACAGACCCATATCTGTATTGCCCGTACTGTCGAAGGTCTTGGAGAGAATACTTAACAAAAATCTAGTAAACTTTCTAGAAAAGAATAATTTAATAGCTCGAAACCAATTCGGTTTTCGATCTGGCATCTCAACAGAAGACGCAGTGAAAAGTCTAAGTAGCTCAATAGTCTCTAAACTCGAGAGCAAAAAGAAGTGTTTTGGTATTTTTCTGGATCTCTCCAAGGCTTTCGACACTGTTTCAATTCCAATACTGGTTGATAAATTGGAGAACCATGGGGTACGCGGCAATGCTTTGAAAGTGTTCCAGAGTTATCTCCAGGATCGCAAACAAAGTGTAAAGATTGACTCCTATATTAGCGAAACAGCAAACATCACTTACGGTGTTCCTCAAGGTAGCATTTTGGGCCCGACACTATTCCAGTTGTACATTAACGATCTATGCAAATTAAACATACCACACTGTGAAATTTTTACTTACGCGGATGACACAGCACTCCTCGTTCACGGCAAAGACTGGGAAACAGCTAGAAAACATACAGAGGCTGCCCTTGAGACTGTAATGGGATGGATCTTAACAAATCTGCTAACATTAAATATTCAAAAAACCCAAGTTATTCCTTTTACACTATCACCAGCATCAGCACCCTCGCAGGGGGATTCAAACATTGTTGTCCATACCTGTTATGCACCTTCCCCAAATTGTGGCTGTGTTTCACCCTCCTTTGTCCAGAGAGTTAAGTATCTGGGCGTTGTTTTTGATGCAAACCTAAATTGGCGTTCCCAAATATCTGCACTAAAATCACGCGTTCGCAAAATGACGTTCTTATTTAAAATTCTCAGACATGTAGCTGACCCTCAGACAATAAGAACTGTTTACCTTGCGTTGTGCCAGTCAGTATTGGCATACTGTATCCCTGTATGGGGTGGAGCAGGAAAAACTTTATTTCTGGAACTGGAAAGGACACAAAGAGCGATCTTAAAAGTAATGACCCATAAAAATATCCGTCACCCCACCGATTCCTTATACTCAGAATGTAAAGTTCTAACTGTTCGGCAACTTTACATACTACGATGTATATTACGCAAACATGCTGAGTTACCGCTTGACCCAGCCGTGCTGGCGCGACGGTCCTGTGTCAATATATGTCCAGTAGTAGCCCACAGGTCTTATTTTGCATCGTGTCAGTACAGCATTCTCTCCTCAAGAATATATAACAAAATTCACAAAGCCATTTCCATCTACCACCTTAACATTTTTGAAGTAAAGAAAAAATCAACAATATATCTCCTTACGCTATCCTACACGGAAACTGAAAATTTAATAAAATAAAATATCTGATCTTTATGAATATAATAATTATATATTACACACATATCACACATACATATATATTTCATACATATCACACATACATATTATTTCATACATATCACAGATGCATAAATATTACATAGATACACTACTCACTCATACATACATCATCTTTCTCATTTTCTAAAAGTATTTATTTAGTTTTAACAGCAACCACACTCAGTTTTTATATGTCTTACTGTACCAAACTGTTTACATACAAGTTTACTCTTAGGATAAATTAAGAATTCATACTTACCAGATGATTAAAACACTGACTCTGATAATACATTCCAAATAGTTTCAGAGTCAGGGTTCTCATATTCCAGTCATAAAATATTGTACAACCCAAAAAAATCTCTATTTATTGTGTAGCTTAAGTTTTACTCTGTATGTCCGACAAAATTGATTGTGTGGGTTATG
This sequence comes from Stenoptilia bipunctidactyla, assembly GCA_944452665.1. Taxonomy (NCBI): domain Eukaryota; kingdom Metazoa; phylum Arthropoda; class Insecta; order Lepidoptera; family Pterophoridae; genus Stenoptilia; species Stenoptilia bipunctidactyla. The sequence goes on from OX101741.1 coordinate 14,749,670, forward strand.
AATAAATGATTATTATTATTATTATTTGTGTTCAGGATTTTAAGCTCGGTATTACTACCGGTTTTAGAAGATTTTAACGGGCCTAGGCCAAGTTAAAATCAACAATGTCTACTTTACTCATGTGTTTGTCGGATTTTCAGGACTAGCTTGCAAAAATTTTCTGACAATGCGACAAGTATTTAGGATGACAGACTTTTGCATACTGATGTATATGTGTTTCGGTAATTCTAATGATGAAATTGATTGGTGTAGTTGTTTGGGAATGACACCTGTGGTAGAAAGGACAATGGGAACTATTGTAACCTTTCGGAGATTCCACATTCTGCTGAGTTCCTCTTTTAGTTCAATATATTTTGTTAATTTTCCTGATATGGTTGTTTGTAAGTTGTGAGTGTTCGGTATTGCTATGTCAATTAGAATTGCAGTTTTATTGATTTTATCTATTAAAGTAATATCCGGCCTGTTAAAGTGGACTGTTTTATCTGTCAAAATTGCTCTGTCAAAATAAAGTTTGTGTGATGCTGATTCTAAAATTGTTTCAGGTGTATATTTATAGTATGGTTCAAGCGGTAATGGTAATAGATTGAATTTCTGGACTAATTTTTGATGGACGATACTTGCTACTTGGTCATGCCTGTACTTGTAGTCTGTTTGCACTATTGTTTTGCAAGATCCTGTGATGTGTTGTATAGTTTCAGCTGCACCACAGCACCGGCGGCAGATGTCTATAATATTTGAGCGTTTCATAATGAATTTTTGGTAATTTCGGGTTTCAATGACTTGATCCTGAATTGCCATCATGAACCCTTCCGTCTCAGGGAATAACTCTCCTCGATTCAACCATTCGTTCGACGCAGCCTTGTCGACCTGTGGGAGGTTGAGGTCATGGTAGTGTCTTCCGTGAAGCGACTTTCGGGACCATTCTTCCAGTTTTGTCTGTCTATTACATTGTACTTCGTTAGCTTGATTATTTTTGTCTTTAAGATTAAGTGGTGTTAGTTTTTGGTCTGCATTGGCAATTACTCTATGTAGAATGGATGTCTCTATTTTGTGATGAAAGTATGACCTAAGATTTAAAATTTGTTTATTGTGAAGGTTTGCAATATCTATAAAACCACGTCCACCGTCGCTTCTTGGTAGGGTTGTTCTTTGGAAGCAAGCTCGTGGATGGTGCTTTCTATTTTTGGTCATGACGGTGTTAATTATTCGTTGCAGTTGTTTTAGCTCAGATTTTGTCCAGTTGACTATACCAAAGGAGTACGTTAGGACGGGAATTGCATATGTGTTAATGGCTTTTGTGGTATTTCTAGAATATAAGTTAGTCTTTAATATTGTGTTAACTCTATGTCTAAATTGTTGGGTTAGAGATAATTTGACTTCTTTAAAATTTATGAGTCTAGATTGACTATATCCAAGATATTTGTATGTATCATTTGGTCCTAAGGATTCTATTATTTGTCCGGATCGCATTTCATGGTTATGTTGATAGCCATGTCCAGCCCTAACTGAATTAATTTTACATTTGTCTATTCCAAAATTCATGCATATATCATTAGAAAATTTTTCCGTGGCGTCCGCCAGCAAAATGAGGCCATCTTGAGTATCAGCATAAAGCTTTATATCGTCCATATAGAGTAAATGATTCAAGTAATATTGTTCTGGGTGTGTCTCGGTGTCTCTATTAGTGTTATTAGTATTAAAATGGTAACCTATATTAAGTGAATTTATAAAGTTGGAAAGGGGATTCAAAGCTAAACAGAACCACAAAGGACTCAAGGCATCCCCTTGAAATATTCCTCGTTGTATTTTTATTTTATTTGTGTGAGTCGTCTCCGTTGTTTGTAGCTTGAGTTCCGTAGACCACGTAGGCATTATTTCTTTTAAAAAATTAATAACAGTTGGGTGCACCTTATAAATCTCTAGGACTTTAATTAACCATGAATGGGGAACCGAGTCGTATGCTTTCTGATAGTCTATGTACATTGTAAAAAGATCTTGTTTGCCCTTTTGAACCTGTTTTAAAATTATTGAATCTATGATTAATTGCTCCTTACACCCTTGGCTTGATTTCCGGCAACCTTTATTATTATAGCTTGGTGAAATGCAGTCGCCATTTTACTTATACGTTTGCGTCAGTGTGTTTTGTTTACTTTCAGGAAAAGTGCAAAATATTCGGGATTTTTTAGAGATTTGACTATGAAATGCTTTAATAAATATCAATTTTATAAGTTTGATTTGAATTATCGTGTACAATATGCATAAGTGATTTTAGTTTGTGGCGCTAAAAAGTCGCAAAACATAAGTTTACACCAGTAAGTTATCTCAAATTCTTATGTTTTGTAATTATTTGCGTATATCATCATCTGGTTTACTGTAACAAGTACCTATAAGCGATAATAATTGAGTAATAGTGAATGTTTAGAATGTTTTAAATTTATAACCTTGCTTCCTAGTTACCAAGTGTAAACATAGTGATGGGCATCCGTAAACCGTCTTTTTTATCGATATTTTTCAGTTTTCCCACTAATTTAAATATGCGGCGAAGGTGGATAAACGCAATTGGATTAGAAAATATAAGCCGACGTCATAGGAAGAATCTATTTATATGTTCATTACATTTTGAGGATGATAACATCAATAGAACACTTGGAGTCATCAGGCTAAAAGATGATGCAGTGCCCTCACTTTACTTATCAGTAAGTGTTTTGTAGAGAATTGTTACTTTGTACCTTTTATAATTTATATAATTTAAAATCTTTAAAAATTTACATAGTCATCGAAGGATATAACTTTTGCATGATGATAATTAAAAGAAAATTTAATTTTTGGAGAATTGCTATTTATTAATACAAACTTTGTATTCATTTTCAGTGTCCAACTATTACTAGTGTTCGGAGCGTGGCTTCACAGAAAAGAATCCCACACTCAGCACTCACTGAAGTAAGTGAAATAAACTTCAAGTTTTCATGTGACATTCCGCAACAGCAACATTCTTTCATTCCATTTTTTTTCAACCATTTTTTTCCATTACAGTTGACAGACTTGAAAAACCAGGTCATACCACAAAGTTCTGACCAACAAGAACCAAAACTAAATTCAAGTCACGATAAGGTTGGTTTTACAATATAACATAAGTAGTTATTGATTCTAACTTTTTTTAGTAGTAAAATGAGTGAAAGATAGCGTGAACTGTTTGTGCATAATTTCCTGAGGATACCAGGCGTTTCTAACTTGTGTTTATTAAATAAAATATTTTTCTTTTAATATTTTCAGGCTTATCAAAATGAAATCAAAATTGTCAAGTTAGAAAAAATATGTGACAGCTTAATAAAAAAAATAAAAATCTGAAACTTCAAGTATATCGAAAAAATAAGAAAATAGCAGAACAAAAAGATGTCATGGAGAAATTAAAAGCTGAAAAGTTAATAACAAACGAAGAGTGCAACATGTTGAAAGAATGTGCTGGACCGCACTAAAATTAAATTAAGGGTGTCCTGCGCAAGGTTTCTAATTTAATTTAAGCTGTTATTAAAATATTTTTTTTAGGAAAATTTGAATCAAATTAACAGCTTAAATAAATAAAATTATTATGAATACCTATTCAAAATGTTAAAGATAAGTTTACTTTATTGTCTCTAAGTGACCTTGAAATTGTACTTATCTTATTATCTGTAAATCAGACTATTTTTTATTTAGAAATAAGCATTAAAAGTTCAATTTTATTAATATCTATTCAAAATGTTTAAGATAAGGTTTAATTTAGTGTCTCTAAGTGATCTTGAAATTGTACTTACCGTATTATTTGTAAATCAGACTGTTTTTTAATTAGTAATAAGTATTAACAGTTAATTCAAAATGTTGACACCTGTTCAAAGATAAGTTTACTTTAGTGTCGCTAAGTGACCTTAAAATTGTTGATTTCAATACATCTAAATCTATTCACAATGCAGGTGTTTTATTTGGTAATTTTAAATACTAATTTTAACCATACAGAATGACTATAAATAGAATACAGAATGAATATGGATAGGTATTATAAATTCATACGAGCTAACGTATCTACTGCTTCCAAGTTGGAAAAGTCTTGTATTAGGTTGGTGGCCGCATTGATCAATTTTTTTAGGTATACGAGTACCTAAGTAAATAAAAAAATATTTCTGACACTCACACTACATTATCTAGCCCAAATTAAGTTTCTTAAAGAACTTGTGTTATAGATACTGGATAACCTGATATACTTAAGAAATGTATAAACATACGTATTAAAATATTACATACATATTGAGTAAATGCATATTTTTATTAGAATAAACTTAAATAATAAACATCCATGACTTGACGATAGTTCATCGCACAAATATCCGCCGCCACCGCCGGGATTCGAACCCAGAACCTATGGCATAGAAGGCAATGTATGTTACCACCACAAAGCAGATACATAGTAGAGCTGCTGTAAGCAAAGTTGCACAGCTTCAATTTGGGTTGTCCTGACGTCACAGCCTTTAGTTCAAGCTATTCCTCGCTAGAGGCACTGGCGTCAGTTCGTCGCTGACTTCTGTGAAGTATGTACACGCGTAAATATTAAAAAAAAAAAAAAATTCTCCATTGTTTCTCGATGTAAAATTTAGTTTTCTATACTTTTATAAAGGAATTACATTGACAATCCAAATAAAATTAACTTATCACGAAGATAATTTCATTCATAATTATTTTTTACAAAATTGTTTGTTGTCCAATTATTTGTGTCCAAAATTCCAGATTGTTATTTGTTGCCTAGGTGATTTTTATGCCGCGAAAAAAGGTTGCGCTATCTAGCGTCAAGTAGAAATACTTTTATTGCGCGGTTTTTTCTGACAGATTTGGAACGTATGAAATTTCGTTAAAAAACTAGAGCCACCTAGTAAAGTATAGCTGAACTTTTTTGATGATTATGTGAATATTTTAACCTTATGTTTCAACCGGTTTTTACTACTCACTACTAGGTGACTAATGCCATCGCCTGTTTGGCTATGATTGGCCATAACCCACCGCTTACCCCTCCCGCACCCCGCGCGTAGGCTTCACTTGAGTCCCTAGAAAATACTGGATAGGGCAGCTCCTACTCGGGCGCGATAACTTGACACCTGGCTCAAAAGACGTCCGTCTATAGTACTGACTGCAAAAAAAAATTTTATAAAGCGTATTGATACTGCCAAAAAAAATTATTTCTCTGTGCTGTCATTTATTTTAAGCTAAGTAAGTAAAGTTCAAAAAATTAAAATCCTCGACATATTGCGGAGTTTCAATGGAACTGATTTTGTAAAGGAAATTGTTGCCAGAAACGTAAACATATACATGTAGCGCCCTAGAGCAGGTTTTTTATTTTTCTGGCCAGGCTTTATTATATTATAACTAAAATAACAATTTTCATTATGAATTTAGTTCCACTGAAATTCCGCCGTATGGCAAAATATGTATTATGTAGTATTATGGCCCTTTCTTTACTGTGTATGGTTACCATCTTATAAATTTAAACACAACATTTACAAGAAAACGTCCAAACGTAACGATAAAAAAAACTCAACAAAAATAATTATAACAGCAAACGAATGACTCCGAAACTCAAGAAAGATTACGTGCAACGGTAACAGCGATGCTAACGCTACTGAAGGACGAGAGCGGGGCCTCGCGCGGGGTAGCGGGAGAGGGGTCTAGTTTCGAGCCAGGTGTCAAGTTATTGCGCCCGGGTTATATTTCCGCCGTGGTTACCACTACCTCATAAGACAATTGTTTTTTATTATTACTAAACAGCGGATTAGAACATGAAAGTTAGGTATAATATATCGGGTGTCCAGTAATTAATGGATAACCCAGTAGTGGTAGGTAGAGGAGCTAGTGACTGCTTAGAAAAAAAATCTTCAGCAAGTAGGTCTGTGTTTTTTTAAATTTGTTTGAGGGAATTCCCTCATTTTCTAACTAAAATAGCCATATTGGCCACAAGTATCGGATTTTGTTTCTTTTTTTTTAATGAATAACAATTTTGAATAACCACTAAATAAAATCAGAATAAGCAGAATTCCTTCAGCAGTTTTTGTTTAAGAAGCGCTAGAACTTTTATTTTTGTGTTTTCATAATTTTGTTGCCACAGTTTGGAACTTCTCAAAAAATTGCCTCATTCTAAAGCGATATAACATTTACTATTTGATTAAAAATAAAAAAAGATATTGATAATTTAATGTGTTAAGAGCTATTTTTCGGCAATTACCTAAAATTGGATAGAGTTATCGTAGTTTACGATTTTACAAAAATAATGTAACCTTATAATGAAGTCAATACTCAATGAGAGATATTGGCTATTTTAGATAGAAAATGAGGGAATTTCCTAAAAAAAACATCTATTTTTTTTTTAAGCAGTCACTAGTTCCTTTACCTGCCAATACTGGGTTATTCATTAAGTATATGTACACAATGACTACGAAAACTTTATCGATATCGATATGTAATTTTAATTAGGGCTCAACTGTTCAGCAGACATTTTATAGCCACTGTCAAGTGTTTCATGGTTTTCATTCTAAGGGCATCTCCTGTCTATTACTACCTACCATGTCAAAAATAAACTAAATAAATTGTTTATAGTTTTTAAAGTTGTTTGTTTTTTTTTGGATTAAAATAGTATAATGGAATAATATCTGAAGGTAATGTTGCGCTGGAAAAGTAAGTACAACATCTTCAGGCATGATACCTTTTGTTTTAAAAAAATTTAACTCATATAAGTTTTAAATCATGTACCTACATTTTTTCAGGTAAAGTTACACCTAAGCAGAGGGAAGATGCCTGGCGCGCCATTACCAATGAATTTAATAGCGATCCCGCATGCTCCTTTGCCAGAAAATCGCACCAATTAAAAAATAAATGGGATTATATGAAGCTTTGCCACACCGACTGTCGCGCTACCAGCGAATAGAGCAGGCCAGGCAGCACTTTTGGACTCGGTGGTCAAAGGAATATGTATTGGAGCTACAAATCCGGGTGAAGTGGAATAACTTTTGAGACACCTTGAAAGAAAATACGCTTATTCTTGTCAAGGAGGACAACTCGCGGGTGGGGTTTTGAATTACACATCTGGAAAATTGGATTGAAATGGGTTTATTTATGTAGGGGTGGGTTTCCCCTTTCGATTAATACCCCTCTTGTTTTGCAGAGATGCATAGTTTTTTAATTATACGTGTTTGAAATTTCCTATACTGAAACGATATTTTACATACAAAAATTCAATTTATATGATTGCTTGGTAAAACGAAACGTATATCCAGACAATCCATTTGTGGCAGAAGATGGATGCACACCCAAAGGATTGAGTCTCAGTGGCGGGTGGTTAAAAGGTTTTTCTATAAAGATAATTATAACCACCCAGAAAATTTTGCTGACATTATAGTTGAATACAAGTGGAGGCGTTACTTGCTAAAATATGTATATAAAAGACCAATTTATGGAATTGTTAAATGTAATAAAAAAAGTTTATAAAATATAATAAATAAAAAAAAATATTGTAGTTTTATTAATATGCGTACTAGTGAAATGTTCAATTATTAACGTACAAAACAAAACGTATGTTGTTCGCCCTTATAAACGATAAGAGTCCAGTATTAACTTAATAATTGTAACTTTTACAATTTGTGTCACAGAGCGACATGGACCGGTTAGGTTAGGAGGTTAATGCAAGGAGCGAAGCAAAGCGAAGCAAAGCGAAGCAAAGCGAAGCAAAGCGGAGCTCCTTGCATTAACCTCCGAGGTTAGTTTTTTTTAATAAACGCACAAAACCGAGTCTAACCCCAAAATTTTATCTTCGATTTTCTCACTTACTACAAGGATCCGCACCTCCCCCTCAGAGGGGGAGGTCACCAACCACCTCCCCCCCTAAATTCGACGGTCCATATACTGTAGTCTTACCAAAATCACCCCTAATTTGCTTGGTGGTAGGATCCCTTCTGGGTCCGCCTGGCTAGCGACCACCCTTTATATAAAGTCTGCCGCCAAATGTTACCGCTCCGGCGGTAATGTGTTCCGGCAATATAGTATAAAGAGCCAGTTCCTTCCTAAACCCGTGTGCTTCCATCTTCGACCTCATCGTCACTTACCATCAGGTGAGATTGGGGTCAAACGCGGGTTTAGTCACTTATAAAAAAAAAAAAACAGTGATTATCAACCCTATTTTTGAGGTTATAAATAACAAACTTCAAAATTCATAAAAAAAACTAGCCATCTCCGCAACTCCGCATCGTGGTGGGGAGACCCCCCTTTGCCCCCCCTCCCCCCTCCACCCCAAACCTAAATTCCAGATGTGTAATTCAAAACCGATCCCCAACTCGCCCCCCCTCAAGTGGTGCATGGGACGAATCATCGCGATCTACCCAGGGAAAGACGGAGTGTCGAGAGTAGCTTCTATACGAATGGCTACAGGCAGCATCATACGTAGATCTTTTTTAGAACGCATCCCTACGGTTTAAGAAATACTATGTTGGAACGCAACGTAACGGATGAAAGAAGCCTGTGAAAGAATCCTGTGGGTGGAGACGAGGAACTTTTATACGCAACGAACTTTTAAGCTTTTATGCTCACGAATACGCACTAAATCAATTTCTATAATTAAAATCATTTACACTTGTAATACCGAAAAATATAAGGTTTAAATACGACACAAAGGCCTATTATTTAACAGAGTGCAATAAAAGTATTTTTTTTAGTAATTAAACCAAATTTAGCACACGTACTGTAGGCTATTTTCCATTTTCCAATCAAAAAAATATACTTTTACGTTATGAGGTGGGTCTGTGCTCCGTATAAAGTATACGTGAAAAGTAACTGTAAAAAGTATAAAAAAAATGTGGTGCAACACTTTTTACGGGATACTTTTACGTTTTACATTTTTTTTTACGAATTCGTAAAAGTATAAACTTGGAACAACCGGCTGTTAGACTGTGCACTGCATAATGTGGTCTCCATACAGTGCTACCATACTCCAGTACACTGCGTGTCACTTGCTTTAAACGACTCATGCATGACAGTGACCATTTGTTGCAATTCCAACGCTGAAGATGCAAGTAGAACCTGGTCGTCGGCATAAAGCAGAGTTTTGATCACTTTCTCATTCATTTTTATACCCCAACCATACTCTTTCAGCTCTTTCAAACAGCTATCCATGAATAGGTTGAACAGCCATGGAGACGCTACATTGCCCTGTCTAACATTGCGCATTCACTCTTCGAAGTGATCCAGGACTCGTTATTCGAATACAAGTCATATCATCGTGCATTGTCATCGAGAAATTTAAAAAAAGCTTCGAAAAAATTTACATAGCAACTGACGTGCACACATCAAAACTAACACGAAAGCTCTTAAATAAATTTAAAAAATACACATTTATTACTTACTGAGGCCTCGTTTAGGCCTTATTCTAAACCAGCGGATGGTTTCATAGTAAAGCCGGATAAAAAAGGACGTTATGACGCACAATATGGAATGATTGTGTGAGGCGCGGCTAAAGTTTAAAGGAAACAAATGCCGAAAGACGAGAGCCGTGAGAGACCGACAAAGAGCAATGAAGTAGAGGCTAACTCGCAGACTAAAAAGTACTTAGGTAGAATTACACAGAATCACGAATTTACAAAAAAAATATTTTTAATCCTTTTTATACTCGCTAAAGTGATAGTGTACATATTTTAGTGCTTGCTTTTAGTGAGGTACCTACACAAAAAAAAATCGGAAACTTTTCAAACTATCTTGGGAGGTGTTCAGGTATACATTTATATAACAAGAAATGTTTGCTTAGGTATTCAATACTATGTCCTAAAGAGTTGGAAGTAATTAATGGTAAAAAATTATGATAAAATAGAACGGTATTATATTATTATTTATTTAAAACATTAAGTGTACTCGGGGCTAGGTAAGCACCGACATAAAAGTACACACGGGCTATTATTAGTATTAGTAGTTTTTAGTTTTAATAAGTTTTAAGTTATTTGTATTAAATAAAACACTTTTAACCGGATTTATCGCGTATATTTACATTTAAAATTTTGACTCGACGTTTCGGTGTCTTTGCAGACCCCGTGGTCACGAGCGACTGTTACTGTTAAATTTAAAATGTAAATATACGCGATAAATCCGGTTAAAAAGTGTTTTATTTAATAGTATGAATCGCGAAAACTTAAGACAATATTATTTGTATTAAGTTTAAGTTAATCACGCTGTATTCACATCAACTAGGTAGTCATTAGTAAATTGCTTGTACGGCTATATTTTAGTAGAATTGTTTCAATTATTTACCAGTTTTGTGAATTAAATAAAAAAAATGAACTTAAAATGACTTGTTCTGAATAATTCTTATTACTGTCTAAGTGTTAAGTACGGAGTATCCTTTCTACAAAATAAATTCAACAAGGTTCGTTTATATACTATGTAAACATTTTTAAATTTAATTTAGCTACTACGTTATCGTTACTTACCTACTTAATTTCATAATCATTCTATGACAGTACAAAGACATTTTAAGTACTGGATAGGTACTTATTCAGTTAAAATGTTTAGTCATGTTGTCAGAAAAGGAAAATAGTATAAGAATACTGACAAAAAAATCTAATTTGGTTTCCTAATAACTTTCAAGAATTTATTTTATACATTATACACATCAAACAAAGGTTTTGAATTTTTTTATGAAAATGCCATTATTTTTTATATTGCAAGAATATGACGTTTATACACCACCTTTGTTTAAAATTCGCATTATGTATGAGATAAACTTCACCTAAAGCAAGATATTAATCCCTTAAGATTAAAAAGGTATCTTACAGGGAATAAAAAATACTTTAATCCTAAGGGTTATAATGTCATTTGATTTTGGAATGTCAATTGGAGCGAAATTTAATAATACCTACATGGACTGTATGACTAGTTGCTTTGCCTAATTAAAAAATATATGGACTTTAAATTTGGCTGTATAAGTTTGTGTAGGTACCTTTGCATTTGGAACGACTACCAAGAAAAATTTAAAATCCTCGTAAAAAACCTGTATGCGACGGTTTCTTTTGCCTTTTGAAAAAGACAAATAAGAAGTAAAATTGCGCGGTTTTTGAAAAGAAAAATTTTTCAGAGTTTTTATTTCAATAGTTTTCAAATAAATAAAATATGTCGAGCTCGAGTGACGATTTAACACCAGAAGATGTTAGAAATGAAGCAAATAGTATCGTCGATAATATTTTGCCGTGTAAATCAAAGCATTTGTACATGAAATTTTACGAAGATTTCTTTGCTTGGAAAACTAAAAAAGCCGTGAAAATTATTTCGGACTCATTGCTTTTAGTATATTTTCAAGAGTTGTCTGCTACAAAGAAACCTAGCAGCCTATGGACTGTTTATTCAATGTTGAAGACAACAGTAAACAATGAATATACCAAATAGAGATATCACTTTATCTTTACATAACTGGTCAATTGTTTCTAATATTATCTTTAATTTCTAAATTATTAAATACCTAAGTACAGCCTGCAACAGAATAATGTATACCACCATCTGACGTCGCACGCACACGCCACGCGCGTTCATCCATACTCACTCACACCACGAAAGTCAACCAATCCAAGCATAATAAGTGGACGTGCTTACGCACACACGCACATTGTGAAAATACTTTACTTCTGCTGATTCATTAATTTGTTAAACTCGTTCTTAGCTACTCTCAAGTCTCACATGACGAGCTATATGGACGAATAGCAGGCAGACAAGATAATATCATGCTAATTTCACAATTTCAAGTCATAGCGTCCATGGCCTAGCGGTTTAAATGTCTAGGAGTGAGATCAGGACAGGTCAGGTATCGAATCCCACAAAAAACTGTGATTTCATATTCATTTTTAGAGATTGAAAGAAGAAATATATTACAACTTTTTTGATGTTTTTTATTAAGTTTGAATTTGAAGTAGGTAGCTATTATTAGCGTAACTATTCGAAATAACAACGATGCCTCATTTCTTAAGACAAAATAAGTGGAAGACCCCGATTATCTTTTATTGTGTTGCTAGATTTATTTTTAGCTTGTCATATCTTTAGAAAAAAAAGTTAAATCTACCCTCTATTATTTAATATTGTGTAGTCGTGTTTCTAGATGGTTTGCATTCGTCGTTACTTGATACTACTATCAGATTGTTGTGCCCAAATGAAATTAAAAATGAATTATCATTTAACATTGCTGCAGAGAGCTGAAATCATTGTTTCATTCAATCAATACTTTTCTATCAGGGGAATTGCACGTCGATTGATGATATTTGTAAGTTTTAAGTTAATTATTATTCTGACTTAATCCTTGTATTAAACGTGATCCTTATTTCTATGTTGATAATTTTATTTTCAGAGAAAAACAGTGCAACTATCTGTTCGTCGTTAAGAGGAACCGGGAGATATATCCATTTTTACCCACTCGTTCGACGGCCACCACATATGATCTGAGTTTGCAAACTGTGTGACGACATTTGAAAGCAAGCAACATATATTGTTACAGGTAAATAAAGAAGTATATAATCCGACGTTAGATATACAATATATTATAACTTAAAATGAATTAACTTTCTTATGCATGCAATATAATTTGTTTAAACTTCAAGAGAACTTAAGTTTATTTATTCATTTACAGGCTAGCAAAAGAGATATTGATGAACGAAAGCAATATTTGGAATTTGATTCGTCTAGCAATGTAGTTATTTTTACGGATAAACGACATTCAAGTCGGACAAAGATGGCCGTAAAATATTATGGAGGAGAAAATGCCAACGTTATGATGCTCGAAACACCCTACCTGTTAGTTTAAGCGGCCGCATTAAACGCCATCGAGAATTTGTGGGGTCAAATGATTTTAAATTGGGATTCATCACAAGTGAGGTCCAGAGCCAAATTAGAAGGGCGGGTTATTTCAACTTGGGAGATGATGAGAGGATCTGCCTTGTGCTGGAATTTAGTTGACAGTATGAGATCTCGGTTGCAGCAGGTCATAGACTCCGACGGCGCTCAAATTAGCTATTAATAAAATAGTGAGGTAATAGTTGTCTTTTAAAAAGTAGATAATCCAGAGTGAATGATGTTATTGTTGATTAGCTTAGAAATAAGCTTAGCTTAGCTTATTTATAGTTTCTGGCTAATAACATGTTGATTCATATTTACAATGGAATTATTACTTCAATTATATAATAAGTTCATACGCCAAGTGAGAACTGTCATTCAAATCTTTCAAATAACAACTATTACCTAAACTATCATTGTTTTTAAAATTAATCGTTTAATAAATTTGTGAAATAAAAATTCCTGGTCAGACGCAACATATTGTGAAATGCAAAAAATAAATAATTATCTGGAAAAGATTGTGTTGTTTTAATTAGTAGTTTTTACCTGCACCTTATTTTTCGATTGCTTGCACTATATTTAATTTATTGATTAATTAGAATATAAATATAATTAGAATATAGAACATAAAAATTATATTTATATCATTTTAAATTATAATAAATTATTTAAATATTTCTTAATTTAAATGAATATATATTAAGGTTTATTGATTAATATATCTTCATTAAATTTGAACAAAAAAAAGATATTGAAGATATATCTTTAAACATTATTAATTTAACAATCAATCAATAATTTAACAATAAAAAAGACATATTATATAGCATATTATACGGCTGACATAGGCTCGTCGAAGTACTGAAACTAAAGATCTATACATCCGTGTAGTTATATTATTTCTTGTTGTGACACGATGTAGTTGGTTAGCTTAGTTAGAATTGATCTTTAGTTGTGTGCGTACGACTGGTGGTCAACGTTATTCTGAGTCTTCCGCACACATACAACGCGAATGCATATTGTATGTGTGCGTGCGTCTGGGGTGGTATACATTATTCTGTTGCAGAGTGTACTTGATTTAATTCCTGCGTTTCATTACCTGATTATCTTACAAGGTGGTGTATAAAGTAGAGTAAGCTCCTCGGGGATAACAGTGTCTTAGTCTTGGGCAGTCTTGAATCCCTCGCTTCATTCAGGATTCTTACCATAATTCCCTCACTTCGTTCGGGAATTAACATCTTAATTCCCTCACTGCGTTCGGGAATTATCTACAGAATCCTTCATTTCGCACAGGATTCAATATGATGCCCGTGACATAATACACTGCTTTATCCCCTTATTGCATAATCTACTATTATCTTTCATTCCACCTGATGGAATGTGCGTGTAAAGACTGTGGTGGTACAAGTCTATCCACGAGAAACCTGTTCACACGATACACAAAAGTACCAAGACTGGTAGTGGTCTGGAAGAACAGACGCAGGCAATAGAGAAGAAAACGAAAAGCTCTAAATAGATGTCGCTTCATACGCTTGACCCATTACAAACCGTCAAATGAACAAGTTGTTATCGAATTGCTTGTTCACTGTTCTTTTTTGCAGTAAATCTATACGATAATGTGTTTTTTCTGTATGAAAATGTGGAAAATATGGACCGTAATATGTGCATTTCCATAAAAGTTCAAATCAGGTACATCCACAACTTCCACATGTGTATATCCTCAGAAAAACTGTGGTATCCATTTTCTATAAAACTTAAGACTACGCAATGATGCATTTCTATTTTTTGATAATAAAATAGTATAAAATTAACTTTTACTATGATATTTGACAGTTGTTATGAGTCAAGCGTTATTAGCGCCTCTAGTGGAAAAAGTTGGCAGTTTTCTACCCCATTCGTTCCACACCGTGGTTACGCCTATCAAAAAGGAACTATAGTTATGTTCGACTTTTTACCCGTCTGCACACACAGGAGGGTTATGTTTTCAGCGCCTATGTATGTATGTAAGTATGTCTGTTTCTAATTCCCTGAATCAGATTTAAACAAAGGAGGTATCAAAAATTTGTATTAACTGCGCGAGTAATATTGGAATCAGGAAATTGCAAGATGGCGTCTGAAAATAAACATTTGGATAGTATAAAATCAAATAATTTCTGATTCCAACAATATAGGTATCAAATGAAAGCTAATGGTCAGCCTATTCTAAATATATACAAGGTTGATTTTTCGTCACCAGCCAAATTTAAATATAAGTTTCTTTGATAACATTAGGTAATGGTTTTTATTTTGTTGAAGGCAGGTAGGTACTATTCAACTGTTAATTTTTATTAGTCATCGGTCTGAAGGCATTTACAATAGTTATATGATATGTAATTCGCATTATACGCAGTTTTAGTCGATTCGCTTATATTTTGTGCACAATTTATGTAGGCACTATTATAACTCTGTCATGACGCAGATAAACGGTAACGGGATGTTTATTATCCGTTGTAGACAACTTTAAAAAATACTACAAGTATTTTATATAACTCATAATCAAGAAGGATTATTCATCAGGGATCAAATCTTGTTTGGGGAAACAATATTTAGCGACTTTATTTGAAACTTTATATGTATGAGACTTTTTCACCTTACACAGTCTTATTATAAAGTTGGTTTTCATCATTTCATGGTTGGTTTCACCATGGTTTCTGGTCACATAAATATAGCGGTTTTATATTCCAACACAGCATTGGTACTTGAATATGATATTGTGATAGGGATAAATTTAACTGTCTATGTGTAAAAGCATCTTCACTGAACGGACGAAAAATATTGTAAGAAAAGTATTTTTTATTTATTTGTAAGTACCGTAAGGTTTGGTTGCGCCTTACATTTTGTAAATAAAGAGTTTATAAGCACACACCAACCTTACGGCAGATGCTAGAATTTCATTTGAAAAGATTAAAAGTAAAATATTAAAAAATGACGCGGGTTGTCCGTCAGAAAATATTTTCATTCTTATGTTTGTTTTTGCCCCAAGAAAGTAACAGGATCCCGAGATTCTGCTACGCTTCTCTGCCACTAACCTAATAAATGATATTTGTATTCATAAAATAAGTTCGAAAACAGTGAATAATATATGCGTTTCTGATATATAAAATCTTTATATTTCATAGAATTGCCGCCTAGCGGTCCCCTCTAGTGTACCTATAAAGACTGCCAATATCTGCTCAGGTGTTACTTGTACAATGCATCAAACTGAAAAGTGGGAAATAAAAAGTAATTATAAAAACTAAAAACCCGACTGTGGAATACAGTAAGTTCAAACTAAAAAGCGCGAAACAAGCACATAAGACTATAAGAGCTTTTAAATTGTATTTGTTCTAAAAAATAGTAGCAGCAGGCGGGGACACGCTTATTAAATTTTAAAGTATATATTTTGTGAATCTAACTTGTCTGTGAGCTTATAGCAGTTTTATGTTTGTACTTGAAGCTTGTCCCCGCCTGCTGCTACCATTTTTTTTATTACAAATACAATTTAAAAGCTCTTATAGACTTATGTGCTTGTTTCGCGCTTTTTAGTTTAAACTTACTGTATTCAGCAGACGGGTTTTTAGTTTTTGTAAATACTTTTTTTGGTATATCCAATATAAAGGAATGGTCTTGTAATCTGTCTTCGTTTAGCAGTCCGGTGGTGAAAACGAGTGGATTCAATTTAGTAAAAAAGTGCACAAGCAACCTGTTAAATAATACACGAGCGTTCAGTTATCGATATATTCGAGACTGTCAAACAAAATACAAACTTAAAACTACCTTACATATATAACACCTCCACCCTTATTTATTACCTTAACTAACTTAACTTACTTAATATTATATTATATCTTTATTATTTACAGAAACTTAAATTACTTAACCTAATCGATATCGTCGAAACCAAAACGAACCGGTTTTCGTCTATCTCTCGGGGGAAGTCTGGTGTCACTATCAGCTGCCTTCCTCGGGCCTACAGCCACAGGTTCGGCCGGTGCATTGGGTTCCCTCAGAGGAGTGGTGGGGCTGACTGTCTCGGCCGCCACCGTGCTTTCCCGCCTCTCCCCTTGCTCCTCGCCCGGTGAATCACTCTCGACATCGGAAACTCGCGAACCTTCCAGCTCTGGTTCTGGATCTGACTTTTCACTGGTTGTAGGTATTGCCAACGATTTACGCGAGTGTTTACTTATTATATTTTTTTGTATGCTTTTATCTAAATTGTTATACGAAGCTAGATTGCTATCTGCATCCTTTGTAACCCTGTGCTTTAGTTGGTCGATGTGTCTATGAATTTCGGTTCCATCAATAGATTCTATAGAGTAATCTGAGTTACCTAATCGTTTGATTATGGTTCCCGCAGACCATTTATTCCCGCCTTTGTATTCGCGGTACCACACGGCCGCCCCGACCTCCAGCTGCCACGCCGCTCCGCCCGCGGCCCGCTCGCTCAGCGCTTGTCGCGAGGCTACCCTAGCCTGCCTGTCTGGCTTTAAGTTATCCAACCGCATACGAAGCCTACGACCTTGCAGTAAGGTAGCTGGACTATCGCCGGTCGTAGCGTGCGCGGTATTTCTATACGCTAACAGAAAACGACACAATGCAGTATCTACATCTACATTATTTACGAATGCCTTTTTAATAACGCGTTTACAAATTTTGACCGCGTTTTCGGCCGCTCCGTTTGACGCCGGGTGATATGGGGCCGAATATATGTGTTCTATTCCGTTGTGTTTTAAAAAACCTTGAAATTCCGCGCTTGAGAATGGTGGCCCGTTGTCACTGACAGTTTGTTTCGGGAGACCAAACTTAGACCACAGATTTCTTAAAACTGATATTACCGAATATGCCGTAGTTCTATTCATTCTTATGGCTTCTATCCACTTTGAGCTCGCGTCTACCACGATCAAGTATGTTACGCCACGAATTGGGCCCAAAAAATCTAAGTGTAACCTAGACCACGGGCGCGAAAGCCACGGCCACGAGCTGGGCGCCTGCGCAGGTGGCGCGTCGGCCACGGCGGCGCACACGGCGCACGCGCGGCAGGCCGCCTCCACGGCTTCGTCGATCCCCGGCCACCACACATAACTACGAGCTAAGGATTTCGTTTTCACTATTCCCATATGTGGGTCGTGTAACTCCGCTAACACTTTTGATCTGCACGCTGAAGGTATAATTACCCTCGGGCCCCACATAATGCAACCCATTTCACAATACAACTCTGATTTTCGATTATAATACGGCTTCAATTCTCTAATATCGATATTCGGGGGCCAGCCATCTGTTATGTAACTTGAAACGCGACTTAACACTGGATCCGAACTGGTTTCTTTTTTTAAAATATTATAATCTAATAATAAGGCTTCTGTTGCAAAATGTAAATAAGTTTGCTCAGGCAAATCTTTTTCCTCTGAAGCTACCTCTTTTTTTTGTGATTGGATAAGACGAGAAAGAGCATCAGCGGTATTACTATCCGTTTTAACATATTCAATATTAAAATCATAGGCTGACAATTTAATTGCCCAGCGTTGGAGCCGACTAGCCGCTGCGCTAGGTATACCGATAGTCGGTCCGAAAATGCTAACGAGTGGTTTATGGTCGGTACGGAGAACAAACTTTCTACCAAACAAATATTGGTGAAATTTCTCCACCGCGAAAACGATAGCCAAGGCTTCCTTATGGATTTGGCTATAGTGTAACTCGTGCGCGTTAAGTGATCGCGACGCGTAAGCGAGTACCCGCTCGGGTCCCGCAGCTCCGGCCGAGCCTGCCCGCGCGCGCTGCGCCATCACCGCGCCGAGCCCCCCGCGCGCTCGCGTCCACCGTTAATACGGATTCGCAGTCTATATCAAAGTGCGCCAACGCTTTTGCACTACATAAAAACTTTTTTATAAGAATAAAAGCTGAGTTTTGTTCGTTTCCCCAATACCAATGTTTACCTTTTTTTAAGAGTTCGTAAAGAGGCGATAAATGAACACTTAAATTTTTTATAAATTTCCCATAAAAGTTAACCATCCCGATAAAAGATTTTAATTCAGTCACGTTGCTTGGATGTGGCATAGTGACGATTGCTTTAACCTTGTCAGGGTCCACTTGGATGCCATATTTATTAATTATGAACCCGAGGTACTTGACCTCTCGTGCTAAAAAGTCACATTTACTGGGTTTTATTTTTAATCCATTGCTTTCTAGAATTTGAAATACTTCCTTTATCGACTTAATATGACTGTCTAAATCCTTACTTTTAATTAATATATCGTCATAGAAAACTACTACGTCGTGGACGTTTTTGAATAAATTTACCATTATTTTTTGAAATATTCCGGGACTCGATGATAAACCATAAACTAGGCGAGAATATTTAAAGAGCCCGCGATGCGTATTGATGACCGTGTATTTCCGAGAATTATCTGATAAAACAATCTGATTGTATGCTTGTGATAAATATACTTTTGTAAAAAAAACATTCCCGTTTAGATTACTGAATAGATCCTCCATTTTTGGAACCGGAAATCTATCAACTGCTAGTACTTTGTTCAAGGTTACCTTATAATCAGCACATATTCGTAAACCTCCGTCGGCTTTACGTACTACCACCAGAGGCGTCGCCCAGTCGGAGTGATCCACCGGTTCGATGATGCCCGCGCGCAGCATCGCGTCCAGTTCCGCGTCGACCCGCTCGCGCAGCGCGTAAGGCACCGGTCGCGCGCGGCAGTATATCGGTTCGGCGTCTGCGCGTACACATAACTCGGCCGTGCCTCCTTTGAATTCACCCAATGCACCGTCGAACAGCGTCTTATGCCTAGAAATAATTTCTTTTATTACATTGTCACCGTTCGAAATATTATACATGTCATTAAGTTGATTTCTCTGCGAGTTGTCTTTACACAATAAAATCGGTATTTTTAACTCCGTTAACCACTGGCGACCCAACAAACTAGTAGTGCCCTTATCTATGACGTACAAATCTAAAGTCTTTGTAATACCCTTGTAGCTAACGGTCGATTCAATATAGCCTAATGGTTGAATAACAGAGCCGTCGTAGAATTTAATACTTAAGCTGCATGAAAGCAATTGTAAGTTCCTGAACATTTTAATATAAGTACTCTTACTAATGCAGGATAGGGCTGATCCCGTGTCCACTTCCATAGTAAGGAAACGATTTTGAATTTCAACAGTTATACACACCGGCTTATACTTGCTCAAGGACATCTGATACATAGGTTCGTCGATGTCATCTTCTCCCGCGTTGTTTTCCGATTCTTCGAATGAATATACCGGCGGCCTGTCCCGGCTGCGTATTTACAATGCCTATACTATTTGAGTCACGAGTCAGACTCTAATAGAATAGCTTTTGTTTATGCATATTACTCGACAATACCTAATCTGTCTCAGTAAAAAAAATGACTCAAATGGATTAGCTTTTTGTCTTGATATTTTCACAGAAATGAAAGGACAAAACCTAGTACAGTATAGTACATATACACTCAAATAGATTAGCTTTTGTCGAGATATTTTCACACATTACTTACGAACAAAACCTAATCGAGTAGAGGCTCACCGCCATCTTTGGTTACCGCGAACGCGATTGGTCGCCGCCGCCGACTTCTTACTTCGTTCACTTCTGTTATGAATTATGATCATAATATTTAGTTGCCGCTGTTGCGTTGTTTTGATCTTATATGCAGTACAGTTATAGTACAAAGATCATGATAAAATCTGTTTTAAGTGATATCTTGGGCGATAATATCTGCTATTTAAAAATGGAGGAGAAGAGTCACGATAATTTTCATGCACAAATTCAGTGTGAACTTACAAATGGTGACACTTGTAACGAAAAAAGTGATAAGTTTATCTCAGCGTTTTCTCGCAGTACCAACACTAATTGGATCGTCAACAAAACGTTTCCAACCTGTTCTCGTCATGAATTTCGTAAGTTATATACATGTCACCTATCGAAGAAAAATAAAAAAGATGATAAAAAATATGGATGCAATAGGAACTATAATTGCAAGGCGAGTATAAATATAAAGTTTTTAAAAGTTACGCCAATAACTCAAAAAAGATCGACTTTATTAAGAGAAGGAAAGAGCGTTGTGATCACCATTAACTATGATCATTCGCATCGAGTAAAAGTTTCTCAAGCGTATAGTCTATTAAGGTGTAGTGTGGAAGCAAAAGAGTCATTCTATAGATATTTTGACTCGGGAATGACACCAGCCGCCGCTAAAACCTACCATGAGTTACACATTACTGAAGATTGTAATGAAGACTTAGGCGTTTTATTAGCGAATGCCCAAATAAATCCTACAGAGAGGCAAATAACATATTTGTATGAGCAATGGAGGAATGAGAAGTATGGAGCGAGAGACGAACAAAGTGTTACTGAGAGGATTAAATTAAAAATGGAGGAACTTCAAATGCAAGACGCCAAATTATGCATTACGGAAAATCCTCTTGTCGTTGTAATTATAACTCCTGTAATGAGAAGATCATTTGAAGCCGGCTTAGCTGATGAAATGATATTTGTGGATACTAGTGGGTCTTGCGACCAAAGCAGCACGTGTGTCACTTTCATTTTTGCAGCTACAAAAATTGGAGCAATTCCAGTAACTGTTATCCTTCATAGAAATAAATCAGAACGTGATTATTTATTGGCCTTGAAATTAGCAAAGCAAAACTTAGAGACTTCTTGTGAAAAAATGTTCGAACCACAAGTTATTATGACGGACGATGATACTGCAGAAAGGAATGCTTTAAAGGTGATGTTTCCAAAAGCGCGTTTATTGCTATGCATTTTCCATGTCATGCAGGCTACTTGGCGCTGGCTTTGGGATGGTAAAAACGGAGTCAATAAAATTGATCGCAGACCTTTGATGCTTTTATTTCGACGTATTTTGTTTGCTAAATCTACCTCAGATGCCGAAAGCTTTATGTTAGAACTGTTAAACAACGACATCCTAAAAAACTACGACAACACTAAAGCATACTTTGAAATATATTGGACAAGACGCGAAGAGTGGAGTTTACCCTATCGAAGTAACGTACTGCATAGAGGTAATAATACAAACAATTATTGTGAGGCATCAATTAGGATATTTAAGGATGTTATACTTCAAAGATGCAAAGTGTTCAACATTTGTGCCCTGATAGACTTTATCACAAGTACGTTTGAAAATTATCACAGGAATAGACTTCTTAAATTTGCTAATAATAGAGGACGCAATTTGACTTTAGCTTATGAAAAGTTTTGCAAACATTTGGGCAAGATCGAACAAAACCAAATAAAACAAATTTCAGATACATTGTATGAGGTGAAGGAGAATGAAGATAGCGAATGTTGTCAAGTCGATATTGAGAATGAGTTTTGCGATTGTTTTTTTGGACAAGGAGGAGCATACTGTAAGCACCTATGTGCAGTGGAACAAAAATATGGTGTTTTCTTAAAAAAATCCTTACTGCTGACTAAAATAGATAGGCAAGAGTTCGTGAAAATTGCTTTAGGTGAAAAACATTCAACAAATTTCTATGATAACATTGACGACATAGACGGCACGGATTGTAATGATAACCACGTAGACACAACAATTGTTGCTTTATCTGGAGATGTTCCCCAACACATTAGTGATTCTCAAGCTGTGGGTTTCAATTTACCAATTGTCGAAACTACGAATCAGAGTAGTACGAAAGTGGTTGAAGAATTGCGACATGAATTTATGAGACTAACTGATATATTAGTAACTGATAAGATTGGTCCTTCTAATTCTGCATTACTTAAAAAGTGCATCAAAACTCTACAAAAAATAAAAACATCGTCACAGATAATGTCTTTGTTATCTCATTCGATCAAACATAGCAAAGGCCGAAAAATCCGAGTCCAACCAACATCAGTCGCTAGGAGAAAAGATAGAGGTTTACAAGGTAGCCGCCGCGTTCAGTCAGGAAGACCAACTAAACATGAAAAGAAGAAATCCGTAAGACCTCACAACATAAGTATTAATATAGAAAAAAATCAAGCAAGTGCTAAAAAACATTAACGTTACCTAAACCTTAATTTCAATGCTGTTATGATTTTACTTACCATTGTATTATGTATGTCATGTGCCATAGGTACATAAATAATCTTTTTGATAAAAATAATTATCTGCGTTTTGTATTTTGTATTTTAAAAACTAATTCATATTTTTTATTATTTGTACACGAAACAAGTGTGTCGTAATGTGTATGCACTTATTTCTTACTTATTAAAAGTTTGATTGCTGTAAGTAATTCGTTTTTCTTTTTTTTGTCAATCAAATACAGAATAGGAACGAGAAATTTAACTCTATTTTAGTACTAAAATTAGAAAAATTTCCATTTAAGTATCAACCTATTATTTAAGCTAACGATCGGTAAATATCGAACTCAAATGGTATAGCATTTGTAGCTGTAATGTTACATTGAAGTTATCTTACAAAGTCTATGCGACTTCGGTCAATTTCTGTACTAGAATAGATTAGGGTTTGGGCAAGTTTTTGTCTTACAAAAGCTAAGCCAGTTCAGTTCGCACTTTCACTGTAATGGTATAGACTTCGTAAAAACGCGTCCCGGCTGCCGTGCGCCCGCGCCGCGCCGCGCCGCCCGCGCTCTGCTCCGTGTCCCTGGGCGCCCGCGCCGGCCGTGTAGCCCGCGCCGCCCCTCTTCACGCGACCTCCACGTGATCTGGCAAATCCCGCCATCCGTCTCGACTCCTGATGCACCGTGTTATTTGGGCACATTCTCCTTAGGTGACCGATACCTTTGCACGCACTGCACATGTAATCTTTAAATGAACACTTGTCCGCCCGATGGTTTGTATTTCCACATCTTGTGCACTCTCCGAGGTTTAATTTATGAAATCTCTGGGTCTCGCTCGAACTCGAACTGTCCACCGCGGTAGCGTTCCGCTCAGCCGCCTCCAGTGACAAAGCTAAGGTGACTGCGCGGTTGTACTGCAAGTCTTCTTCTGCGAATAATCTTTGACGAATAATTTCGCTATTGAGACCACACACTAATTGGTCCCTTAAGTTGTCGTCTAATGTCGTCTTAAAGTCGCAAAATTTTGATAACCTTTTTAACTCAGCTACGTAATCCGAGATGGCTTCGTTGTTATGCTGGCGCCGTTGTCGGAACTTATATCTCTCCGCCAATACTGATGGTTTCGGTTGAAGGTGCACTGTTAATAGTTCTACAGCCCTATTAAAAGTTAGTTCGGATGGTTTCAAAGGGCTTGACAAAGTAGATAGCAATTCGTAGGCATCTTGACCCATAACGGATATTAACGTCGGTAATTTGAAATCTTCCGTTACTTTATTCACTAAAAAGTACATTTCCAACCGTTCTATGTAGCTTGTCCAGTGACCACTTTTACAGTCAAACTCTTTCACTTTTCCGATCGACATTTTAAAAAGAAATATAGTGCACAGATACAATGCGTTCACACAATTTTATATTTTAATTTTTATCCTCGCGCCACTGTTAAATAATACACGTGTTAAATAATACACGAGCGTTCAGTTATCGATATATTCGAGACTGTCAAACAAAATACAAACTTAAAACTACCTTACATATATAACACAACCTTACGAGGATGCTCTATTTGCTCAGTCTGCAATTTTTTTGTATGGTTGTCGTTATTAATTATTTTCCATCCTCTTCGGTCAACAGAGTCCAGCGCTTCCAGTTGCTATTTGGCAGAACCATCCCATAGGGGACTACAGAACTCCCTGCCCGACCTCACTTGGGTTTTTTGTTGGTTGGGTTGGTTGATGGAGCAGCCGTGCAGGGCCGAAGTGCCGTCTAACCTTCGAAATGACCCATTTTTTTAGAAGCCACTTGAGCCATGGAATCTACTTGTTGGCCGTAGTTTAATTTGAATACCTTAGTCAGAGTGAGAGATACATTTTACAGACAGTAGCCCGGTCAATTAAGACATTTGAGGTTACATTAATTCCTACCAGGCTGAAAATTTAGGTTTGAATATCATAGTCATAGTGACAGATACATTTTAGAAAGTGGCAATTTCATGGGAGCTTGCCCGATTAGATTTGAAACGTATTGTTAAAATAAATAAGGATCTAACGTTTCTTATTGATTTTAAAGTAGAGCAACTGACAAACACCTAAGCAACTGGCGTTGATTAAGTGATATTTGATTAATGAAGATAGCCTATTTTCTATTATTGAAATTTTATATACAAGGTGTTCCTGTAGATTTCCCAAAACTTTGAGCTATTGTTCCTTCCTAAAAAAAATACTTTTTGCCAAAGAATATGTGGTTCAAAAGGGCATACTTTCCAAGATATCATCAAGTTTAATATAATGAGTTCATAATTTATCACCCTTGTAAAATCTCTTTAACATTAATTCAATAGACACTTTGTTAACCTTGGTACCGGGCACCCGCCCCGGGCATCCGGGGCTCCATTAATACCCTAGAGTTATGGGAAATCAACAGGACCACCTTGAATATAAAAGTCTGTAAAAATGTAAGTTTGTATTATTTTTTTTATTACTCAACAATTTTACTATTAAAAATTTGTAACTCAGTTTGTTTATATCAGACCCATAAAATCTTATTTTAAGTAAGTATTCTTCTGTACAAGAAGGGAACAAATCAAGCGTTACATTACCTGTCAAATTTCCCCAACCAATTTTAACTTAATGTCAAGTAAAATTTTTTGACAGTTTTGTAACGCTTGATGTACCTACATTACACATCTCTGAATCGAATATTGCCAAAATACAATTTTATGGATTACTAGCTGACCCGGCAAACGTTGTTTTGCCATATAAAAAAAAAATAAAATAGATGTTGGCCGATTCTCATAGATACCGGATAAGCACAAAAAATTTCATCAAAATCGGTCAAGCCGTTTCGGAGGAGTATGGCAACGAAAACTGTGACACGAGAATTTTATATATTAGATAGGGATGAATTTTTGTAAAATTTTGACCCATTTAACTGATTTTTAGCAAAACGCTGGACATTACACAAAGGGACTTATGTTCTGAATTTCTAATGAGATTCCGTTAAATATCCAGGAGCAGCTGGAACTTTTATAATGAAGCAATTATATTATATCACCATTCAATTAACTTATACAGCATATATTTTTAACAAAGCGTGCTTGCTTCATTCACAGAATTCATATATTTCGATAACTGAAAAATATTTGAACAAGCTGATTTTTTATAATTTAGAAATAATATTCAAATAAATAAATATGTCCAAATACATATATAACTTGTACTGTAATATACCCGGTTCTTAACTTTAGATCAATTGACTAATACTACATACGGTCTAAGTTTGATGTTTTAGTTAAGATATATATATAAACATTGTGTCTGGGCACCGATGTCGGATCCGTAAAGGCGAAATAATATGATAAATATTATCAAAAAAACCATACTAAAAAGGCATTTTGCCCCTACTGCTTAGAAACGGCGACGACCTTTTTAATTTTTTCTTTGCTAAGTTCGGATGAGTTTATTTATTTAGCAATTTTTACCGACGTAAAGATCTTACAGACATAAAAGTAATTTCGTTTGGCACCTAGAAAAGTTGGCAATATCATAACACTAAAAAGTATAAAAGCTCACATCAAAACCTTTAAAAATTACTTGAGACGTAAAAGTGTAAAAAAATTGGTTATTTTTTTTCTGTTTAAATCTTTTGAAAAAATTAAGACCATTAACATACCTTTATTGTTTATTTTTTTGAAACGCTAGGATATCACCTAAAAACTTATGTCAAGACCTAAGCTTCAAATCAAACAATTTAGGAGTTGTGACTATTTGAATATGAACCTTTAATTTAAGGAACCCCAAAATTTAAAGGAAAATAAATGTTATTTCAACTACTTATGTCTTAATTTGGATAGCTACACCGCTAAACAGAATAAATAAAACGCATGTAAAGGCAAAAACTGATTTTTTTTTCGATTTTGAAATTTTGTAAGCAAATAAAGCAAAAGCTTGTGAACTAATGAAATTGTTTTAGAAATTAAAAGAAACGATAAACATAGATTTTAATAAAATCAAAATTAGCTGTCTACACTTGATACTTTTTATATTTAATTTTTTTATGATGATTTCGGCGTGAAAAACAAAAAAGTTTAAAAATCCTAATAAAACAACACATTATTCATGGCCAGTTAGGCATAAAAGATAGCCTACTCTACAGGCCATATCAATTTGGCCGGTAATGAACCAAACACCCTGTATATTTTTTATATTATTCATGCAGATCTTCAGGTAAGTAAAGCCACAAGTGTCAACTGCAATATAATAAAGTAGTTTACTTACTCGGTTGTACCAATAACTGACCTCCCTGTCGTTATT
This sequence comes from Stenoptilia bipunctidactyla, assembly GCA_944452665.1. Lineage (NCBI taxonomy): Eukaryota > Metazoa > Arthropoda > Insecta > Lepidoptera > Pterophoridae > Stenoptilia > Stenoptilia bipunctidactyla. The sequence goes on from OX101741.1 coordinate 14,776,915, forward strand.
ACAAACGTATTACAAAGAGTAAAAAAATATGTTAAATAAATATAAACTAAAAAATAATGATGTTCTACATAACTTTGTTGACATAAAGTTACAATGGTGGTTGTATCCTTTGGATATAGTACAGCGATGTTATTTGTTTCCAAAATACGCACTAAAAAATAACTTCATAACCTCAAATGGCACTTTTATCACTATTTTATCATTTTTAAGTGCATTCCTCATTATAATACCCCAAACTCTATGGTCTTTCAAATGTTACAAATTTTGGATGGTAAACAAATGGTTCAAATTTGTTACGTACCTGTGTTTTTACCGCATGTATTTGGCATTTGGGATAATTTTTATGTGCATTAGTAACTATAGGAATGGCTACAAGAATGTCTCCCTCGTTTTGAAAATTCAATCCATCTATTTGTATTCTAAAGACTGTGATATAGTCAAGCAGACTATTGAAAACTTTTTGTTTACCTTTGTGTTAGTGTTATATTCAGTTCTTATTCAGTGCTACAGAATTGCCACGTATGGTTTTGATACTTTTGAATTGGCCACAACGGTAGGTTATATTTTTTGTGACGTGGTCCTTTTAAACGGAATACGTATTGTTTCATTTTTGAATTGTTTATTAAACTGTGTTACCAAAGAGGTTAATGATGGTTTGAGGACAGGGTCCTTTAAAGTGCTACCAAGCTGCCGTAAGAATCAATATATATGCGACGCATATCGCAAGATTTTGGAAGCATATAATTGTTTAAAGGAACTATTTTACATCCCGGTAAGAGTCTTAATAATGTTTAGTTTTTTGTAACAGGATCTCCCATCATAGGTTTTTCACGGGAAGCACCTTTACAAGATTTCCATGACTTGCTCGACCATTGAAGTCAAAATAAATATAAATAAAATAATTATTTATTGGGACTCTAAAATAAGACATCGATTGGTCATTTTCATAGCTTACTTGCAGATGCTAGCTCATAGTGAGGTCATATTACCTATGTACGTTTGTCTTAGATAACATGACCAAAACGTTGGAAACAATCTATATGGTGGGCATTGTCGTTCAGGGATTCTATGTGAATTCAGCTATCTATTGGTTTTATTTACGGACTAGCTACCGCGCGCGGTTTTACCCGCGTAACTTTTGATCCCGTGGGAATTTCGGGATAAAATATAGCCTATAACCTTCCTCAAGAGTTGGGCTATCAAATGCAAAAGGAATTTTTCAAATCTTACTTGTGGTTTCTGAGACGTTCAAACAAACAAACTCTTCAGCTTTATATATTAGTATAGATAAAAATTCATTCACAATTCGATAGCTGTAAGTGAATTTGATTTGCTCTCGGCTTATTTTTGTTATTCTAATTTAAGAATTGCTTTTGTTGTATTCAAATAAATAAAAATCTGTTTTCAGGTTACTCTTTTAGTAGTGTTTACTTTTGGCGATATTTGGTGCAATGTCCACCTGGCATTCATTATACATACACTACCTAGAAATCCTATTGCAGATGTAAGTGTTTTTTCATTGTACCTATCTAGTAAGTTTTATTTTGACCTGGGTTGAGAGTATTTAGTATTTTTCTTATTAAATTATTTATTTGTTTCTATGAAATCTCACCCTTAGAGTTGCTTGTGATATGCAGATGTCGTTGCTACACCTTTTGATGCTAATGTGTTATATAATTTCTTCGAAAGATTCTTTAATTATGATCAGTGGGTTTTATTCAAAATGTATTTTTTTTTCAGAAATTTGAATCATTGGTCGTGTTGATATTAATTCTACTAACTGTTAAACGTATCGTTCTACTTATATTTCTTAGTAACGAATTGAACAAATTTTATAAGTTAGTAAACAAAATTTTAATCGTTTCTTTTGGGAAAGCGCAAAGTTACACAGGTATTTGTATTTCTATGAGAAATGGATGTTGTTTTTTTCATATTGATTTTATTAGTACATTTACGAAGTCATTGAAGATACGAGTACCTACTTCCATATCTGACAGAATAACCTTTTGACTTAACACTGGGAAGAACTATGTCCCTCATACTCGTAATATTATCATAATTCAAAAATTCAAAAAGTTTTATTCATCTTAGGAATTTCACAAAACACTTGATGAAGTCAGTCATCACATACTTCGGCTTTAACTAGTTGTTGATAGTTGTTAAATAAGATATTACAGTAGACCAAGAGACAAAAAAAGCCGGCGGAAAAAAACTCTTGGCACTCTTTTTCAGTCAGAATTATCAAATTAATACAAATAGGTACAGTACAAATTGACCGTGACATGAAAAAAAAAACAAACACAAGACAGCTAATTGTGAGAGCCAATGTCATGCCACAACCAAATTGCTTACATAGCAGATGCAATTAGCTATGGATGCACAATACGAATATGACAAACTGGGACCAGAGTATTTGAACAAGAATGGAATAAAATAGTCATAGTATCATTAGCAAAACGACCTGGCACCGCTAGCAGCACCCGTTCACGAGTTAACGCAAGCACCAGCCATCACCCTCCTCAACCATATTTTAGGGAAGAGGGTGACCCGATACCCGACGCTACCACTAGCCATGCCGCCTGAGGGAGCATGACGTTCTTGCTGATGTCTTGACAAGAAAATAAGTGAGTGGGACAGTCACCAGCATGTCATACATATACTGCACAGCCAAGACGTAAACAAAATTATTAAGTAATTAGAAACTTTTAGAAATATCCTGTTGTGCTTAATCCCATGCCCTTTTATCATCTAAGTAATCTTTAGTTTTATAATAAGCTTTTCGAGATAGAGTGTTTTTAATGATTGATTTAAATTTATTGAATGACAGGGATTGAATTGACTTCGGAATTTTGTTATATATACGTATTGACATTCCAATAAATGATTTGCTGCTTTTAGCCAGCCTTAATTTAGGAAACGCTAACTTATGGTCGTTCCTAGTCCTTACAGAGTAATTTGTATCATGATTATCTTTCCTAGTTTTAAATTTATTACTATTCTTATAAATATACATAATGTTTTCATAAATATATTGTGATGCAAGGGTCAAGATACCAATCTCTTTAAACTTTTCTCGAAGAGATTCTCTGTTTCCAAGTTTATACATTCCACGAATAGCCCTTTTCTGCAGTGTAAATATCGTGTCAATATCTGCGGCATTGCCCCAAAGTAGGATGCCATAGGACATTATACTATGAAAATAACTAAAATATACCAGCTTCGCTGTATTAACATCAGTCAATAAGCGAATTTTCTTTACCGCGAACGCTGCAGAACTAAGTCTACTCGCTAGTTGTGAGATATGGGCGCCCCATTGCAATTTAGAATCTAAGGTAATTCCAAGAAAAACAGAGTTATCTACTAGATTCAATCTGTTCCCATTAAGCCGCAGATCAGACTCAACTTGTTTTACATTCGGTGCAGAGAGTTTTAAACATTTAGTTTTTTTATCATTGAACGCTAGATTATTTATATTGAACCACTGAACAACATTTGCGAGAGCATTGTTTACATCGTCATAGTTTATTTTCTGTCTTATCATTTTAAAAATTAATGATGTGTCGTTAGCAAACAATACAATCTCATGATTATTGCCTACCATATAGGGTAGATCATTTATATAGGCTAGAAACAGAAATGGGCCCAGAATTGATCCTTTAGGCACTCCCATTCTCACAACCGACCCAGCCGACCTTTTCCGGTTAACCTCAACCTTCTGAATTCTATCACTTAGATCTGAATTTAAAAGTTTGAGGTCAGTGCCTTTGATGCCGTAGTGGTGGAGTTTCCTGATGAGAGTGTCATGCTGAACACAGTCAAATGCCTTAGATAGGTCACAAAATACACCTAGGGCATCCTCCAACCTCTCCCAGGCACCAGTGATTATTTCAAATAGTTCAACACCAGCATCAGTTGTTGAACGGCCCTTTGTAAATCCAAATTGTTTATTATGAAGTAAATTGTTATAGGTGAAATGGGCCAAGAGTTGATTAAGAATAATTTTTTCAAAAATTTTACTACAAGTAGGTAGAATTGAAATTGGTCTAAAATTAGTAGGGTCTATAGTGCTACCCGACTTAAATAAAGGTATAACCTTACTATGCTTCATTAAATCAGGAAACTCCCCACTAATAATACAGTTGTTAAATATTTCAACAAGGCAAGGAGCTATTACATCTATAATAGAATTTAATATTTCAACAGATATGCCCCACAGATCAGTTGTCTTTTTAATATCAATTGTCTTAAATGTTTTAATAATATCCCCGGTGTCTATGGGTTGGAACTTGAAAGACACCTTGCACTCACTCACATGATTTTTGAGCAATGATTCAGCCGCCACAGGTGATGAGCTTAATGATTTAGTAGTTGAAACTGGAATGTCAGCAAAACAGCTCTCAAATGCTGTTGCAACATTTTCATCTGCTTTAATTATTGTATTGTCAATAACAAGCTTAAACTCACTATTGCGATTCTTAACTTTCCCAGTTTCCTTATTAATTATATTCCAAGTAGTTTTAGTCTTATTAGCACTATTTTTAATCTTATTACCTAGATAGATTGATTTGGCTGCGGCACAAACTTTTTTAAATAACTTTGAGTAAGTTCTGACATAGTTGCAAAAGGTGTCATTTTTGTTATATGATTTCTCATGATAGAGATCATATAGGTGCTTTCTACTGATATGTATACCTGTGGTAGCCCAATCACTGAATGATTTACACTGGTTTAGAGATATCTTTTTCGGAATAAATACACTGTCATGTTGTTTATTTATTAATCTACTTAAGTTACTGTATTGTAAATTTACATTATTGGAGTGGGCTATAGTAGGTATATTGTTGATTAGACCACATCGAAATCTCTCCAAACGTTTGTCATTGACTGGAACAACCATTATACTCTTATTAACCTGTTTTTCTTTTGAGTATTTAAATGTCACCAACTGACCGCTGTGATCAGAGCTTAGTTTATTTATTACTGATGAATATACTGGAATTGCATCAGAATACACATTATCAAGACAAGTTGCAGTGGTCTTTGTTACCCTAGTTGGTTGTAGAAACAGGTTAATAAGATTGTGACATTTAAATAAATTTATTAACTTTTTACTCAAGGTTGAGTTTTCTAACAAGTCAACATTAAAGTCCCCACAGACAAATATTTTCTTAGTTAAATTACTTAATTTACCCAATAATTCTTCCAAAGCTAGTTCAAAACTATCATAGTTTGATTTAGGGGGTCTATATATGCAAACAATTATAAAATTTGTCAATTCTACACAGGATATTTCAATAGTTTGTTCAATAGATAGGCTCACTATGTCCTTACGTTCCTTAAATTTTAAAGATTTATTTAATATTATTAAAGAGCCACCATGTATTGCTGTCTTTCTATTGAACGAACTAGCAACTTGGTGCTGAGCAAAATTTAAAGTTAATTGGTGTTCTAATAAAAATTGTTCTGTTATACATAGTATGTCTATATGCTCAGCATTTAAAAACAATTCTATTTCCAGGACTTTTTCCGAGATGCCCTGTATATTTTGGTGTACCAAGTTTAAATTACTTTCATTGTATTTAATTGACATATTGCTAGATGCTCTAGCATCTGTTGTCTTATTCTCTAATTTAAAGACTTTGGAATATCCAAATTTGTCAACATAGTGGAACTATATGTTTCACTATAGCCCGAAAATACAGAAGACTGCTCAATAAAAGCAGAGTTATTAGCTAAATAATTAGCTGTTTTAAAAAATAAAAAGTTTAATAGCACTTTTGCTATCTGTTTTAAAAGGAAATTAGATATGTTATATCTATCTTTAGTCAAATCAAATTTAAATTTATAAATAGAATTAATGTCAAGTACATTCAATAACATGCTTGTGGTGCTATTAAGACATATATTATTTGCACCCACAAAGCCATACATGCTATTGTTAAGTTCATACCTTTTCTCATTTTTACCCGCAGCATTCCTCAAATAAGGAAATGTAAACAAAATAATTCTGTCCACTTTGAGTGTTTGTAATTTATCTAAATATTTCAAAAACTGGTTTTTATTTACATTTCCTCTTCTCCCAAACAACAACACAAGTGTTGTTTTTGGTTGAAAACTGCCCTTTAATACTTTAAGCCCTTTAATACTTTATGTATCTGGTACATAAGTAAACCAGATACATAATCTTAGAGTAAAGGCCCCTAGTCACGACCGTAACAAACCACTCGTGGCCACGGGTCTATAAAAAGACCATAATATGGAGTTAATTGTACAATATTGTACGCGATTAGTCCTGTTAAAAAGTGTTAGGTATATAGATATTATAAATTTTTGCCAGTAATGGGCAGTTCTGAAAGTAGGTACAACATGTACAACAAAACACAATTATCGAACCCAGAAACTGCGGCGCTAACATCTACATACTCTAGTTCTAGTAAGAATAAATCTTAGTTCCAATTTTCCCCACTTGGTAGAATAAGTTTGTAATACTTTACTCTCTTTTTACTTTATTCTACCTATACCTCATATCTTCTACGTCTTGGATAAGCTCGATATAAACAGGCCTGGCTCACTCCGCGCGGTACATCCGTTATTTACCTACAGCGAAGCGCTCCGCCGGCGGATTTCGAATGGATCGTGTGTCACGCGCGCGCCCGTCGGGACGTTGTAGATACCTACCTACCTAATAGCACTCACAGTAATTCTATGATCGAGGTTGCAAATAGTATTTAAAAATGGACATAAAAAGAAACAAATATTCAATTAAATTATGTTTAGATTTGATTATATTCAATTTAGCAAACAAAACATAGGTAGTATTACTAATTATTCGTCGTAACTTTTTTTCATTTTGTACTTTAGGTAAGTTGAAACAATATTTTTTACAAAGGTAGAATAACAGTAATACCTACATCGGTAGATACTTAATTACAAATAAGGAGATTAATTATTCTTCACTAGGCAGCAACCCTAACAGCGTAAGAAAAGATAAGAGGCATGCGTTAGAAAGAGACAAAACTTCTAGGTATATAAATTTTCAGGTACGTAATGCTGGGCGAGCTGAATTCCACCGTATCGCGTCGTAGCAAGACTCGAATTTATTTAGATCTTCTTGCGGAGTGATTCTTCTGTACCAACTATTACTTATTCTGTGATATAAACTTACAATTTCCAGCGGAGGTGAGAGCGGTCAGTAAGACTCTGCTGCGATACAAGCGCGCGATGTTCACGGAGTGGCGCTGCAGCTTCTTCACAGTGGACGCGACGCTGCCGCTGCGGGTTCTCAGCGTTGTCACTACGTACGTCATTGTCCTGCTGCAGTTCAATTTATTTAGTTAATATGTTGATACGTTTTATTTGAAACACTTCCATTAGTTAAAATGTATATTTAAATAAAATATAACTATGTCAAAACATATAAAATGTTTCAATTAAAATCCCTTTTAAGTTATGCGTTTGAAGCCTGTGTCTTACTGGCAGTGAAACAGTCATGGGCAAAGGGTGAAACTAACCTTAGGCTATGGGTTAGAAATTATTATTCTGTAAGTAAATAATTTCTGGGAGAGTCCTCTTAAGTATGACTATACAGTGTGTTAGGGTTTAGGTTTACGATACTTCACGCACCTATAATAGGCCAAATTTTATCGACAAAATATTTTACAAATTTTTTTACGGAGGTGTGAGGGGTCGCACCCCTCACACCTCCGGATTGCAGCCATTTTAAAGTTTAATATCTTGTATTTCTATGAGTTCATTGAAACTCATTTTTTATTTGGTTGCCGTACTTAAAAGTTTTATTTCAAAGAATATGATTTTTGCTAGCATTCAAAGTAACTTTTGGTAAGAAATAATGCAATTTTGTCCATGAAATCTTTTAGTTTAGCCGAAAAACTTGGACAATTTTCACAACTTTTTTTTAGTTTATCATTACACTTATCGTTCTTTTCCATTAAATTTGTTCGCCAGGAACTATGCTAACAAAGAAATAACAATATCACATTAATATTGTAATTCAGGCTGCTTTTGTCAAAATTACATAAAATAAAATGGCTGTCACTCAGAGGGGTTAGGGGTGCGACCCCCCTTTGTAAAGTATTTTGTCGATAAAATTACGCCGTCACGTGGGTGGAGTATCGGAAATACGAAGCTTAACACACTGTATATTTACCACTTTAGACTTCTCAAGTAAACTTTATCGAACATTTCTTTTCAAAAATGGATTCAGATTTTGCAATAAGATAAACAAAAAGAGTTATTTTTATCGATAGAGTGGTTTTCCAGCTATCTCGGTTGTCGAATGCTATGTGTTGAGAACTGCAACGAAATAAGGGCAGTCTCTGGACGTGATGTACTGTTTGTACTGTTTGTATTTACATAGTACCACATCTTTTTATTTTGTAAGCAGCTATCAGAAAAGTGTATAAGAAATTGCAATTTCTATATGCAGGCATATGATTTTAATTTTTATTTGTATTGTAATCCTGGTTACACAATAACAGCAGTTAATAAAATAAATAAAGACACACGTGCTGGTTGAAATTGCCTTGTTCTGAATTCAGCAAAGTCTAAACCTCTCGTTTTTGGTGCTGACGCACAGATTTGTAAAACTTGAGCATAATATTTTTAAGTTTTTGCATTTAATAATGCTCAATCATTCTGAAAAAATTTAAAAAAGCATGCTAAATAAAGTTTCCCGACCAGGACTCGAACGAGAGGTCCCAGGTTCGAGTCCTGGTCGGGTGATTTTATTTAGTATATTTTTTCAGTTAAAATTAAAGCATTTCAGCCTATTATCAAAATGGGAATCGTAGACCTTGAGCAATTTCTCAAGGCATCGAATCTAGGTTTGGATGGGACGTTTGTCTTCCATGACACCTGATGTTAAGTGAACATGAAGGCAAAGGTGGTACACGTCCATCCACGAGAAACCTATTCACTCGACCTTAAGAACTACTAGGACTATACTGGCCAGGGAAAATAGACGCAGGCAGTTCATTCCAAACCTTGGAGACCCGTATCAAAAAGGAACTGTCAAAGCGCTTAGTTCAACTTTTCGGAATATTCTACCACATACGGATGGAAGTTCTGTCTGCGTCTAGTAGTCCGATGGTAAAAGGGTGAGGGTTCAATTTGTTCAAACAGAGCACTCGGGCACTCACCAAAATGTATGTACACGGTTAAACAAGCAACGTTACGACGATGCTCTAGGGTCTGCAGTTTTTTGGTTGTAAGGTCGACGCTGTTAATTAGTTTACGGGCTCTGCGGTCAACGGAGTCCAACGCTTCTATTTGATATTTCCATCCCAAAGATGACTGCAGTACTCCATGCATGTTCGCATTTGAGCTGTGTATAAGTTAAGAAGCTGTGCAGAGCCGAAGTGCCGCCGTACTTTAGAGATGATTCACAACTTTTTCGAAGCTACTTGAGCCATGGACACAATTTGTTTAAACTGGATGTTACAGTTACGCCTAAAAGCCCTAGATGGTCAGTGATGGGGACAGATACATTTTGGAAAGTGGGCGTTAATGTGAATAGACACTCCTGAGTTGTGGACGTGTTGAATTTGACCAAATTCGACTCACCACAATCGGATACTTTTCGTAAGGTCAAATCAACGCGCTCAATCATTGAATTTCTTAAACTTTGGATTTCACGGGGGCTCACTCGCGCATTGGATACGTATCTCTCCACAACAGTGCTGTCATCAGCATAACCAATAATGCATGGTGTTAAAAGGTCATAAATGTGCAGCAAGAATAATGTTGCAGAGAGAACAGATCCCTAAGGTACCCCGACATTAATTGCCATTTGGTCGGAGGAGTAGCCATTTAAGACTACTCGAATTGACCGTTCCCTCAGAAAATCAGATATCCAGTCGCAGAGCCCAATCGGTATGCCATATGCTGGAAGCTTACTTAAGAGACCATCATGCCAGACCTCTTCATGTCCTAGAAATATTAAGAATCTACTTCTACAGACTCAAAGTGCTTTATTGAGTGAAATTTTATTTTAAATATTTTAAACTTAACTATACTTTACCCACTGAAATATTTATACTATGAAGTAGCGCTAGTGTCATGTCAATCGAATGGCGCGAGATTTTTTTACATCCCGTGTGAACATTTTGGTGCTGCCATCTCTCGGTGCCAAAAGCCTTGGTTAGCTTCGAAATACACTGCCTTGCCTTAAGTGAACTTATTTAATTTATACAATACAAAAAATACAATGTGCGTATTACTTTATATACTAGGTAGGTACTTTATATTTATGCTTTGACATTTATCGGCGTACAAGATGAATGAATGAAAAATAAAAATAAAAAATTAAGAAGAAGTGTTTATGAATGTGTTGTGTGTGTGTGTTTTTGTGTTTCTGTGTGAGTAGGTATTGGTTGGTAGTCTGTTGGTAGTTCTTCTGAGTATCAGGTATGTTACTTGAGTCCTCCCCTTTTTTGGACTTCAGATAATCCCACGACATCCCAGTGCAACACGCTCAATACTTTTTCAAGTTCAGTCATTTTCTCTTCGATCCGCAGTGTCTAAGTACGCCCAAATGTCGGTTGATCCGATCAAGGACGCCACGGTTGGCGGTTGATTGTGTATAAGGTGTTTTTAAAACGTTTGATGATTCAACGTACGTACATTTGTCGTTGCAATCAAAATTATCTTTTTCTAAATAATCTAATAGTATAAAATAAAATAGTAAATTCGAAATTTTAATTTTTAGATTTTTTTGAAATTTTATATAAGTACTTCAATAATTTATAAATCAATTAAATAAATTCTTCAATTCATCAAAAACAAATTAATATAAAAGTGTATTTAAAATGTATTGAACTTATAAGGTCTAGTTCACACGAGCGCTTTTTGAAAGTGCGGTGACAGCGATAATATACGTATGACATCGACTTAAAAAACGTCATCGAGGAGAGGATGTCGCAGCCGGAAGAGTGGAGTCAGATGCAGGGGCGGCGGTGGTGGCCATGGAACCGCGCGCTTCCACCGCTGCCCACTACGCAGTAGCTCAGCGTGCGGCGGCCGCAGTACCGTCAAAACGAAAACTTTATTCATAATAGGTTTTCAAAAGAAACACTTTATGAATGTCAAACGGTAGATGAGGGCTGCGCTACGTGGAGAATCTTTTTGGGGGAGGCCTCTGTCCAGCAGTGTGCGTATCTCGGGTCACAAAGATGATGATCGCCCATTATCCTTCAATATATCAGACATTTTAAGCAGTTTTCTTCATACCATCACCAATCATAAACACTTGTCGGTTTAAAATCGAACACTGTGTTTTGCCTGAAAATCAGAACTTGCTGAAAAGATAATGCCCCAAACCATCATTGCAATTCATTTGAAACTATTTTCACGTCTTCCTCAATCAAAAGAAATAAGAGTGAATTAAGAACGTCCGTATGAACGAGCACATCATGTGCGCTAAAAAGGGCTACCGCCGCGTCGGAGAAAAACGCCACGTTGAAAAGCGCTCGTGTGAACTAGGCCTTAAATTTGCTGCTATAAATTTAATCAAGACTACTGACATAAATGTAAAAAATGTCTTTGTTCTTTATGTGTTTGTTATAATAATGCTGTACTTATTGCATTAGAATCTCTTGCTATAAAACAACGTATTAAAATAAATTGATCATAGGAACTAAACATGCATTATGGACGGACTAAACAAACTGTGGAGTTAGTGCAAAACTTCGTTGAAGTTGACTTACAGCGGTGGTTGTTTCCGTTGGACCTTATTCCGCGATTATTTCTAATGCCTAGATATACGTTGAAAGACAACTTCGTGACGTCGAATTCAAACTTCACAAACATCATTTCATGTTTGGCTGCTATGCTTATAGTGATGCCAAACGTTCATAGAGCCTTTAATTGTATATCTTTGTGTGCTGAATTTAAAGATGATACAAAGTTGAAGTATTTCTCATTTGAGCACTTTCACTTTGTTGTTGTGGTTTTGATTCTCAATTTGAATAACTATTGCTATGGTTTTCGTAATGTAACATTAGTTTTAAAACTTCAAGCGGCTTACTTTTATACAAAGCAAAGTGACATTAAAAGCCTTACTTTAATGAACTGGTTTTCGATGATTTGCCTTATTGCAAACATGCTATGTTTACATTTTGTTATGCTTTTTGTAAAAGGTTTTGAAATTTTAGATTTTTTGATTTATGTCACTGCTTTAATGAACGATATCAATATTGTTTACTGTATAAGAGTAATCTATTTTCTTAATTTTTTATTAATACAAGTTTGTGAAGATATAGGCAAAATAGTGAATTGCCAAGATATCATTGAGTCAAACTATGGGAATAGGGACGTTCACAATGTTTGTCAGGCATACTTTGATATTATGCAAGCATACGAATGTTTCACAGAAATATTTTGTGTTCCGGTAAGTAGAAATAATATAATTTTTATAAAGATGATTACTCTAGACTTTGTCGTAAACTTTAGTTCCTGTAAACTTACCCTGCTATATTAACACTTGAGTGATGAGAAACTGTTAAAGTTCCTCTGTGATTACCGTGTGTTTATAAAATATAATAATGAGAATCTGATTTGACATATTTTACCTAATAATAAAAGGAGTTGTGTAACAACGGGTGATTTTTTTAGAGTAGTTTTTTTTCAATCGCGAATCAAACACTCAAAGAAAACTGAGTACCTAAGCCTGGGCCACAGGGTTAACAGGTTGACTTTGGCCTATAAAAAAATCTTATTTTATCTTTATTCAAAATACATAAAACCCCTAAAATGTAGTGAGGGGGAAACAAGTTAATTAAAGATATGCAAATCGCTGTCATGGGTTTTTAGTATGAATGAATAACTCATAATATAATTGAAAATACGCTGAGTAAAATTGAAGAAATATTAAATGAGAATCATTATAAGGTTAAATGAATGTAAACTATCCGCGTTAGTTTTATTTTAAATAATTATTTTGTAATTAAATAGGCGAAATTATTTATTAGGTTTGGCAATACTGACTGAATGAAGAACGAAACTATGGTAATTGACTCGTCAATCGATCTATTTGTTCACTCGTTTGTTTGGTTTCTTTCCTTGCGCTTGAGTATTTTTATGGTTTTTTCTATTTTTAAGATAGCCCTAAGAAAAGTGAAAGTTGTTAGTATCAATTTATTAGTTTTAATAGTTGTTTAAAACTATAACTAATAACTAAATAAGTATATATCTTATAATGTCCTATTTTATCTAGTATGCTATCTAAGTAAAATGTGCTACTATTTATTTTAAATTGTAAACTCTCTAAATAATTCAAAATACAATAATCAATCAATATATATAAAACTGTTCCGTTACTGACTGAGTGACTGAGGTACTGAGTGACTGAGGTACTGAGTGACTGAGTGACTGACAGACAACGTAAAGCCGTAACCACTGGGCGTAGAAAGCTGAAATTTGGAACATACATTCTTTAGGGGATGTAGGGGTGCACTAAGGAAGGAATTCCCGAAATTCCCACGGGAACGGGAAATATAGGACTTTTTAGTTTGTATGAAAAATCTTATTCCTTGAGTGCACCGATGTGAAACTTGGTGCAAAGGTTTTTCAATGTGTGTCTGGTTGTGTTCTGAAAGGAATTCCCGAAATTCCCACGGGAACGGGAAATATATGATGTTTTAGTTTGTATGAAAAATTCCCATCCCTTGAGTGCACGGATGTGATACTTGATATTAAGGTTCCTCATTAAGTGTCTGTTTGTATTATGGAAGGAATTCCCGAAATTCCCACGGGAAGGGGTTGGAATTTTTAGTCTGTATGAAAAATCTTATTCCTTGAGTGTACGGATGTGATACTTGGCATGAAGGTTCTTCAAAGAGTGACTGGTTGTGCTACGAAAAAAATTTCCACGGGCACGGGAAATATATGATTTTTAGTTTTTATGAAAAAAACTTATTCCTTGAGTGCATATGTGTGATAATTGGTATAATGGCTCTTTCAGTGGGTGTCTGGTTGTATAGTTTCTGAAATTTCCACGAGAAGGGTAGTTAAGTGCATACGAAGATGCGGGATAAAGCTAGTTCATTTATAAATCTTAACAATAAGAAAAATAATAGCTTTAGAAAGTGATTCTAAGCTCACTTAACTTCTGTGTATACCTATAGACAAAATTATGGATATCTCAATTCCTCAACACTGGTTTATCTTGAAAATTTCGGTGATGAAACATGATTATATTTTAAATATAAAAAAGCAAATGTTAAGTTGTTAACACCGTGGCCCAGAAATGTATGGAGCAGGTTCTGTCTCCTTTTAGTTTTTTTTTTAATTTGCGGCCTAATACCATAATAACCAGAGTAGCGTATGGCAAAAATTCAATTTTTTTTTTCTCGTTATTCGGTTTTCAATCTCCATATTTTTATGTGCCAAAAACTTGGAACGATGGATGTGTAGATTGATTAATACAAAAATAACATATAAAGGAAAGTGAATTTTGTCTACTGCCAAAATGAAGTGTCTCTACTTACAATTCTCTTGACATTATTATTTTTTAGAGTTACGAGCGCAGCAAGCGCACCTACCTTATCGTACATAGGCTAGGTTTGTTTTGTGCCGAATAAGCGTAACGTTACTGGTTAGGAGACCTTAATTTCTAAAGCAATTTTAACGGAAGTTCCGTTGTATTCAGCTTATCTTTTAATTTACGTATCGGCCAAAATGACGTATGTCGACCATTTTTTGATTAATAAACTAATTTGTAATATAAACTTCTTTTATTTACCCAAAAAGTTTTATTATTCTGTAGCCGATAACTAAAGCTTTATTTGATTACTAGTTATCAGGTATCTATAAACTATAGATTTTGCCGTAAAATTGTTTCAAGACGACGTTAGTTCAATTTCGGTAGTTTTTCGGCTCTCCTGTAAAGTAGTTATTTTACGTTACGCTTCTCGTTCTTAACCCGCGATTTGGAATCGATAAATTGCCCTTTGCCATTTACGTTTTAAAGATAACTTCATGTAAATTTTGTCCGCGGCTCCATTTCAAATGGTCCGAAGATGAATGTGGAAGAATCTAACACTCACCGTACAAAATTTCGGGTCTATGTTTATTTTATTAATGCTCAGCCAGTAGGTATTACCTAGTAAAGTATAGAGAAAGAAAGGGCTAATAGACCCCGCAGACCATTTTTAAGCAAATGTGTTCGACCGGTCGTGAAGCCGACTATACCTAACTACTTATCTATTCCGTGTCGATAGCGCAGCGCGTACTTCCATGCTAAGTAGGTACAGAAGGCAGCAGATCAAGCGGTACATTACCCGTCAAATTTTCTCGAGGGCATAGAGTTCAGATTCGAGCAAATTTTTTTGACAGATTTGTAATGCTTGATGTGCTGCCTTCTGTGCCTACGCTAGTGAAACCATGCGTTGCGTAGTTAATTCTTTGACTTTCGGTTAAGTTGACTCAGTTAAGAATTAAACTATCACGTCCTCGAATTTCGAAAGTGACCAACCCTGTATATTGCACTTAAAAATAATAGTTTTAAAAATAAATAAATATTGTTGGCGTAACTTAGTCTCTGCCAACCTTAAAGGGAAACAGGCGTGATGTTATGTATGAATGTTCATTCATTTTCATTTTCACAGTGAGTCAGCTGATCGCTGACAAAAACGTCAATAAAATTTAATTTATTTTCAGGTCACTTTGCTAATAGTAAGCACCTTTATAGACATAGTGCTTAACATCCATATATTTATCCAATATAAAATAACAAATGTTACATTTAATAAATTTTTGGTAAGTTCTTTGTTAGCTTTTTTGTGTATGTTTTTGTTAAAATGTTAAGTAAAGTATAACCAAATTGATAACTTCATGTTTTAATAAATTACGCGATTAATTAAGTTGGTAAAGCTACAATAATTCAGTATCGATATTTTGTAATTGATGTCAAGGACTGTTACCAATTAGTTTATAGCAAATTTAAAAAAAAACTACTATACTAGTTGTTATTCTTGAAAATTGCCATGCCACTCTATAAATGAAATTGCAATTAGATTGTAATGTATACTGTTCCAACAATCCATATCCATCCACAAATCCATAGTTGCATATGCTGCACTTTTAATGATAAATCGATTTATCATTAAAATGTACGACCAGAACTAAAATGTTGTTTAAAGATAAATCTTTTTTTCTTACTTTATCTCATAAACCTAAAAGTATGGATGATTGTTCCTCAATCACGGCAGAGAGGCTCAACGGATTTGCATGAAATTTGGCGTAATGATTGTGTACAGTTTGAATTTGTTGTCCCTATTTTACCGCGGGATTTGAAATAGCACGACACAGCTAGTGTCTATATAAGCTTCATGCAACTTAATGTTTCCATCTAGCAATAGTGTTACTCGGACTAGACTTATAACGACCACTTTGGCGTTGGGTTAAACCACGGGTTAAACCTATCTGCCTCAGACGCCAGTGGTTGCGGGTTCGATCCCCGCACGGAACAAGGAAAAAAAATGTTCCGTGTCTGGGTGTTTATCTATTTATGTATTTATATTCTAGGTTCCCACCTAGTTCGCTATATGGTATCCCATAACACAAGCTATGCTTACTTTGGGGCCATGTAGTTGGTGTGATTGTCTGGGGATTTTATTATTTTTATTCATTAACGATATGTCCGAGTAAACTTAATTAAATTTATCCGCTAAGAAACCAGTGGCGGCTGAAGTGTATACCTTTGACGCGCAAAATTTGTATTTGCGCTTTGCCCTTTGCGAACACACAGCGCACAAATTATTTATCTGTTTCATGGCCGACAAAAAAAATCTATATTCAATTAATACAAAAACTCGAACTGCTCTTTTTTTATATATCGTCTGCCTGATGAATGACATTTAAGCTGCCCTGCACACATAATCATACTTATATCAACCGTTACTTTCTTGGGCAGTCTTTCAACTCTAAAATGATTATACCTACATTTAAGATTTGAGTAAAATATGATACTGACATACTTTATTTCCACTGATGGTTTCATTTTTTCTTCTAATTCCAGAATATGCAAATGATGTACGCGTTGACGATATGTTTGGTATCTCTAAGAAGAATTATTGTGTTGATTTATTCTTCCAAAGGATTGCAATGTTTTTATAATTTAAATAATAAAATCACAGAGATTATATCTCTTGGAAAAAACAATTCAGGTAAGTAATTTGCTAATAAATGACCAAATTTGTTTTTTTTTTCTTCTTGAATACAAGTTTTTTTTAATATTTTGTACCTCTAAGTCAAATAATCAAAGTTTATGCCTGTTACCTCATTTGCTGGAGATCATTTACAGCATTCGGTGATATTTTCGACTTAATATGTAAAATAAAATAAACTAAGTTATATTTCTACTTATATTTAAATTGTTCTTCTTTCCATCTTAAAATATCGTTTTTTTTTTTAAGAAGTCATCATGGCGATGTGTCGCCGTGGCTTCTGTACATATAATATCATGTTAATTAAAATTCGGCTCATTCAGTAAAAGGATTGGTGACCGTCGATTATTTATCTCGACTTCAGAGGGCACTGTCAGCTGGACCGGGGTACTGTTTTTTACATTAGCCGTTTGAATATGTCACTGTTTATGTACAGTAGCCGTTTGAATATGTCAGAAGCCATTTCGGAGCCTTGCACATTCTAACATCTATCAAACAGCAGTCGGTCTGCTTGGTGCTTTACGGCCTCAACTTTCCATCACTTTTCTAGATAGCTGTAAAAAGTTTATTTTTCAATATTTAATGCTAAAAAAACATGTTTAAGAAAGAAAACAGAACTGAAATTTTAGAAACTTAAATTGTATTTTATTATTTTGAATTACTTGAAGTATTACCGTTCAGATACTTCTTGCAACAGTGCTATAATTAGAAGACTCAAAATAAATAAAAACATGATACGCTTCAAAAGTTAATTCAAATGTTACTTATGTTATTATGATAGTTTAGAACTTATAAAGATGTCAGCTATAGCATATTTCCAGATTTCGTCGAAAGAACGTGTGAAACATTGGAGCGCTACAAACGCGCGATGTTCACGAAGTGGCGTTGCTGCTTCTTCACTGTGGACGCCGCGCTACCGCTGCGACAAATAAGCGTTTGGGCCACTTATGTTATTGTAGTTCTGCAGTTCGCATTTCTTTAAAATAACACAACTGTTATTGCTGAATATTATTCACCATTGGTTTTTCATGAAATAAAATGAAAATATTATTCAATAAATTTTCATTTATCCTTCAAATTTATGTTTTAATCTCTTGACGGTTTGACTAGCAAATATGTTTGACTAAGCTTTCAGAGATTGCTGTTCTTTATTTATGTGTAACTGAAAAAGAACAGACTCTCTGAATTCGAATCTGCAGCCATTATATTAATAGATGAAGTTGATTGATAACAATGTGAAACTAGGACACCATTTTCATCTGCAAGGCACAACCAGAAAGTATTAAACTATTAAAAACTTTATAGATCTAATTAAATGGCAAATGTAAATTTTTATCAAGCGGAATCATGACATGTTATGAAAATAAAAAAAACTCGAGATAGATAACGTTTGACTTTTATCTCAACAGCTCATTAAGGTGCACGAGTAACCACTGCTGAGTTTCTGAAAATTGGTAAGCTGGTGGCAGATCTTTACTTAAAATCCTTCAGAAGCTGTTTAATTCCTTCACCCTCGAAGGCAAAAACGCCAAAAGTATGTCATAAAGGCTCTTTTAAAATACTTCTTAGCTATTTTTTGATGAGCCATGTGTTTAAGCTACTGGCAAAAAATAATAATACGGACAGACATGACACTTTTTATCCCGATTAATGGCGCATATTATATTTCACATTGAACTCGACCTTTCGGTGTCTTTTCAAACCTGTAGCCACGAGTGGTTATACGTTCGTGATCGTTAATTTAAGATTGTTAATCGCAGTAGCTAAATCCAGTATTGTGAGAGACATAATTTTTTATGGTTTTAAGTTAAAAGTATATAAAAGTATATTAAAGTATTCGTAACTTCACTAACATCTTATTTTAATTAACAATCGATATAAAACAGAACATATAAGACTAACATATAAAATTCATTCAACTCTTTGGTAAGAAATAAAAGTAGCACTATACGTTTTACCGTTACTGAAATTTCCGTAAGCATTAGTATTGATTCAATTCTCTGAAATAAAAAAGAACATTATTCAATAAGACTAAAATTATACCTTTCCAATGTTTATTGCAATAAGAAAGTATAAAAAATAATACACGTATATTTAATATTTTTCAATTTTCCATTATTTAATGGCCTTACTTAATGTTCTATATCGTCGATTACAATATGTTAAGGTAAGTAAAATCTATAGGGTTCATGAGAATATGGTTAGTATTAACGATTTATTTAATAAAAATTAATCGAAGTAGATGTTGGAAAGAGGTGTGAATTGTTATTATTACAGATTTAATTTTAAAGGCTCTAATAATCAACGATATTCTACAACTTTTGAAAGGATACTCGTAGTAATAAATATTTTGTAAAATTGTAAGTAAGTAATAAAAGAAACTTCATTAAAAAACCATGATTGTTATTTTAAGTTATATAAACCCCAGTACGTTTACCACGAACGTTTCCTTAGAATTCCTATTCCCATGTTTATTTTTACTATACTTAGTTAAGATTAAATTTAAAAATGTTTTGTGAGTCATATTAACTATAGTTTATCATGCGGCTTTTACTCACAGTAAAGTTTACGCACTGTACACACATTTTACAATGCGAGGCGAGGTGCAGCCGCGACTGCACTCACCCCTGATCAAGGACTCTATAAGAGTTTGAAGCTAGTCGGACTTCGGACACCTCCGACAATAAATTGTGAGTTAAATCCGCATGATAAACATGAATAGTTAGTTGAGATTTTTGTGAGTTTTTTGCACAAAAGCCAGGTGAAACCAATTCTCAATCTAAAACGTTTTAAGTTCTTATGATCGCTTGCCAATTTGATACCCATAAGACTTATGAACGAAACTAAAGTTCATATAAAGGTAAATGTCTACTTTTAATCTACTGCCGAATGTACTTTTCAACGTTTTCTTGGACCCGTGAAACTACTTGTATCAGGTCCTTACATATGAAATTGGTGTTTTGTCGTACTGGCCACTTTAATCTCAAATACCTCCTCTTTGGTTTAGAATTGGAAATTCTAATTTATACAGCTATTTACTCATCAATTTGTGTCTCGGAAACCGTATTTTTATTGTTTTTCTTATGGTTTTTTCTCTGCGTCATTGAGTTTGCAAAATGGAAAATTTAAAATTTCGCGTTATTTACAAATATGAGCTCCGCCGTGGCACTAATGCTGCAGAAACGGCTCGAAGAATTGATTATGTATGCTATAGTGGTGTCGCTAGAGAAAGCCATTGCGTTTTTGGTTCCAATGTTTTCGTTCTGGAAATTTGAAACTACAGAACAATCCCCGTGGACGGCCGGAGACCAAAGCCGACATTGAAGAATTGAAGGCTATTGTGGAAGCGGATCCATTGCAAACTACGTCCGAGTTAGCTGCAGGCTATGATGTTAGTGAAAAAACTGTTTTAATCCACTTGAAACAAATTGGGAAGATAAGAAAGTTCGAAAGGTGGGTACCTCATGAATTGAGTGAAGTAAACCGATAAACGCGCGTCGACTGCTGCGTTACATTACTGAACCGGCACAATAATGAAGGGATTTTAAATCGAATCATTACCTGTGATGAAAAGTGGATACGACAATAGAAAGCGCAGATTGTAATGGCTAAACTCCGGTCCAAATTCTACCCCAAGCGAAAATGAACTAGAAAAAAGTTATTGGTCAGCGTTTGGTGGACTAGTGCCGGCGTGGTGCATTACAGCTTCCTTAAATCTGGCCAGACGATTACTGCAGATATCTACTGTAGTCAGCTCCAAATAATGATGGACAAACTAGCCGCTAAACAACCGAGACTGGTCAATCGCACAAGGCCACTTGCTGCTTCAGGACAACGCAAGACCACACACTGCAGAACAGATTGCTGCCAAATTAAAGTAGCTTCAATTGGAATGTTTGAGACATCCACTGTACTCCCCGGACCTTGCTCCAACAGACTAACATTTTTTTTGAAATATGGATAACTTTTTGCAGGGGATAAAATTCAACTGCGATGAGGCAATCCAAACCGCCTTCAAAAATTGTATTGATTCTCTCTCTAATGTTTTTTTTTGAAAAGGCATAAAGGAACTACCTATGAGATGGATTTTATTCCTCCCATACAAAACGCCAATTTAATATGTATGACCTAATATGAAGATTAAAAATTTGCCTTGGACCCGGTTGGCACCTCAACCATGGACCCGTGGGAATATACCAACAAAACAAAATTATGTAGAACATCATTCTGTTTGAATTTATAATTACAAAACATGTTTTATCATACGTTTGTAATAACGTCAAGCAGATCCATGATTGATAAAATTGAATAGTTAAACTACTTAATAATATTACTAGCTACACTTGTGTGTTTGTGGCTTTACTTAATTGAAGTTTTGTATTAGTCATTTAATAAATAATCATTTCAGAACTAGAACCGGTAATCGACCAAATGTCAAAAACTGAATATTACAATACCAAAAAGGACATTCGGACATAAGAAAACTATTACTAATATTCGTCCAGATATTCTTATAATTCCGAAAAATATATAATATACTGTGTATGAGACAGTAACGCTTTGCGGATAAATAAGTATTACTATGTATCCTACCTGTTTGCAAAAATTTTGCTCAATTCTTCAAAACTTTTTAAAGTTTGATCCTTCTATCGTCAGCACTTCATAAAGAGGAATTTCATTTTTACAATATTTGATACAGAGTTATAAACAAATTAGTACATATCATAAGAAACACCGGTTTATGAGTTAAAATGCTTAACTATTCTTAAATAAATGAAAAAATGTATTAAAAAAATCACCCGACCAGGACTCGTACCTCTCGAACATCTGGTTTGCCGGACGAGTGCTCTTCCACTGAACTTTATTATAACTTAGCGCATTTTTGGTGGAATATTTTTAAAATTTCGAAAATGTCGAATATCTCGGAACTTAACATTCATTTTGATTATGCATTGAACCGGCATAGTGCCCTCTTCCCATATGTACCAGGTTATCTATTCATTAAGCCACACCCTGTATATGGAGAATGGAAGAGAGTTTGCTTAAAGGTTTGTTTTCATATAAATGTAATTTAACATACTCGTAGATAAACTGATTAGTGCTCTATGCTTCCATTAATATTAAATATTGTTTTGTAAGAATAGGCATTATGTAAAATTTCGTGAAATTTTGTTTTACTGAAAGTGATCTAGTAACTTTTGCCGGAGCCTGTACTCTCCTTTCGTAGCTTTTAGCTTTTACATTGCTTTTCTCAGTTTAACTTTATTGTTATCATAAATTTTCACGTTACATTATAAAACACCGAAACGTTGAGTTAAAATGTTTACGCGGTAAATCCTATTAAAATTGTTTTATTTAGAGTTAAGCTGTTTCGTACGCCCATCTTCAGAGATAAACTATAGCAGCCATACTTTAATTTAAGACTTTAGATTATTACACATTCAGTGATCCAACATTTAAATTTAACAACGCAAAGGGACTGAAAAATAAAAGGAAAACGAGCAAACCCAAGTGTAGAGTATTTATAGCTGGATTAATGAAATTTGTAAGTAAAAACCTACTCAACTGAATCAATATAGGGTCTGCTTGATGGTATTACAAACGTACCATGCAGAGTGTAAAGAAATGACTATTAATAAACATAAATTCAAACGAATTGATGTTCTATACAATTTTGTTGACGTCAAATTACAGCGGTGGCTGTTTCCATTTGACATTGTTTTTCAATGTTATTTGTCACCAAAATACGCATTAAAAAATAACTTTATAACCTCGAATGGCTCTATGATCAGTGTTATTTCATTTATAAGTGCAATCCTTTTGAATTATCAGCAAATTCAATGGACTTTTGAATGTTACGCATTTTCCATGACAAACAAAGTGATGAAAACTATTACTTACTTGTGCTTTTACCGCATTTTTGTGGCTTTTTCAATATCTATGATGTATCTGATTAACTACAAAAATCGCTATAAGAATGTGTCTCTTATTTTGAAAATTCAATCATTGATTTTGTATTCTAGCGAGTGTGATATAAACCAACACACAATTAAAAACTTTTTCTTCATTGCTGTAGTTATATCGTACTCGATTGTTGTTCTGTGCTTTAGGAGTTCAATCTATGGTTTTGACAAACTGGAATTCATGACAGTGCTAGGTCACATTTTGTGCGACGTGGTCATTTTAAATGGAATTCGAATCATGTCTTTTTTGAATTGTCTATCAAATTGCGTTCGCGAAGAGGTTGCCATCGGTTTGAGAACGGGGTCATATAAAGTGTTAAGAAACCGCCGTAAAAATCAAAATATATGTGATTCGTATCGCAAAATTTTAGAAGTTTTCAATTCTTTTAAGGATTTATTTCAAATTCCGGTAAGAGCCTGAAAAAAACAGACGTAATCAAAATCAAACATACAAAAATTGTGCTTATATTGAACCACAAGCTAGAAACATGATTCGTGGGTTAGGTGACAAAGCTCCAGATGGTAATAGATAATCAACGAATGCAGAACATTACAAAAACCGACTTCACGTCATACTCTGGCTGAGTTGAAAATCCATATTTTTTCAAAAGTTTCAAATTTCCAATGAATTACTCAACCGATTTTGATGAAATTTATATGGGACCAACTATGAAGTATTCTCTATCATATGACACAACAATTTTCAAAATCAATTCATAATTGTTTGAAATATCGTGTAACAAAGTTACAAAAAAAACATACAGACGAATTGAGAACCTCCTCCTTTTCCTGACCTCGTTCGAATTAAGGTTGGCCACATTGTCGGGCCCATCTGATAAACAGTTTCGTTGAAACGACCAAAACACCACCAAATAGATTACTTAACGCATCACACGGTCAAAAATGACATCGCTGCTAACTATAAAGTACTTTCTGACCGCAGCAACCTAACCGTGTACCGCGGTTTGTCAAGTTTTATCTTGAAATTAGAATTTTAGTTCGTGGACCACACTCGAACAGAAATCTATTTTGCATATCAAAAGTATGAAAAGTTTATCTCCCACTTAACGTGGTGGAAAGAAGTTAAAGTTGTTCAGCTGTAGCCACAGGATCTGTAAAGAGACCGAATTGTCGAGTAAAAGTGTGAAGTATAATACGCTATTTATCTGGTTAAAAAAAACTGTATTTAAGACATTCTTAGCAAAATTATAAATAAAGTATGCGAGTTCCACCAACTGGCATAGCATTCAGTTACATATTTTATTTATTCTTAGCTGTTTTCCCGCTTTTTAGGTCATGCTTTTAGTAGTAAATACTTTTGGCGATATTTGGTGCAATGTCCACTTGGGTTTAACAGTATTCAAATCACCATTTTCTCCAATTGCATATGTAAGTATTTTTTATGATTACATCTATAACCAAGTACAAGTTAAACTTTTTTCATTGCAGTATCTACAATTAAATATTGATTTTTATGTTCTTAGGGGGTACTTTGGCGATGGGGTAAACCTATCTGCCTCAGACGCCAGTGGTTGCGGGTTCGATTCCCGCACGGAAGAAGAAAAAAAAAATGTTCCGTGTCTGGGTGTTTATCTATTTATGTATTTATATTCTAGGTTCCCCCCTAGTTCGCTACATGGTATCCCATAACACAAGCTATGCTTTCTTTGGGGCCATGCAGTTGGTGTGATTGTCTGGGGATTTTATTTATTTATTTATTTAAATACATATGGTTGTTATAGGTTGCTAAAAATATAGCAACCTTACCTTATAGCTAAAAAGCAACCTTATTGTTTTTCATCTATAAGGTTGCTTTTTATTGTATGCTTTGTTATGTGTGCTTGGAGAAGACTTTACTTAGTTATGTTTATGCAATTTAATGAACGATTCTTTGTCTAATATGATTTACTAGCTGCTGCCCGCGACGTCGTCTGCGTGAACGCTATGCAGCACCAAACGCACCTACGATTATAACACTGCTAGCGTGATAATATGTAGCCTATATGTTGACCCGACTTCTTAACTATCTTCATGCCAAATTTGAAGTAAATCCATGCAGTAGGTACTTTTTGAGTTTATCCCGGAAAGACAAACAGACAAACAGACAAAAATTCTAAAAACTATATTTTTTGTTTCTGTTTCGATTGTAGATCATACCCCAAGTATTCTTTTAAAAAAATATTCAATGTACAGTTTTGACTTTCCTACCATTTTATTATATGTATATAGATTTTAAAAACTTAGTTGGACTTAATACTTGTGGCGCTTTTCAAAGTATACGTTTAGGAAAATTAGAAAGTATAAATTCGCCTCTTTGTGTG